>CAVMFT010000172.1:0-262505 GCA_963680785.1 Diplosoma virens
AACTTCCGAATACGTTTTCATAATTTTGTTTATTTAAGCTTTTACATTTTATACATTCGGCATGAAAATGAAAAATATTAACGTGTAGCAGCATTAACTGGTATAAGTTAACCGTTATATTTGTTTTTAAGTAAAGTATATATTTTTATGAATTTACCTTAAGATGGTCGATGAGATTTCCTATTTGCAATCTCATTTCATTCTTGATTCGTTTACTCATAGAAGAATACTAAATTACACAAACAAGATAAACGTTACTTTTTGACAAAAACTAACACAAATTCATTAAAAAATATAGAATTTAGCTACACTAATTTTTAAAAATTCTCATTTATTACAAGCAATTATTTTTTTCCATACATAACCTAAATTCATGATAATTATCATAAAAAAAATTGTCCGCATTCATTTGCTTCTTCTTTTTCTTCTTTTGGCTTCTCCCTACCAACCCCCGTCGCCACAGCGCGACAGTTTTCTCCATTTCACTCGATCTATTTCGTCTCCTTTCCTAGCTCCAACCCTTTCCATGTCTTCTTTCACCAAATTCATCCACCTTCTCCTTGGCCTTCCTCTTTTCCTTCTTCCCGGCACCGCCATCTCCATCATCCTTTTCCCCACGTAGTCTTCTTCTCTCCTTTTTACGTATCCATACCAACGTAGCCTTGCATTTCGAAGTTTGTCTCCAGCTTTGCAATTTTTGCGGTCCCTTTCACATATTCGTTTCTTATCTTGTCCTTTCTTGTCGCTCCCAGTGCCCGTCTCACCATTTTCAACTCTGTAACTTCCATTTTTCCCACCTGTCTTTTCGTCACTGCCACCGTTTCCATTCCGTAAAGTATGGTTGGTCTAACAACACTCTTGTACTTTTTACCCTTAACCTTTACGGATAACTTCCTGTCGCACGGAACTCCAGACACCTTCCTCCAATTCATCCATCCTACTTGGATCCTTCTCCTTATTTCTTCACATCTTCCATCGCTACTAACTGTTGAACCCAGGTATTTAAAGTTTTCTGCTCTCTTTACCTTTTCTCCTTGCAGCTTCAACTCTTCTTCATCATCCACACCCCAACCCCCAAATATTGCTCCGGCTCACTTTCAGGTCTCTTCTCTTCAATGTATTTCTCCAAATGTTCAGATCCTTTCTAGCTCTCTATGATTTAGCTTAAACAGCACTATGTCATCTGCACACAGCATATCCCATGGTGCGTCCTTCCTAATGTCCTCCGTCAGCCTGTCTATAATGATAACAAAAAGAAATGGGCTGAGTGCTGAGCCTTGGTGGAGTCCTACACCTACCTTGAATTCTTCAGTCAACCCTGCTGCACTTCTCACAGTTGTTGTCGCTCCGTCATACATATCCTTGATAATCCTTACGTAGCACTCGAAAGTTTCAGCTAACCACAGGCATTCTCACAGTTCCTATCTGGGTACCCTGTCCTATGCTTTCTCCAAGTCACTAAAGTCACACTGCACTGCCTTCTGCCCTTCAGTCCACTTTTCCAACAGCATTTTTAGACAAAAGATTGCGTCGGTGGTACTTCTTCCTGGCATGAACCCAAATTGTTGCTTAGCGATCGTCACCTCCTTTCTTATCTTTGCTTCTATTATCCGCTGCCACAATTTCATAATGTGGCTCATTAACGTGATCCCCCGGTAGTTTCCACATTCCTTGATGTCTCTTTTACCTTTGTACAAAAATACAAGCACGCTCCTCCTTCATTCATTTGGCATCTTCTCTCCTCGCAAGAGTCTGCTGAAGAAGTTCACTAGAAACTTCACACCTTTATTGCCTAGAGCAATCCATGCTTCTACTGATATGTCATCAGGTCCTTGAGCCTTTCTCTTTTTCATTTTCCTCAACCCAGTTCTGACTTCTTCTCCAGAGATATCTCTCTCTCCCTTCTGTTCTCGTTTCTCTTCTTTATCTAGGGTTTTCCTGGTTGAGTAAGTTGTCGAAATACTCCTTTCATCTCTGTTTTACTTTCTCTTCTTCCATCAGAATCTCCCCAGTTTTACTCTTGATTACTCTTACTTGTTGAACATCCTTGCTTTGTCTGTTTCTCTGCTTTGCTATTTTGCACACCTCATTTTCCCCTCCTTTGTTTCCAGTTTTTTGTACAGTTCCTCATATGCCTTGTTTCATGCCTTTGCCACTTCTCTCTTAGCTTGCTTTCTTGCAGTTGTATAGGCCAACTTGCTTTCATCATCTCTGATGGTATCCCATGCCTTTTTAGCTTTTTTCTTATCCTTCAGCTTCTCCTGGACTTCCTGGTTCCACCAACACGTTTCCCGTCTACCTACCGTGCTAACTTTTCCCAATGTTTCACCCAGTTCCCGTCTGGCAATGCTCCGCATTCATTTGCAAATAAACAAATTTTTGTTTATTGATTTTTACCTGACTTTTTGATTGATCATTTCCGCAACGAAACTGCAAATAAAATATACAAAATTAGAACAAGTCAGCAATGGTCTAAGATTTTAGTTTGATTATTAAAAGATTTTACAATGGAGAGAATTAAAAGCTCAGTTGAAAAACTAGCAATAGTAATCCGAACTACTGTGGAACATTCTTATTAAGCATTAATGATTAAGTCTAGACTTTGCTTCGAAGCAAGACCGGATAATTGTTTTTAGATCAAGACCAAGAAGGAAACAGATACCCGAAAATTTTGAGAGCTAAGGTTTGAGACTAAAAGCTAGACCGCTTTATTTTATGTTAATCTTTTTGCTTTTTGAAAATACAAAGGTTCAGGTTAAATAAAAAGATATTTTTATTATGTTTAAAGAAAGCTTTGCTCTGCGTGTTCACAATTTAGAGGAAGCAAAGCCGGAATATAAAAGGCATTATTAGTAAGTTGAAAGGGGCAAATTATTCATTGCATTTTTCTTTTCAAGAGTCCAAAGAGTTTGAAGGCACGATCATGGTCAAGACTAGTTTTAAACTACAATCTTGAAATTGTGTCTCTGTTGATAAATTGCCGGAAATCGTATTCTTAAAATATGTTAATGCTATTGAAGTCTAATTCTAACTTTACTTTGGGAGGTTTTATTGTAAAACTCGTAATTTAGGAACTTTTATCTTCAAGTTAACTTTAAATTCGTTTTTTTATCACCGTTAATCTGCCTGCAATGTAGAATATATTGCTTCTAACATCATACATGCAAATCAAGATCAGAAATGAGCATTTTAATTTCTTTTTAAGGTTTAAAGATTACTATTAATCAATTAAAATTAATCCATGTTCATTGTTTCGGGCTACTGCTGCATAGAAATAAAAACAACACAATCTATCTTGCTGCTGTTACTCTATCATTTTTGTTTGTTTTATTCTTATTAAGAATTAACGAAAAATCAAGCACTAAAAATGTTTATGTCAATTGGATTACTTTAGTTTTTCGCTATCGGATTAACTTCTTCTAAGCGTGCGAGTTGTTAAAGGCTTGGACACAAACTTACAATGCACTACTACTGCATTTTTGTCGAAAAAAACTTCAAAAGTAAAGTTTTTCCTTATCCAATTAGATTATAAAAAATCAAAACATGAATCTTTGCGGAATATAATGAAAAAAGTTAAAAAAAGTCTAAACTTTTAGTATCTTTAGCACTTGCGAGTTAAAGCGAAATTGATCAATTAAGTGTGGTTTACATTGCAATTGCAAAAGTTATATTACTACATCATATCAATAAAATATCCAGAAAATATCAATTTGAAAATACAAGATTTGAAAGATCTCGGTCTCCAGACGTTTATTATTGATAAAAATAAAAGGAAAAACAAGTAATACTTTTATTTCAAGGG
The DNA here is from genome assembly GCA_963680785.1 of Diplosoma virens. Classification (NCBI taxonomy): domain Eukaryota; kingdom Metazoa; phylum Chordata; class Ascidiacea; order Aplousobranchia; family Didemnidae; genus Diplosoma; species Diplosoma virens. The sequence continues at coordinate 3,803 of CAVMFT010000172.1, forward strand.
TTTTTATTATACGTATGTATGTTAAATCAAAGTCTTGCTATAAGGCCGTAACTTCGTCATGTGGGGGCCCTGGTGCAAACATCTATTGAGGGGACCCGATTTTTTTCTGTACTTAATATCCAATTGAGCTATTTTTTTTAATACAGGAGTCATTATCGACTTCGCGTTACAAAAGATTTTCAATTGAAATAATGAGTCAAAAAAGCATTGAACTGAGCAGGTAAAAGGGGCTTAACCCTATATGGACAAATTTAATTTTGTGCTCAATAAAAATTATTTTAACTATTTTTTAGTGACAGTAGCTTTCTATTACACAATATTTGACTAAATATTAAAAAAATTTTTATTTATTTTTAATATTTTTAAACGTGCCAGATCTGTCCCACTGGTCCATAGTACGAAAAATCAAAACGTTATATATCATGCAATAATTGAACCATAAAAGTCAAAAACGAGTACACAAGTAATTTTACATTACAATTTGAATACTTTTAGCTTTTGTGAAATGTTTTAAAACAGTTTTATTTTTGTTCAGGCAAAGAAACATTTCGTATTTTATGCAAAAAATGTAAGTTTTGCTTGTGTACCCAGGCAGTTTGCATTTGGCTCTTTTTTCTATGTAATCTAAATACTTTCTTCACTTTGATGGTTTTTGTAACTGGATTTACAATAAACATATTCATCATTAGAGTCACTTTCTGCTAAAAATTCATTTTCGCTCTCCCCATTTTCACCCCCAGCGATAGCTGCCCAATTCTTTATGTCATAAAAATTTCGAACATTCATAAGTAATTTATTATTACACTATATTTACTCAAAATATTAAAAAAAAATGCAACATAACACTCAGATTATATTTAGATCTTCAGCATATAAATCAAACTTTGTGGACCAGGTGGACAGATCTGGCACGTTTAAATTAATCGATACCACATTAATCACAATAAGCAAACATTAAAAATTTTTTATTGATATGATAGAACTGCTTTTACTAAATACAAAAAAATTTTATTTGGTCAAAAAATTTGGTTGCTTATCAAGAACTACTTAATGCAAAATAGTAAGTATCAGCATTTTTTACTAACCTTGCCAAACAACCAAAGAACTGACTATTACTTTCACACTGGTTGAAGTTTTAGGGTTTCTAACTCAAAACTATACCAACTAGATATGACAAATCTAAAAAAATTGTTTATTTAAAAAAATTTCTAAAAATGTTCACTAAATAACGTTTTTTTGAAACGTGCCAGATCTGTCCCATTTGTCCATATAGGGTTAAAGCTAAGTTTACTGTGCCTGCAAATGAAAGGCTATAATTAGAATAAAATTTTATTAAGGTTGTACAAATCAACATAATTTTTGTGATTGCAGCACGTATCAAATTAAAATAATGGCGTAGCAAGGATTTCGCGGAGGCAGGCTGTAACAACAATTTTTTGATTGTTTAATAAAAATTTAATCAAATAAACGTCGCAAACCAAAATTGTTTTATAATGACAAAAAAAGTATGTGCAACCTTTTAAGGCAAGGTGCTTTTTGAGCACTATTAACGATATTTCAGCAAAATAGAGATATGCTATGCAATGCGGATAAATTGTTTAACCCAAAAAGAATTAACGTACAGAACACTGACATCACCACAAAAGACACAAACTAACAAAACATAATACGTTGAGACCAATTAAGTAGGCTACCGTAATTTACTTGCGGGTGGTTGGAAACTTAAAATTTTTTCGTCTTGCTCTTGCACTAGCGAACTGTTGGATAACTTTTTTAAAATCGAAATTTTTAGCTCGTTTGTTCTCTATCGATAGCAAAGCCAAACCGCTAAGTCTCTCTTGGGGCATGGAGCTTCGAAGAAAGTTTTTGATCAGTTTGAGTTGAGAAAAAGACCTCTCTGCCGGAGCAACTGTAACAGCTAGACTGTCATATGCAATCATGTATGCCGTACAAACGTCAGGATAAGTTGTGTCAAGTGATGCATTTTCAACAATTAAAAAAGAAGCCATTTCTTTTTCAGATTTTAAATGGGCAATCTTTTCTGCAAACAACGTTTTATGGAGAGCATTTGGCTAGGAAACAACGGAAAGACGTAATCAGAAAATTTGTTAAAAAATTTTCTTACTTCAACCTCAAGATCCAGATGAGAAGCATTTGATAGAAAACTTGATTCCAAAACTTGATATAACGTCACCACTGATTTCATTTGTTCAAAGCGATTAATTAGTTGGAAAAAAAGTGTGTCCATCATCGGAAGAAACACAGTTATGCAAATCGCTTCTTAGGATCGCTTAACTTTATTCCTTTGGATATTTCATCAAAGTAGACTTTTGTTTCAAAACTGTCTTGGTAAACCCCATGTGGAAGCAATAGTGGAAACTTCGTTTAGTACTGCGTCAGAACTCCTTCTGAGTTGAGCAATGTCTTCATCAGCAGTTTGCAGAAATTTCTGGGCGGAAATTAAGTCAATTGTTTTACACTGCATAGCTTTGAAAGAATGTTGACAATCTGCAAAATTTTGCATTGGACAACCGGCACGCATACAAAGTCATAGTTTTCTATCTGTTTCTTTATTGCCAGAGCTTTATCTTTTTCCTTTGGCTTCGTGCAGGTAAATATTATATGAGTCAAGCATTTCATAACGTCACAAAACCTTTTCTTCAAAGCATAGACAGCATTATATCGACCAGACTACCGAGTTCGATTTAACGCTTTTAATGTAGGTTTTGAGCAACCTAGCCATCGGAGGCACATTCCTGTGTTTCTTGATGCCGGTCCCAAGCCCGGATAAATGGGGAGGGTTGCGGCAGGAAGGGCATCCAGCGTAAAACTTTTTTTCCAAAACACAAATGCGTTATAATTATGAATCCATACCGAATCGGTCGCGGCCCGGGTTACCAACGACCGCCTTAGGTGTCGCACAGCAGGGCACCTGTGGAAATTATGCTATTGCTGAACGTAATGAAAACAAGAGGAGAAAGAGAGGAGAAAGGCGAGTGAAAAGGCAGCAAGAAGTGTGGAAATGTACCTTAAATATGGGAGCAATGACTGGAAGGGGAAAGAGCTGGCAGACTTGATGGAGCGAAGGAATGTAGACATACTGTGCCTACAGGAAACAAAATGGAAAGGTAGTAAAGCAAGGAACATTGGAGGTGGATGCAAACTATTTTACAACAGAGCTGGTGGAAGAAAAAATGGAATAGCGATAAGGTGAGGGAGGAGCTGGGTGAAAGTATCCTGGAGGTGAAGAGGGTGTCAGATAGACTAATGTCCATAAAGCTGGAAGTAAAAGGGTCAATCCTATACATAGTAAGCTTGCATGATCCAAAGGTTAACGACAGCATGAAGGAGAAAAATGATTTTTGGGAAGATCTGGTTGGGTTGATAGAAATTATATTAAAAGAGGAGAGGATTGTTCTAGGTGTGGACCTTAATGGAAATGTGGGCGAAGGAAACATAAGGGATGAGGAAATGGGAAGGTACGGTGCTGGAACAAGAAATAAGGAAGGATCAATGGCTGTGGAGTTTACGAAAAGGATGGATTTGGCAATTGTCAACATTTATTTAAAAAAAAAAGATGAACACAGGATGACGGATAAAAGTGGAGGAAAAAGTACCCGAGTAGATTATGTAATGTGCAGAAGGAGGAACCTGTAGAAAATGTGTGATTGTAAGGTAGTGGTGAATGGTTGCATCGCAAAGCAGCACCGTATTGTGGTATGCATAATGGCTCTCATGGTGAAAAAGAAAAAAGCAGAGAAAGAAAGCCAAACATGCGATGGTGGAAACTGAAAGAGACAAGCTGTCAAGAAGCGTTTAGACAAGAGGTGACCAGGATTCTGAGAGGCAAGGATGGATTACCTGATGAGTGGGACAAAATAGCGGAAATGCTAAGAAAAGCAGCTGAAACTGTACTGGGAGTGACATTTGGGAAACGAAAAGGAGACAGGGAGACATGGTAGTGGAATGAGGAAGTTCAGAAAAGTATGAAAGAAAAGAAAGAAGCAAAGAAAGCATGGGACTAAATAAGAGATAAAAAGAGTAAAAAGATCTACAAAGAAAAGAAGAGCAAGACAAAGAAGGCAGTTGCAATGGCGAAAGGACGTGCGTATGACAATTTATATGCTAGATTAAAAACAAAAAATGATGAAAAGAAATTGTACAGATTGGTTAGGCAGAACGACAGAGCAGAGAAAGATGTACAGCACGTGAGGGTTGTAAAGGATGAAAATGGTAATGTCATGGTAAATTCGGAGGCAGTGTTAAAGAGATGTAAGGAGTACTTTAAGAAACTGATGAACAAAGAAAATGACAGGAGCCTAGAATAGAGGAAGCAGAAGTGGTTAACGAAGAGGTAAATTTTGTCAGTAGCGAAGAAGTGAAGAATGCACTGAGAAGGATCAAAAAGTTAAAGCGGTTGGGCCAGATGAGTTGCCAGTAGAAGTTTGGAAGTGCATGGGAGAGATGGGGATAAGTTTATTGACAAGACTGTTCAACAGACTATTAATGGGTGAACGGATGCCAAAAGAGTGGAGAAGGAGTGTGCTTATCCCAATCTATAAAAACAAAGGGAACGCACAGTGCTGTGGAAACTACAGAGGAATAAAGCTAATGAGTCATACTATGAAGGTATGGGAGAGAATCATTGAAGCCAGGTTAAGGGATAGAGTAGAAATTAGTAAACAGCAATATGGATTTATGCCAGGAAAGGGAACCACTGATGCCATGTTTGCTTTAAGAATGTTGATGGAAAAGTACAGGGAAGATTAAAGACAGCTACATTGTGTATTTGTGGACCTAAAGAAAGCTTACGACAGGGTTCCACGGGAGGATCTGTGGTACTGTATGATAAGATCAGGAATAGTGGAAAAGTATGTACAACTATTACAGGATATGTATGAGGGAAGCGAAACAGTGGTGAGGTGTGCAGTAGAAACTACAGAAAGTTTCAAGGTCAAGATTGGACTACACCAGGATCAGCGTTAAGTCCGTTCCTGTTTGCAATGATAATGGACAGGCTAACGGACGAAGTAAGGAGAAAACAAGCATGGACGATGCTGTTTGCTGATGATGTTGTGATTTGCGAAGAGACCAGGAAAAAAGTGGAGCGGAGATTAGAATCCTGGAGGTATGCATTGGAAAGAAGAGGGATAAAAGTAAGTAGGTCAAAGACCAAATATTTGTGCATAAATGGAAGAAATGATGACAAAACAAGATGGAGGATACAAAAGTGTTAAGAGTAAAGGAATTTAAGTATTTGGAATGAACGGTGCAAGAAAGTGGTAATTGTGAGAGGGAGGTAAAGAAGAGAGTGCAGGCAGGATGGAACGGATGGAGAAAAGTATCGGAAGTAATCTGCGACAAGAGGTTACCTGTTAGAGTAAACGGAAAAGTGTACAGCTCAGTGGTGAGACCAGCAATGATGTATCGACTTGAGACGGTAGCAGTCACAAAGAAACAAGTGGAAGAGATGGAAGTCGCAGAGATGAAAATGTTGAGGTTTGCCATGGGAATGACGTGAAAATCAAGATAAGAAACGAGTTCATCAAGGGCACAGTTAAGGTAGAATGGTTAGGAATGAAGATGAGGGAGGCCAGGCTGAGGTGTTATGGACATGTCATGAAGAGAGACCAAGAGTATGTAGGACGAAAGATGATGAAAATGGAGTTACCGGGAAAGAGGAAAAGAGGGAGACCAAAGAGAAGATTTGTAGATGTAGTAGAAGAAGATATGGGGAAAGTAGGTGCGAGGGAGACGGACGTTGAAAACAGGACGATTGTTAAAAGATGATACGCTGTGGCTACCCCTGATTGAAGGGAAATGCCGAAAGAAGAAGAAGAATGTAGAATTTGAGCAATAACGATCATGGACATTCTAAAGCTTTTGCCACCGCACAATATTATGTCCGGAAAAATTATATACTGACTCAATGGTGTCGTAAAATGGATGGGTCTCAGTCACGGCTTCCACAGTATCTTTTAACACCAAATTTAAATTTTGCGAAGCAGAATGCTCGTAGTAAGCATGTGGAGCCACATCTTGGATCTTTTTATGCAAGCCGGAGTACTTCCTTTTCATCACTACAGCGCCATTATACCCTTGTCCACGGCAGTTTTTTTATGTCAAGCTCTTCTGCTGAATAGAATTCATTATCAGTTTGTCCAATCCTTCAGTAACTTTCAATTCTGATGGCGTTCATCATCGTGGTAATTGATTTTGACGTAACGAAATACTTCACTTAACTGGTCTTTTTTTACTGACATCTTGAGTGGTATCAAGAATAATGGCAAAAAAAAGGAGCGTTTTATAGTCCGCTTTTTATATCACGGAGAACTTCTTCAGCTAGTACTGATATTAGTTCATTTTTATCAAAGGACTTAAATATTTTTGAGAACCTTTAAATAGTTGTAAAGGTTGTCTAAAACAGTGTCGTATTTGGCAAGAACCCGTATGATAGAGAGAAAATTGCCCTTGTTATCCTTCGAAAGTTCTTCACTAAATCCGCGAAAAGGTAAGTTGCATTTTGCTAACATCAACGTAACATTCATCAATTTTTCAAAAACATTTTGCAAAAGTTTATTTTTTCCAGCAAAGACTCCTGCAACGCTTCTTCTATTGACCCCCTGTTTCTCCATTGCTCATATATAACACACGCCTCCGCATGATGTGTAGAGCTTTCATGGCTTCAAATTCTCAGCGATAAATGCCTCCAGTCATTTAAACCCGTTGTACCCCAAGGGTTTTCAAGTGCGTAAGGAGTCCCTGAAAGACATTTTCATGAGAAAATAACCAGCAGGTCTGGCAGTAAACACGGTCCATACTTGATGAATAACATAACCAATATCTTCGCAGTTTTAGACCTGATTGTGTTAAGTAATGGTAATAATTTGTTGAAAATAAATAACCGCTTTGGAGCGGATCTTTAGGGAAAAGTCCTTCAGGTTGTTTGAGACCTGCTGCAATAATTGCTTTCTTGATCTCTGAGTTTACAATCATGGTGGGAAAGTTGTCATTCTTGGTTGCATCTGATCTATCTTTAGTAGTATCAAAATTTTCTTCATTGGTACTATTGTTGAAACTGTTGACGTCAACAAGTTGGGGAGTAGCTTCTCTCTCACGAATGCTGATGTCTTGCTCATCCGCTTTGGATCTTTTTGTTCGAGTTAGCCACAAACTCAGTCGCTAAGAGTTTCTGGCTGCCTCAGCTATTTTTCTTCGCTTAGCTTGTCTCTGTTGTACTCCGCTTTGATAATTTATTTTTATATTAAATTGCAGTCCACTAGAATTTTACAATATTGTTACTCAAAACCTAAAAAGTTTAATAAAATTTAATAAAGTTTAAAGTAACAAACTCTTTTTTTTATTGTTTTTTCCGCTGACGAAATAGTACTGTTGCGAACGTAAGGACTACGGTATGTCTAGCAAAAAGGATTTAAATAGAAAGTTCAAACCTGACTTTTCAATTACTCAAATCACAACTTCTTTCAACGGAAGAAGTTTATTAACAGAAATCACAAATCTGATCACTGACTAATAGAATTACGTCTAACACCCAGATGGCTAAACTAAATCTACGTAGCTTATTTAAATATAATAATCACTATTCTCACAAACTAAGGCGTTTGATCTCACTAACCCTTAAAACTCTAACTTCTGCACACAGGCAAAACAGTAACACAGCAAAACGCTGACTTTTACAGCACAAATTACGAATTTATCTATTTATATGAATCGGGCTAAATTTACCAGAAAAAATTAACAACTTTGAGAAGATACTATATTTTCTAATTGACTATTTTACAACGATACAAGATAGCAAGACAGTTACTGTTATGTCACAAAGAACCAAGTTAAAAGGCTGGTGAACAAGTTATATAACATGTGATACTATTAAGTTACTGGACTATGGTGAAAAATTGTAGAATTATCTCAAAAGCATGACGTGACATTACGTATGACTACGTACGTCATAAAGCAAAACTTATTAACAATTACAAGGTAAAATAAAGCGGATAAATATGATGCTATATGATCATTTAGCTTAAACTTATTTTACTACACAGACTTGAGTGGGAGTAGCGTACCGATTATGTCATGACTGCGTCACAATTAAAATGAACACGTCACAATCAAAACTTTAAATATATTAGGAAATGCTTCAAATAAATTAGATGATTAAATATTAATTAAAATTATTGAGGAAGTGTGACATTTGATAATAATAAATTTACTTAAACTTTTAACAAAAATATTTTAGAATAAAATGTAGCAATGCGGGGCCTCCTCGTACTGGGGCCCCGGTGCATTGCACCGGCGATAGTTACGGCCCTGTTTTGCTAGTTGCTCTATTTGTAATATTTTACACTTTTAATATTTTTTTATGAATTTAATAATTGCGCCAAAATATTTTGAATAAGCTCTTACCTGCGGCTTATAAGTCCGATCTTCCATGCGTTTGAGCCAGTTCCTGAGTCTGTTCATTTCAAGAAAAAAAATACTGATAAAATGATTTGTAGCCCAATCTTCCATCGTTGCGTTCAACCAAATTTTACTTCCAACAATTTTGTCCGATATTCTTTGTTGAGCCGAGAGACTAACAGCAGGTGTCTAGAAAATAAGATTTTTAATATAATGAAGTCATCAATCGTATTTTTATTAGAATTGTTATAAGATTATTATTTTAAAAATCTTAACTTTTTTCTTTTTTTTTTGTACACTACTTATTATATTTTCAAAAAATGCACCAACGTTAAATGAAATCAAAGTAAATAGTTTTATTTTATGTCACAATAAATTTATCTTACTTTTGATTTTGGACTAATATCTCTGTGCATGTGCCCTAAAGAACAATAACCTAAAATTGGGTGTGATAATATTAAAGATGAAGCCATAAAGATTATGATGAAACCGAGCAATTTAAACATTTTTTCCAGTTTTTTTGTACAAACTATTAGCTGAACTAAAGTTTTAATTTATGAGTAGATTTAAAGCTGCTTGCATTTATATAGTGAATAAAAAACAAAGTAAGGAGAATCATATTTCTAATGAGCAATTGGTTTTAAAAAAAGGTTAAATTAGGAAAGCCGTGGTTGCTCTCGAAACTAATGGATTTATAGAATTTCAAAATGCAAATAGAAAAAAAAAAATTAAAATTACAAATTTTAAGCAACGCTTCAAGCCTATTCGGATAATTACAAGTTTATTTACGTTTGGTTTTTTTAGTTTTTGAAAACTTTGGATTTTGACGACATAAATATTTTATTACATAAATAATACCATTGTCACTGGAAGGATGTTAATGAACAATACAAAACTTCAAAACTTTTTCTCAAGGCAATGTAATATTAATTCCTCTCAATGTCACCACTATTTCGTTTTTCAAATTAAACATTACTCCCACTTTTTTTAAACTGATCAAACAACAAGCACGATTTTTCTAAGAAAAAGTAAAAACCAAACAACATTTTGTGACAATTTTTCAAAACAAAGTAAATTACAGCAACACATTCTATCAAAAGTCTTAACGTTTTACAAAAATTTTAAAAAGATATAAATATACTCAAGAATAAATATACAGGGTGTCTCAAAAAAATGTACTCACTCTTAGAATGACCAGAAAACCTTTATTTATGAACATAGAGTGAAAAGAAATAGATTCAAATACATGAGACAAATGTAATTTAAGAATCATGTTCGCAAATGTTCAAATTGATGACCATTATTGTCCAGACAACGCTGATAACGCGCACCTAGGGATTCGCAAACGTCGCAAAACATGTCATTAGGAATATCACGACATTGTCTTTCAATTTCCAATTTCAGTGCATCAATTGTCCTTGGTTTATTGCAATAAACCTTGTCTTTTAAGTATCCCCACAAAAAAAAGTCCATGGGTGTTAGGTCTGGGGAACGCGAAGGGTATTCAGTGGGGCCCCTAAGTTGATTTCCTGCCATGGCTTCAGTAATTCAAGATATTTTGCTAAAAAATTCAGGATATCTGCAACACAAAAAAAGAGTGAGCACATTTATAATAGTCATCAATTTGAACATTTGTCTCATGTATTTGAAGCTATTTTATTTCGCTCTATGTTCATAAATAAAGGTTTTCTGGTCATTGTAAGAGTGAGTACATTTTTTTGAGACACCCTGTATTATAATCAAGTAAAAAATGAATCTGTTTCTAAGCAAAGTTCTATTAAGTTTTTTTTATCAAAAAAGTAATAACATATAAGATTAAAGAAATAGCTAACTAAATAATATTCTACGACCGAATAATTTTCAAAAAATATTTTTGTGTCCCTTGTAATCAAAGGCACTTTTTAATGGTAGCAAATCAATCCGTTGAAAGACACAAACAATACAAATTCAACAAACTTTCAGTAGCATTCATGAGTTTTTATATTCGAAGCAATTTTAAAAGCATTTTTTTCAGTCTTTTTTTGGAAAAGTGCACAGGACTCTTTAGCACTAAAAAACAAAAACGACGTTTGTTTCATTTGTTCAAAGCAAAGTTAATGGAATGGTTTCTGTGAAATTTTTGCGTAATTCAATGTTATAAATTCTTTTCAGAGTAAAAGGCATTTTTGGAAATTTTGAAAACAGAATGTGTTCACAAATTTTTTGTTTTATGTGATGTACTTTATAGTTTTGTCAACGGTGTATTCCTTATGGGTTAAAGTTCTTGTGGAATTATTTGCCTTTTAGATAAAGTAGTTTGCTGTTGAGGAGTGAAAGAAAGCGTCTGTTTACAAATCCAGACACAAACGGTGGCAAAATATAAATAAGAAAGGTAATATAGCTATTCTAAAAGAAATATATGAGGGTAAAAATTAAATAAAACGGTTATGTTTATAACAATATAGTAATAGCCGTACGAGCCGGCGGCAATTGATTTTAAAAATTCAAATATTTGAGCAAAATCAGAATTTTTTTAACACCGACAGTGAGTTATATGGAAAATATCAGATGTTTTTGGCACGGACGATGTATTTCCTGGAAAGGTTGTTCATTGTAATATCAAAAAAATTCTTCACTTTTTTTCTGTGTGATATTTGATCATCTTCGTGAAATGCTACAAGATCATGGGCAATCGTCGATCAAATTTGGGCAAAATTGTATTGATCTCCAAAAAACGTTTTCGTACGGCTATGAGTGTGGATTGGTGGCAGAGCGTTGATTAAAATTGATATTTGATTTTCGCTAGGTGTGCGCAAGTTATCAAGTATTTCTTTTTTATTATCACAATCAGAATGATTATTGCAAGTTATTGGTTTCCAAACAACCCAATATAATTAAAATTTTATCTGAACTTTTTTTAAACATTACAAAGTAGTGACTGTTACCTAATTCTTAAACAACTTCTAAAATAGAACTTTCGTATAAGCAAAGCAATTCATTTCTAGAATTGAAAGAAGAGACTCAACCCACAGATTGGTAGTTGAATAAATCATCAATATGTCTACTTTTGCTTAATGTTATGAGTATTTTTTAAAAATAATATCTTTATATTTCTAAAAAAATTTCTAAGTTGCACGACTTTTAGTTGAAAAACAAGTGTATTGAAAAATTGGACACTGATCTTCTTATCAAGTTTTCAAACTGCTTCGTATTCGAACGATGTTTATTATCGCATGCACCAACGTCATAAAAACTTTGTGAATAACATTGAATATCTCGCAATATACATGAAAACAAATGAAAATAAATTGCGTATAGATCAGAAAGTTAAATTACTTTTTAAAGAAGAAGAAAAATACAAGTCAAACATGTGATTCACTTATAGACACAAATAATTGACATTAAAAGTTGACTCAAAAACTTTATGAGTCTTTGCAGTTTCTCTTCAAAATTGCGATGTTTTTTGTTGGTTTATTTTTTTCATATAATTATTTTTATCGATTGTTTACTTAAAATGAAATTGAAAAATAAACCCCGGGACACTAAACAAAACTTTCAAAAAGTAGTTATTTTGTTGCTTAGATTTAAATAGCATGAATTAATAAGATGTAGCAAAGTATTAAAAAAATCTGCCACTTTTGGGATATTATAGATAAAAACAAATTGATTTTACGTGCGTAGCATTTGCTTTGTCAACGTGAAACAAAAGAGTTTTAACTTTTGATTTCAGACGAAATTTTGTATTTCTTTTAAAACAATTTTTTGATTTTAAAAATGAAAACCATTCAAGAGAAAAGCTGAAGATGCAACAGAGAGTAATTCAATTTTTTAAAAAGATTATTTTTACAAACACAAAAATAATTTTAAATATGTTACTTCTAAATCTTCATTTTGTTGAACTGAGGATGAAAAAAGATTAAAATTCACTTCATAAAATTGTTAAAGAAAATGATAAAATTTTGATGTTTTTTGTTTAAACCAGGGGTCTTCAACCTTTTTTATGAAATCGCCCCTTTTCAAAAAATGTTGGTCCGAATCGCCCCCCATAAAAACGATTACTGTACTTTCATTTGAAAGTTTTCCCGAAATATATCTAAGAAGCTTTTAAAAGGAAAACACAAATAAAAGCAATGGCAATTTATTAAAATGCAACAGTTCATGAAACTAATGCGACCCTTGCGGCTGATGTTGCTCGGCAAGATTAGAAAAAGCTGGCATCAAGCTAGTCAGCTTCAGTCGAATTGAATCTCCCCCAGTCGCATTCATGTCGAGTCTATTGCGATATTTATTTCGCATGTAGAGCACTTCACTAAATCCTTGTTCAGCAATATATGTGGTTGGGAAGGCCAAAATAAAGAGCTCTACTTTCTCCCACAGTTGCGGAAATCGGTTTTTCCACTTAATCCAGAAGGCTGCCCATCCATGTGCCCTGAAGATTGCGCGCGCTTCTTCGTCACTTTGCAGGTCTATCAGCATTTCTTGCATGGTGGAATCGCAGTCATTGATGTTAGTGGCGAATGGTTCCACTAGCCACGGAAAAACTTCAAGGTCAAGCAGATCTTTAAAGCGAACCTTTATGTCTTCTATCACAGCTTTCAGGTGTTCAACGTAAACAAGCAAATGTTCGTCAGTGACACTATCAGACATTTTTGACAGACGAGAGAAGTGATCGAACTTTCTTCTGCTCAAACTTTGCTGGTAGAGCTCAAGTTTGTTGATTAGGCCACGTATTATAGTTTTGCTTTGAACCAAAGTAATCTTTTTACCTTGGAGTTTGTCCGTTGCTGTATTAATTTTTTCATAAAAATCAGCTAGATAACTGTTATCTTGATGGCAGGCAATTACATCTTTGGCAAGGTCAGAATCTTCACCAAGGAACTCCACCACGCTGTTTTTAAGTTTGCAATACCTTGCCAGAAATATGCCTTTCGACAGCCAACGAACTTCCGTATGGAGAAGGAGATGCTCGAACTCTTCATCGTTTACCTCGCATAGCTGTCGAAACAATCGGTCATTTTTAGCGTTGGCTTTTATCTTGTTAACTGCTTTGATAGCAACTCCCAAACATTCTTGCAGACGTGGAGAAAGACGCTTTGCTACCAAATGCTGACGGTGAAGCACACAGTGCACAGTAAATAGATTGGGTATTTTTTCTTTGAGTAATGAAGCAAACCCGCGATACCTGCCTACCATGGCTGGAGCTCCATCAGTAGCACATGCTATTATGTTGGTAAGGGGGATGGATTTGTTTCGCAAGTAGTCTGACAAAGTCTGAAATATTGTTAGACCTTTAGTGTCTGTTTCCAAACACTTGCAAAATAGAAGCTCCTCCATAATATTTCCATCAGTTATGTAACGGACGTAAACCATTAATAAAGCGTTATTGTCTGATGTGGTAGTTTCGTCTAATTGTAAGCTGAAAGAAGTGTTTCGTAAGATTTCACAGAGTTGATCTTCAATATTCGTACCCATTTCGTTAATTCGTCGGGTTACTGTGGTATCACTCAGTGGAACAGCTCGTAGTACAGGTGTGGGATCTTTCTCCATTACAGTAGAAATAATTTCTTTCACAGCAGGTGCTACCAAACTTTCCCCAACGTTGAATGGTAAACTCTTTTTCGCAATCAAAAAAGCAATCTTGTACGAGGCTATAAGTCCTTTGACATTTGGGCAAGCATTTTTAGCATAGGCCTTGTTTATAGAACTTTGAGCTTCACGCTCTTTCAATGCTTGAAAAAATTCAATAGATTTGTCTGCTTTATCAGGATGAAGCCTGGTTAGGTGATCTTTCAGCCTTGACCGTTTCATTGCCTCATTTGTAAGAATTTTCTTGCACAAGAGACACATTGGAAGTTGAATATTGGATGGGCATGGCACAAAGCCAAACCTGATATAATCCACAAGATATGTACGACACTTTTTTTTGGCATTAGAAGCCATTACTCTTTCAATACGATTAGTCGATTACCATATAAAATTTACTCTTAAAAAGAAACTGAAAGTAGCCTGCGGCACATAAAATAATATAATGACAATCCTAAATTTTTAGAAATTACGATCATTTTCTTGAAAGCCTACTGTTAAAAATTCTGTCCTTCTCTGGACTACTGAAAAAGATTGTATGAAAGCAAGTGCTATAGATCGCTATCTCTCTCTGAAGACAGAAACGTCACATGCGATGAGCAGAAAAAACTGCTCATCGCATGTGACACGTTAATTTATTAATTAATAATTATTTTACTTATTTTACATATTCTGGATTACTTATCACGCGTTACCTCGTCGCTCCTAGCCACGACCAAAGTAAGACACCGGTTTCAATTCTGGCCTTTATAGCGATGAGTCACATGAGGTCCCATGATTTTTGGTCATGTGTGCCTCGTGCGGTCTTGTGACCATCGCGCGATCCCATGACAGTGACGTAGCCAAATTTATAGGACGAATTAAGATTTGTCGTAGCGATTTCCGAAAGGCCAATCAAATTGCCAGTTCACGTAACAGTTGGTGTTTAGCGATGTGTAAAGTCTATGACTTATGATCACTTATGAAAAAAGTCTTGCTTGACTGCGCAGTCAAATAAAAATTTTGGCATATCTGGAAACTCGTGTCAACTACCATTTCATTCGTTGTTCGGTCATAACGTTTTTTTCACTTGCATAGGTGTACGTCATTGCATGTGTGTGCATGTGCAATTGTGCATACATGAGCATGAGGAGAACCCAAAACTGTTTGAAGAAGTGAAGAACAATAACAAAAGAAATAATGAAATCAGCGAGAACGTTTTCAACGTATCCATTTTTAGTTATCGTTTTATAACAATATTTGTAATTGTGAAATCGCCCCCCAATTGTTTAAAATCGCCCCCCAATTTTTCAAATTGTTTAAATCGCCCCTAATCGCCCCCTGGGGGGCGATATCGCCCCCGTTGAAGAACCCTGGTTTAAACAAAGAACTCTTTCGTTAACATACATTATTATTGTTGTAATATTTTATGCAGTTTACCTTTTTTCAAGGCTTTAAAAGACCAAATTAAACCCATAACCAAACAAAACATAAAATGAGAACAATGAAAAATATAAAGGGTGTCCATAAATTATTGTTACAATTTCAAAAATTCAACATAGTCTTATTTTTTAAGATTTTTTCAATCGTTTTGTTTTATAGTAAAGGGAAATGCTTTAATTTTACGTTAGATGCTTCAGTACACCTCTACGTGTGCACCATCAGTCGCTCGTACGATATCCAACCGATATTTAATTTCTTGCCATGTTCTTGCTAACATATCTACAGTAACTGTATCAATTACTTCAGTTATTTGATGTTGCAAATCATTAATGTCTCTGACTTTGGTTCGGTAAACGATATTTTTTACATAGCTCCACAGGAAAAAATCCAACGGTGTAATATCAGGGGAACATGGCGGTCATGGAATGAGATCATCACGTCCAATCCACCTATCTGGAAATGTTTCATTCAAAAATTGACAAACTTCAAGGCCCCAATGGGGTGGTGCATCGTTCTGCTGGAAGATAACTTGTGGTTGATACTGTTCCAGCTGTGGTGACACGCAGTGGTGGATATTGGGTGAGGCGAATGAGGCAGTTGCCTCGGGCCCCCCTTTTTTTAGGGGCCCCCTCGAAAATACCGCAAATAGTTTCATTTTGCTGTATATGTTTTTTCAGAGATCACTATAAAGTTGGGGCGAAAAGTGGGAAATAGGAGATTAATTCAAAGTGAAGACTTTTTTTTTTAGAGATCACTATGATTTTGGGAGAAAAAAGGGAAATACGATATCAAAGCCCTCCTTTTTTTTAAAGAACATCAAGCTTTGCGAAATCTTTGCCTCGGGCCCCTAACTTTGAATATCCACCACTGGTGACATGTATTCTGTCAAGACATCGAGGTAAATGTGAGCTGTGATTGATTTCTTAGCGAAGAAAAACGGATCGATAATTTTATCATACATAATTCCACACCACACGTTTAGTTTAAGAGAGTCGGGTTCAAGCTCACAGGTAACCTGCGGATTCTCCGAGCCGCATATTCTCAAATTGTGTTTGTTTAGTAATCCAGAAACGTGGAACGTTGACTCGTCAATGAAGCAAACATGTTTCAAAAACCCTGGGTCCGAATCTAACCTGTCCGGCATCATTACTGCAAATTTTTTTCGTCGCGGCTTATCTTCTGGCTTAAGGGCTTACAGTAACAACACTTTATATGCATAAAGTTGCAAGTTTCTATGCAAAAACTTTGTGAATAGTGAAGTGTGAGATCTGTACCTGCGTAAAAGCCCTGAGAATGGTCTTTCTAGGGCTTCTGGTATATGCCACTCGCACAGATTTAATTTCTTCTTCTGATATTTGAGGTCGGCCAGCTCCCTTTCTCTGTAGCAAACTACCAGCCTCCATAAACTTTTTATATCAACGCTCGAATGGTAGGTCGCGCAGGTGGCTTTCTTCCATATTTGCGTCTAAAGTTTTGCTGTGCTTGGTGTCTGACTTTGTCTGTATAAACCAGGAAATATACTGGGCCTTTTCCTGCGGAGTGCTCATTTTTATAAACTCTACTTTCGCTACTAAATTCAAAAATATTCTGCTTAATCACTAAATAAATTGTAATTTTAAACCTAATTATTTCCACAAGTACCTGTTACGAAAGAAAAAATTTGAAGCATTTTCCTTCACTATAAAACAAATCAAATGAAAATATCTCAAAAAATAAAATTTTGACAAACTTTGAAAATTATAACGATAATTTATGGACACCCGTATATAACACACACAATATGATCGTCTATCGTTTGCTAACTAAAGCAACGCAAAAGAAGCACGCAAAATAAAACAAAGACGTTACGAATTAAACACAAGAAATGGGAACTAATCAAAGAAATGAAAAACGAGTCGGTGAAGTTCAGAATTCGCCACAATTTTTTTGTTGATGTGCGAACAAAAATTAACTAAATCTAAAGTTGATCACAAACAAATCTAATTTCTTTTTTTAAATGAAAAAACAAGTTTGCGAAACTAAGTTGAATCAATCGTATTCATGTACATTTAGGGTAACGTCGAGGAAGTCTGTTTGTATAAGTTTGGTATCAACAGTGACTTTAAGTTGATGGTGTTGAAAAAATTGTGTCACTTTTTTTCTCACTCTTTCGGCGTCTGGACCCGAAGCGTTACGAAGGATGGCAAGGCCGTCATCTCGGTACAGGCCGACAGCCTCTTTACCAAAAATCTTAGCAAGGTGGTGTAAAAGATACAGGCCGACCAGCTCGCAAACCTCTGCACCGTCAAACGATCCCATTGTAACATCAAACTCGGCTCCCGAATTTTTCATCCATAGATCGCCGTCGCAAAAAAGAAGTGATTTGCGAGCGTGCATGATGGTGTTTATGGCTTCATCATTAATGTTAGCATAATCGTTAGCAAAATTGATGGCATCGGTAAGAAGCTTTTCGGTAATCGAGAGATAAAATTCCACAACGTCAAACTTAAGAAATTTGCAATTGGGTTTATCTGAAATAGCGTTGAACCAATTGAGAGTAGAGGCGGTGTTGCGCCATTGGTTTAAGCCAGATTGTTTACGCACGGAAACGATGATAGAATCCAAGAGTTGTTTACTAATCTTGCCTATTTCTGATTTGGCCGGGTTAATCAATCTACATTTTGGATGATTGCGAAAGTTTTCTTTGTGATCCTTTAACGTGATAAAAGCGTCACGTGGAGGGAAACTTTCAATGCGGTCTTCCAATCTCAGATTATGAGCTATAGAAATTGCCTCTGCGTTGATTTTGTCCAAGGTAGAAGTAGCGGTTTTTTGATATGAAGCTGTAACATTTTCTTTCAATAGTTTTTTGTAGCTATCCACGCTAAGTTCGTACAAATTATTCGTTTTGTCGGCTGGTACAAACAGATTAGGAGATTTATTAATTTTGGTTACATCGTTAGTCAAGCGAAACTGAAAGTTACTGCGAACGTTTCTAAACTTAATATTCTTAACCATATTATACAGGTCCTCTTCAAATGCAGATAAGCCGTCATGCTGCGGGGGTGTTCTATCTGACTTGAATCCGTATAGGGTCTCTTTATCGTATATATCACATTCTGCTTTGTGATCGTGAAAGAAGGCTCTCCACCTCAAGCGCTTAATGAAGTGCTCGAGTTTGCTGATCATAGATTAACGCAACAGAACTTTCGAAATTCATTTGGTCCTGCAAAGATTCTGGTATAAATCCTACTATCTCTTGGAAAATTATTTGCCGCGCAACACCTTACCAACACGGGGGCAAAGTATGCAACCTCTGTCTGGCAGAAAAATACGAAATCTTAACTGCAAATGATGACGCTCTGCTGAACAAACGAACCGAATTGATCAATAAGTGTCGGCATAAAAATAAATATAAATTGATTAACGCCAAACTTAAACTGTGATTTTCTTTCATTCTTCTTTTTTTCTTTTTTCGCCGCGTACAACGTTCTACCTTAGCCGATACTTGAACTTTTTTTAAATCTTTAATTTTTGAAATAATATTTGTATTTGTAATTCTTTCTCGCGCTTTTCCTTTTTTTTCGTGTTTTCTCGCCGATCTTAATCAGTTTAGTTTAGCAGAGTCCGTGTTGGGATGTTCCGACCTAATAAGCGTTTACAGCAGGGTTCTTCAACGGGGGCGATTAGGGGCGATTTAAACAATTTGAAAAATTGGGGGGCGATTTTAAACAATTGGGGGGCGATTTCACAATTACAAATATTGTTATAAAACGATAACTAAAAATGGATACGTTGAAAACGTTCTCGCTGATTTCATTATTTCTTTTGTTATTGTTCTTCACTTCTTCAAACAGTTTTGGGTTCTCCTCATGCTCATGTATGCACAATTGCACATGTACACACATGCAATGACGTACACCTATGCAAGTGAAAAAAACGTTATGACCGAACAACGAATGAAATGGTAGTTGACACGAGTTTCCAGATATGCCAAAATTTTTATTTGACTGCGCAGTCAAGCAAGACTTTTTTCATAAGTGATCATAAGTCATAGACTTTACACATCGCTAAACACCAACTGTTACGTGAACTGGCAATTTGATTGGCCTTTCGGAAATCGCTACGACAAATTTTAATTCGTCCTATAAATTTGGCTACGTCACTGTCATGGGATCGCGCGATGGTCACAAGACCGCACGAGGCACACATGACCAAAAATCATGGGACCTCATGTGACTCATCGCTATAAAGGCCAGAATTGAAACCGGTGTCTTACTTTGGTCGTGGCTAGGAGCGACGAGGTAACGCGTGATAAGTAATCCAGAATATGTAAAATAAGTAAAATAATTATTAATTAATAAATTAACGTGTCACATGCGATGAGCAGTTTTTTCTGCTCATCGCATGTGACGTTTCTGTCTTCAGAGAGAGATAGCGATCTATAGCACTTGCTTTCATACAATCTTTTTCAGTAGTCCAGGGAAGGACAGAATTTTTAACAGTAGGCTTTCAAGAAAATGATCGTAATTTCTAAAAATTTAGGATTGTCATTATATTATTTTATGTGCCGCAGGCTACTTTCAGTTTCTTTTTAAGAATAAATTTTATATGGTAATCGACTAATCGTATTGAAAGAGTAATGGCTTCTAATGCCAAAAAAAAGTGTCGTACATATCTTGTGGATTATATCAGGTTTGGCTTTGTGCCATGCCCATCCAATATTCAACTTCCAATGTGTCTCTTGTGCAAGAAAATTCTTACAAATGAGGCAATGAAACCGTCAAGGCTGAAAGATCACCTAACCAGGCTTCATCCTGATAAAGCAGACAAATCTATTGAATTTTTTCAAGCATTGAAAGAGCGTGAAGCTCAAAGTTCTATAAACAAGGCCTATGCTAAAAATGCTTGCCCAAATGTCAAAGGACTTATAGCCTCGTACAAGATTGCTTTTTTGATTGCGAAAAAGAGTTTACCATTCAACGTTGGGGAAAGTTTGGTAGCACCTGCTGTGAAAGAAATTATTTCTACTGTAATGGAGAAAGATCCCACACCTGTACTACGAGCTGTTCCACTGAGTGATACCACAGTAACCCGACGAATTAACGAAATGGGTACGAATATTGAAGATCAACTCTGTGAAATCTTACGAAACACTTCTTTCAGCTTACAATTAGACGAAACTACCACATCAGACAATAACGCTTTATTAATGGTTTACGTCCGTTACATAACTGATGGAAATATTATGGAGGAGCTTCTATTTTGCAAGTGTTTGGAAACAGACACTAAAGGTCTAACAATATTTCAGACTTTGTCAGACTACTTGCGAAACAAATCCATCCCCCTTACCAACATAATAGCATGTGCTACTGATGGAGCTCCAGCCATGGTAGGCAGGTATCGCGGGTTTGCTTCATTACTCAAAGAAAAAATACCCAATCTATTTACTGTGCACTGTGTGCTTCACCGTCAGCATTTGGTAGCAAAGCGTCTTTCTCCACGTCTGCAAGAATGTTTGGGAGTTGCTATCAAAGCAGTTAACAAGATAAAAGCCAACGCTAAAAATGACCGATTGTTTCGACAGCTATGCGAGGTAAACGATGAAGAGTTCGAGCATCTCCTTCTCCATACGGAAGTTCGTTGGCTGTCGAAAGGCATATTTCTGGCAAGGTATTGCAAACTTAAAAACAGCGTGGTGGAGTTCCTTGGTGAAGATTCTGACCTTGCCAAAGATGTAATTGCCTGCCATCAAGATAACAGTTATCTAGCTGATTTTTATGAAAAAATTAATACAGCAACGGACAAACTCCAAGGTAAAAAGATTACTTTGGTTCAAAGCAAAACTATAATACGTGGCCTAATCAACAAACTTGAGCTCTACCAGCAAAGTTTGAGCAGAAGAAAGTTCGATCACTTCTCTCGTCTGTCAAAAATGTCTGATAGTGTCACTGACGAACATTTGCTTGTTTACGTTGAACACCTGAAAGCTGTGATAGAAGACATGAAGGTTCGCTTTAAAGATCTGCTTGACCTTGAAGTTTTTCCGTGGCTAGTGGAACCATTCGCCACTAACATCAATGACTGCGATTCCACCATGCAAGAAATGCTGATAGACCTGCAAAGTGACGAAGAAGCGCGCGCAATCTTCAGGGCACATGGATGGGCAGCCTTCTGGATTAAGTGGAAAAACCGATTTCCACAACTGTGGGAGAAAGTAGAGCTCTTTATTTTGGCCTTTCCAACCACATATATTGCTGAACAAGGATTTAGTGAAGTGCTCTACATGCGAAATAAATATCGCAATAGACTCGACATGAATGCGACTGGGGGAGATTCAATTCGACTGAAGCTGACTAGCTTGATGCCAGCTTTTTCTAATCTTGCCGAGCAACATCAGCCGCAAGGGTCGCATTAGTTTCATGAACTGTTGCATTTTAATAAATTGCCATTGCTTTTATTTGTGTTTTCCTTTTAAAAGCTTCTTAGATATATTTCGGGAAAACTTTCAAATGAAAGTACAGTAATCGTTTTTATGGGGGGCGATTCGGACCAACATTTTTTGAAAAGGGGCGATTTCATAAAAAAGGTTGAAGACCCCTGAATTGTACAAGATGGTACCTTATAAGTTAAGTGATTAGCGCTGCCGCATTCACGATCAATTTGTTACTCAAAGAGCTTTTTAATGAGCGCCATCTGTTCAAAAGAAACTCCAAAACTAAAGATAACATACACAGTACAATTGTAAATTTTGTAATAACAACACGACAAGGCCCTGTTTCGACCTAATTAGGTCTCATCAGGTGTGTATAATTACGTACATATTACAAGATAAAGAACTTGATACTAGACGCTCGTAAACAGTTTATAAATTCTCGCGGGACCAGAAGAAACTTTTGGATTTTATGAAGCAGAAATTCTTTTCCGAATAGTACGCTAGGAAGTTTTAAAGACTGCATGCATTTATAACTTTACAGTATATTATTGTACTAGTATCAAGTTCTTTATCTTGTAATATGTACGTAATTACGTATACACACCTGATGAGACGTAATTAGGTCGAAACAGGGCCTTGTCGTGTTGTTATTACAAAATTTACAATTGTACTGTGTATGTTATCTTTAGTTTTGGAGTTTCTTTTTTTAAATGTTTATATTATTGTTTAGTAATACAATAGAAAAGATTTTTAGATCTGAAAGTAGCAAGAAAATAATTAAACACTTATTTTTCAAATTTAAGCAAAACTGTCACAAAAAATGTCCATACTTGAAATTAATATAAAAAAAGCAAAAATTTTTGTTTATCTTAATTTTTCATGGTTTTTCGAGCCATATTTGTTCAATACTAAGTTATTTTCCCCATTATCTGAAAGATTTGAGAATGTGGTAAAAACATGTTTTTGGTTGATTGAGATTATGGTATTTATGGTACTAATTTTAAATGTTGAATTATAATCTTTTTTGAGTTTTATTTCTCAATAAAGTAAAATAAAATAATGAAAAAGAGTTTTTTAAACTTTTTTGAGCTTTATTTTGTTACATCGTAGACCGACTAATTCCTCATCGACATTTAAATCAGCGATCTCCTTTCCAAACCTTTTAGTCAGCTCTTTTTCTTTATTATGGTATTTATGGTACTAATTTTAAATGTTGAATTATAATCTTTTTTGAGTTTTATTTCTCAATAAAGTAAAATAAAATAATGAAAAAGAGTTTTTTAAACTTTTTTGAGCTTTATTTTGTTACATCGTAGACCGACTAATTCCTCATCGAAATCAGCGCTCTCCTTTCCAGACCTTTTAGTCAGCTCTTTTTCTAGAAAAAAACACGTAGAATTAACGTAAAAATCTTTTCTTTGTCTCTAAATCAACGTGAAAACTAAATTTATAGTTCCAATTACGGTAATTATAACGATAAATAAATGTAAATAGAAAATTAAAGTGAACACCAAAAAAGTCTTTGGAAACTAACTGTGTTTCGGCAGCTAATGAAAATTTTTTTATTTGATTTTTACTTTAATAACTGCATTGATTGCAGCTCGCGATATACTTGCTGACAAGAATTCCACCAGCGAAGTGTACCGTGTTTCCTCGAAAATAAAACTTTCCTTGAAAATAAGACCTAGCTTGAATTTTCAAAATGATTTTAATATAAGACCTAGCCTTAAAATTAGCCCTTGTTGATAGTGGGAAATTATGGCGTCATAAAAGTTAGGGTTAGTTATAAGTAGCACGCTCAGGCAACAAGGCATGTGAATTGCTTGATGTTTAGATAAACAGTTTAACATTGCCATATTGGATAAGAAATATTTTTTCTGCGCATTTTCAAATCGAGCAAGATGAGTAAAAGAAAAAGTTTTCATGTTTTTGGCATATTTAGAAATATCATAATTTTCTACTTTGTAATTTTGTTTTTTGTTAGATGAAATGAAATTAAAGACATCCCCAATAATAAGCTTAAGTATGACAGTTTAGAGAGAAAATTAATATAAGCCCTTTTTTATTTTCGGGGAAACACGGTAAAAGTTTAGATAAGCTTGGCTTAAATATTGGTAACTTGGAAATCTTTATTGTTCCAAAAACACTTAACTTCTTTCGGAAGTAAAACGTATAAGATATTAATTTAATCTAGAGATTTAGTTTTTACAAAGCAAAAAGCAGAACTTTCTACTAAAATGAAATTTACTAAATTGTAAATAGACAGATTCTGAATTAAAGAAAGAAACTTCAGAATTTTTTTCTGTATTGATAGAGCTTTTACTGTTTTATTTTGTTTAATATAGTAGTAATTATTTGTTTGTTGCACATTAAAATGACTTGATATCATGTTTTACAATCTCTCCTTTGATTTAAATTGATATTATAACTTCCAAACAAAACTAGTTAACCCAGCCAATTTATATCACGTGCTGAAATTGATTGTTAATTAATAATAGTATATGGGTCGTGTTTCTTGCGTATTTAGGCTACATTCTTTTTAAGTTGTCAGCAGCGTGGTTTACTGCAAGCCAAGGGGATAAATACAGACATAAAAAAATAAAAACAAAAACTAAGTAAGTTTGTGTAACTACGTATTATCCATACATGTTAGTTCGTTAAATTTCAGTTTTTGATTGAACCACTGTTATTACAAAATTTTAAGTACGACACTTGGAAACATAAAAAAGTTTGGACTTTTGAAAGCAATATTTTGTCTGATGCAAACAGTTTTATTTTTAACCTTTTTTGCCCCTTAACGGACTAAAAATTATGTGTCAAAATGAACCTAATTTATTTATTTAATTAATTGAAAGTTTATTTTCCTTGAATGAAGTGTCAAATACGCGTACCACAACTAACAACAAGTGGCTATAATCTCACTCAATCAACGCTGCCGGGCGTACGATGTTTACGAAAGTTTATTAAAAGTTTATCCGTTTTAGCCATTTATCGACAATTGCTCGAAGTATCTCATGGCAAGTACAAAATTTTGAAAAATTTCAAGCCGAAAATTTGAAGATGCCCTAAAATTGGAGCTGTACCTCCCAAACCACAAGTAATGCTCTTATTTTGCGAGGTTCTAAGACACTTCGCTGCCGGACATTTTATTTCCGGACACTTTGTAACGGGCTGTCTTATTACCAAACTCTTTGTTACTAGGACAATTTTTTATCACTCTTTGAATTGTTAAAGTTTTTCTCCCCAAAGTTTATGAATACATTTAAACAGATTATTTTTGTTAATTTTTTTTTAATTTTAAGATATATAAGACGTAACACTGAAGCCCAAATTCCATAAAAAAACAAAAATAAATTTTAATAAAAAGAGAAACATGATTGTGTAAAATCTGAACAATCATAATCTGATTAAAACAGCGTGACTAAAAATTTTCAGAATTACGTTTTGTTTACGAAAAAATAACATGACGCGACTTTGTGTTTTTGTAAATCGGTTTCACGTAAAGCGTAGCATTAGTTGCTGGGCGTAGTTGCTTTACAAACAAGAGCATAGAATCCAGCATTTAGAAAATATTAAAAAAATTAAATTTTAAACATTCTAAAAAGTTTAGCAATAAATCCAAAAATATATTTTCTGTGAAGGTTAAAAGAGTAAAGTAAAAATGCCCAGACTGTTCCACTTCTGCGAGGAAGAGAGCAAGAATAACAAAAACAACAAATAATTGTCTGTCAAGAAAAAAATAACAAAAACAAATTTCTTATATGAAGTAAAATTAATAAATTTTTGCAGGCAGAAAGTATCTCGGAAATAGCATCAAGCAATTAATGGGCAAGATGCTTTAAAACTCTCTCTTACACAGCACGTAACCTGCACGGAGACTACAGTATAATAACAGTTTTAAGTTTTCAGTTTAATTCGATAGATGATTCAAGTACAACAATACAAATCTACAACATAACTTAAATTGCACGGGCAAACAATACATCTGGTTGAATAATAAGATGATAGAATTTGATAAAACATTTTAGTGAACAAAAACACCATAATATCCAATACTGCAAATACAGTATATCAACGAATCTAACAAAAACTCATGATGATTACATTGGCTATTGTTAGATTGATAAGTAGGTCCATCCATGGGAACAATAAGGAAACATTCTCCCCAAGTTTTTCTGTGCTGCCAAACTTTTTGTATGTATGCAAATAAATTATAAAAGATTACAATTACATTTATCATTTTCAGAAATATTTATCAATTTAGGCATTACACAACTGATTTTGAATATTTTCGGCGCAACGTTTCGTCTTGTTAAAAAATTTTAAATGAATTTCTAATTAAACATAGATTTGCAGAGTTAATTTAATAAAACTATTGCTCCACTTACTATAACATCATCAAAAAGTTTGAAAATAATTTATAAGCTTTAAAAAAATACATTAAAAATGCAATATTACAAAAGAATAGAAATTAGATTGTCCTATTATTTCTACCACTCTTTAAATTTATAAAAGTTTTTCCTCTCCAAAGCTTTAATAATACATTTAAGTAGTATTTTTTTGTTCATATAATATTAATATTTAAATAGAAAAGTAGAAACCATAATACTTAGTTTTTAATTCGTTGAAAAACAAGTATAAAATTCAATAAAAAGGGAAACATGTTGTTAATATTTTTAAACAAAAAAATTGTTCAGTTTACCAAATCTGCAGAAACATTTTATAATTATATGAATGTGGCTAAATATTCTCAGAATAATCTCTTTTGCGTTACGAGGAACAGGTAATGTGACACAACCATGTCTTTTTGTTAATCGGTTTTACGTAAAAGCTTAGCATTAGTTGTTCTGCGTCATAAGTTCACAAACAAAACTTGGTAGCCAGTAAATAAAGAAAAAAAATTTAGTAAATTTTAAACCTTCTAAACTTTTTATCTATACGTCAAAAAGAAAAAAAACTTTGGGAGATATTATATTGATGAAATGAGTTTGTCATATTTGTTGCATTTTGGTCTGGGAGAGAGCGTGCCAAGAAAAACAAGAATAACAACTATTTACTTTGGTACGAAACAAAAGCAAAATCCAAATTGCTTCATAAAACATATTTACCCGAGTTTGGGAGCTAGAAAATATATTGGAAGTACAATGAAACAATTAATGGACAAGATGATTCTAGATAATTGTTTACATTGTAGATAACCAACAAGGAGATTATAATCACCAATGGAATCACAGTTTTAAGTGTTTAATTTCATTCGATTGATTGTTGATTCAACAA
Organism: Diplosoma virens; assembly: GCA_963680785.1. Classification (NCBI taxonomy): domain Eukaryota; kingdom Metazoa; phylum Chordata; class Ascidiacea; order Aplousobranchia; family Didemnidae; genus Diplosoma; species Diplosoma virens. The sequence continues at coordinate 30,897 of CAVMFT010000172.1, forward strand.
CAACAATGCAAATTTATGACATAAAATGTGTAGGCAAGCATTTAAATAACAAAATTATGTACAAAATAAAAGAGCGAAAAATTTCTCTGGGCAAAAAACAGCAATATGAGTTGTAAAGTTTTTTTATATGGTTCGATAATGATAAAACTCAACAATAAAAAGTTGTGTTAAAACATTCTGGTAAATGATTATAATCAAAAGATTGCATAAGTTTCCCAGCTCCAAAGGAGTAGATATCACCAGGTTTTACTATTTTAAGATTTTATTTAAAACTCTTTACAGGAAAGTAAGCGCTGTACTAGATACAATAATTTTACTTCCTTCTAAGAAAGCATTTTTATTTGATGCTTTCAAGACATCAATTTTACTCGTATATTGTAAAAGACTACAAATCAAACTCTTCAAAAACTTGCTGAGCAATTTTTAGACGCAAATTTATATAAATACACAAGAATAACCTGCATTTGCAAGTTGCAATAAACAGTTTATAAGTAGTATTGTATTGAATCAATAAAGATTATTATTAAAATTCAAGACTAGGCATTAAACTGTGCTTAATAAAATTTTGAAATTGATGGTGTGGTGATAAATATGCAGAGACTTTAAAATTATTCATTTTATTCGACAAACAATGACAAAATAATTTAGCAGATAAATTTTTTATATCGCGAATTAAAATATCTACCAGGAGTTTTTTTATTAAATTTTTAGATTTATAACTTTTATGGGTTAAAATATCTTTTGAAAAATTTGAAATAGCTGGAGCAATGATAAATATTCGGTGGCTCTAAAATTATTCATCTTATTTGACAGATCATTAATATTTAACAGAAAAATATTTCATATCGCGAATTAAAGAGTTTTGTTTTTAATTACGGGTTTTTGTGCAAAGTTTTTTATGCAATCCAAAATATTGCATTTCGCTATTCCACTGAAATTATATGCATTTATATTGTTGCTGTAAAAATGATTGAAAAGTTCTTTCAAATTTTCAGTAATGTGCGTTGATTTATCTATTACAAATTGAACTAAATAACTTATGATTTTGTTGAAAAAGATTTTTTTTATAGTACAGTTAGAATGTGCTTTTAATAGGTCATTGTTAAAGTCACCTATTATTAGCCTAATTATTGAATTGGAAAATATTTTTGAGACTGCTTTACTAAAAGTTTTAAGTAGTTCAATCACATGAGCAGGATGGCAATATGTAACTTCAATAAACAAAATTAAAATTTTTTTAATCGTTGTTTCCCAAACTGTTTTTGGCCATACTCCACCTAATCACCTTTAAAATACAGATGTACCCTTTTCATGTGCTATGTATATTTTTGGAGTTCTGATTACCGAATCATGATTGTAAGATAAAATTTTTATGATCATTACTTAAAGCCTTTTTGTTTTGTTTTTACTAGATTTTCTTGGACAGAAATGGGAGCAAGCAATATCACCCAGATTTAACGTGATAACTTTTTAATTTTTTTGTTCTTCACATTATTAAGTGATATTGCTCCATCTGTGTCTAAAAAATCTAGTGAAAACCGGAGAAAAGCCTTCACTTTAAATCTGAATGATTATCAGAGTATTTGATAATTCTTAAACAAAAGACAGGTTGATGGATAAAATAAATGTAAGACTTTGACTAATAGAATACTTAAAAATCAAATTGCCGATATAAAAAATCAAATCACACTCTCTGGAGCGTTTGCGCAACGATGGGACTTACTCTTCCAGAGCTGTTGATCCGATCCAAAAGGATAATTAATGATTTCTAAAAATACCTGCCGTTTGCAATTCCGAGGCTTTGGAAAGAACCCAGAAACCATACGGACGATTGCTATTTCTGTATGGTAAATATTCTAAAATACCGAAACTTCAAAAAGGCAGAAAATCTTTAACGTATTAAAACAAATCATCAAACTTAGTCTCGGTTTCCCATAATAAATTTTTGTTAATGCCTGTCCACAGAACGTAAATAGTACGAAAATTATTTTTAGTAAACAATGTTTATACAATGTTGACCATCTGCTTCATTAACATTATATAATTTCGGAGTGAATTGTTTGGTAAAATAAGCTCATTCGAAAAATTAGCAACAGACATACGCAACCAAAGGACTAAAGAAAATTACCAATTTGCAACAAGTACACGATTTCATTTTTCAAATAAAGCAGAATTAGATGATATAATTTGTGACCTAAATTTGACTAAATGACTTCTGAGTTCTAGAACATAAGTTCCAATCCAAGCATGTTGACGTTTGGGCATCGACGTAATTTGCTTGGTCACGCAAAAGCAAAAAAATTGATAAAACGATACCCATTAAAAAATGCAAAAACAACACATAAACACAAAGACATAGCACAGTTACAACGAACATAAAAAAGGAATTGGTGGGAAACATAAGTTACACATCAATTACTAAAAATTTTATTCATATACTCTCACATGAAAGTTATTAAAGATATGAAAGAGGCACTATTGTACCAGATAGCAAAACTCACCTATAAAATAAAGTGGCCTTAACCTTCACAGAAGGTTTTCTTGCTTTTTGCTAAATATTTTGGGCAGTTAAAAATTTATTATTTTAAAATAAAAATACAAAGGAAATAAAATAACAACATAAAACTTTACAGCAAAAACTGTAAAGGGACTCATAAAAACCTTTGAGTCAACTATTGATGTTATTCATTAGGGTCTATTAATAAACCTTGTCTTCCACTTGTTTTTTTTGCTGTTTTTAAAAGTAATCCAGCTGTTTAATGTATGTGCAATAATATATTTTCATTTGTTTTTGTTTAGTGCGATAATATCGATTTGATTCTCAATATTTTTATGACGTTGGTGCATGCGATAACAAACATCGTTCGAATGCGATGCGGTTTAAAAACTTGACAAGAAGATCAGTGTCCAATTTCTCAAACTACTTGTTTTTGAACGAAAAGTCTTCCTTAAAAGTTTTGTAACTTATAAGTTTTTCCAAATATGCACACGACATTATATTTAAAAAGTACTGTACTCAATATATTAACCCATTAATGCCCATCGTATGATAAATCATAATCTGGCATTAATGTAGCTTGTTAATTAATTTTAAATTTTTATCATTAAAATACAGGTTTTTAAACTTTGCATCATAAAATTTTAATTCAAAACAATCAGAAATCTGGAAAAGCTAAAATTTTAAGGCCACCATACTTATTTTTATGACAGTTATAAACACAAAGTTTAATGTATGATAAATCATACGCTGGGCATTAATGGGTACGCGAAAGTAGACATATTAATAATTTGTTCAACTAGAAATCTGTGGGTTGAGTCTGTGGGTTGAGTCTCTTCTTTCAATTCTAAAAATAAATTACTTTATTTAAAAATACTTTTAGAAATTGTTTAAGGATTAAGTAAAAGCATTTTTTGGAAAATTTGGTACATTATAAATCCAACAAAAGCATAGCACTGAAAGTAGGCTGCTGTGAATCTATTTCAGCTTACGGTTGCAGCCAGTTGTTTCCAAAAACATTTTTAGCAAATTGTAATATAAAAAATTGGTCATATTCAAATCGATATAATTTGAGCAATAAAAATCTTTTATTTGCACACGATATGTATCAAACACACAACAGAATTAATCACGACCATTTTAAATTAAACACAAAAAGTGTCCAACGCTTTCTTCCATTCCTCAACAGCAATCTTGGGACTGTTTTACTTGGAAGGCAAATAATTCCACAAGAACTTAAGCTCATTAAGAATCCACTGTTGACAAAACTATAAAGTACACCATATATAACGAAAAATTTGTGAACATATGATTATTTCAAAATTGCCAAGTTTTTTTGCTATGAGCAGTTATAATATCAAATTACGTAAAAAATTGTTACAAAAACCATTTTTTAGGACAGAAACCGCTTACGGACAGTTGCTGGAAAATATTAATTCAAATTGACAAATGTTTGTAAAATATTTGTTCTTGTTTTCAAATAATTTTCCGTTCAAAGTATAATTCGGAACAACTGTTTTCGAACAATTGTCCGGATACGATTATATAAATTTTACTTTGGGCAAATGAAACAAAATTTGTTTTAGTTCTGTAGCGCTAAAGAGTTATGTGCACTTTCCAAAGATTGTGAAAAAAACAAAGCATAAAGCAGTTTAAAAGTATTAACGTAAAAAGCAAAAGATTTTGATTTTTTTTCATTTACCAGAACAACTGAAAATTTGAATTCTCAAATGTTTTATTTAATAAACTAATCTTATCAAAATTTATTTATGCTTTCTTTGAGAATAAGGTATTTGATTTCATTAAGGAATTAAATATTAACTTTTAAACAATCATCGGCCAATTTTTGTATCAGAGCATTGACTTAAAAAACATAATCGTCATTTGGTAATTTACTTTCTTTCCTGGTTGTGTACTCAAGTTCTATTCTAATACTGATTAATTAATCAAGAATTTGAATGAAAAGCTGCTCCAGACAAAAATAAATTAAAAGAAAAAAAAAGAACTCGCCTCCCAAACTCATTACGTCACTTGCTTATTCGAATTCCTTCTCCAACACCAAAGATTTCCGAACACTCCAATACAAGGTTTGGAAACTTTCTTTTTTCTTTAAATATTCTATATTTTTTCAATCTTTTTGTGTTTATCAAAAGTCGCTTTACCTATTTATTGAATTTTGATAAAAAATCATGTTCATTGGCATCAAAATAATGTTGTAAAATTAAAATTATCAAACCCACGAAACGTTTCGACAAGTCAATGTAAGATTAATTCCTCTCAATGTCGCCATTCCACTTTTCAAACTGAGTATAAAGAGTTTTTTTCTATTCATCATTTTGATCATATTTCTTGCACTAAACATGAAAACAAACAAACATCGTTTTTATAATGTTTTTTAAGCAAATTAAGTAACAACGACATATTGGATTTAAAATCTTACGTTGTACAAAGATCTGAAAACAGAATAAATATACCCAATCCAAGAACAAATTATAAAAAAATAGAAAATAATTTTGTTTCTAGGTTAAATTTTATTAATTTTCATAATCAAAAGAGTTTTTTTGTCGACAAAGTATTTCTTTCGTGTTGTGATGTAAATATTCATCATTTCACAGCAATGCTTTGATTGGTAGCAAACCGGTCTTGAACATTTAATAAATAAACAAAACAGAAATTTCTTGCCCAGAGACGCTTCGTCAACCAAATGTAAAGTTAATTGAAAATGTTCAAGAAGCAGAACCAAGAAAACATACAGTCAATACATCGACGCTTGAAACTAAGTTTAAAGAAAACACTCACTGGACCATTGCTCCGCAAAACGGTGTGCCGCGGGAAAATGGCAATGTAAACACACTATTTAAAATAGAAAAAAATAAGTTTCTGCAATCAAAAGCATTTTGAACACACTTCTTTGAATGACGATACAAAAAAGCCTAAAAATCTTAATTCCAAATCTCTGCAAATAAAATAGATTTTTTTTCTTTTTTTCCGTCTACATCAATTCTTAAGCGCTACTTACCGCACATCAAACCTATGCGAAGAAAGTAATTACCTTTTGTCATCATTATCGTTCCAAATTAGATTGTCTGTAAACCTACAAAATGCTTTCTGTAATAATTTTAACGTAATTTGATATTATAACTGCTCATAGCAAAAAAACTTTTGGCAATTTTGAAAATAATCATATGTTCACAAATTTTCCGTTTTATATGGTGTACTTTATAGTTTTGTCAACAGTGGATTCTTAATGAGCTTAAGTTCTTGTGGAATTATTTGCCTTCCAAGTAAAACAGTCCCAAGATTGCTGTTGAGGAATGGAAGAAAGCGTTGGACACTTTTTGTGTTTAATTTAAAATGGTCGTGATTAATTCTGTTGTGTGTTTGATACATATCGTGTGCAAATAAAAGATTTTTATTGCTCAAATTATATCGATTTGAATATGACCAATTTTTTATATTACAATTTGCTAAAAATGTTTTTGGAAACAACTGGCTGCAACCGTAAGCTGAAATAGATTCACAGCAGCCTACTTTCAGTGCTATGCTTTTGTTGGATTTATAATGTACCAAATTTTCCAAAAAATGCTTTTACTTAATCCTTAAACAATTTCTAAAAGTATTTTTAAATAAAGTAATTTATTTTTAGAATTGAAAGAAGAGACTCAACCCACAGACTCAACCCACAGATTTCTAGTTGAACAAATTATTAATATGTCTACTTTCGCGTACCCATTAATGCCCAGCGTATGATTTATCATACATTAAACTTTGTGTTTATAACTGTCATAAAAATAAGTATGGTGGCCTTAAAATTTTAGCTTTTCCAGATTTCTTATTGTTTTGAATTAAAATTTTATGATGCAAAGTTTAAAAACCTGTATTTTAATGATAAAAATTTAAAATTAATTAACAAGCTACATTAATGCCAGGTTATGATTTATCATACGATGGGCATTAATGGGTTAATATATTGAGTACAGTACTTTTTAAATATAATGTCGTGTGCATATTTGGAAAAACTTATAAGTTACAAAACTTTTAAGGAAGACTTTTCGTTCAAAAACAAGTAGTTTGAGAAATTGGACACTGATCTTCTTGTCAAGTTTTTAAACCGCATCGCATTCGAACGATGTTTGTTATCGCATGCACCAACGTCATAAAAATATTGAGAATCAAATCGATATTATCGCACTAAACAAAAACAAATGAAAATATATTATTGCACATACATTAAACAGCTGGATTACTTTTAAAAACAGCAAAAAAAACAAGTGGAAGACAAGGTTTATTAATAGACGCTAATGAATAACATCAATAGTTGACTCAAAGGTTTTTATGAGTCCCTTTACAGTTTTTGCTGTAAAGTTTTATGTTGTTATTTTATTTCCTTTGTATTTTTATTTTAAAATAATAAATTTTTAACTGCCCAAAATATTTAGCAAAAAGCAAGAAAACCTTCTGTGAAGGTTAAGGCCACTTTATTTTATAGGTGATTTTACGGTGAACACTTTGACTAGAAAGATTTTTAAGAATTTAGCTTAAAGGTTTTGTAACGGAGTCGCAAACTGCCTCGTCCTTCCTCCAACTCCTCACAAACGCACTTCACGACCAGCACCAGATTTATAATTTTATTTCACAAAACAAAACAATAATGGCGGCGCTAGTCCGAAACGGTTTTCTAAACAATAACACAAATATTACATCAATTAACTTTAACGCGTAAACACAATACACACTCACCAACGATGTTGGGCGGACGAGCAAAGGAAGTATCACATACCAAATTCTCTACTCTAAGTAGACAACGTCCAAAGGGACAAATATAGCAGCCGAATCAATCTGAAGACTGTGCAAATGCCAAGTCACAGCCAGCTCAAGTGGAAAGGCTTACCAATACAACGTGGCATCAGTTTATGGCCAACAGCCGCGCAAGAACGCAACTAAAAGGTAGCGCTGATTATTCAGCGCCGATACTAAAGGCGCGCAGGCTCGAAACCCGACGTCTACTTCTCAAATACATTACGCGAACGACGTAACAGGTTTAGTTTTTCAATTCTCGCACGCGTTCTCAACACGAACGTTAGTCGAGGAAACTGTATTTAATATCCACAGACAAACTAACGAACGTTATAAGAATTTGTGCAAATAAAAAGAGAATTAAAAACTGCTTTAGACCTGCCTGTAAAATAGAATATTACTTATTCAAATAGAATTAACAGCACATTACAAAATTTCAGATAATATAAACTAACCAACAACTAATTACGAGAATTTAAATGCACGACCAACGGTAAAACTGTCTTTGATTAACTGCACGTGATAGGCAAACAAAGAAAAGCGACCAGACAGATTCAAAGCAGCTACGAAGAAAAGAAAAAAAACAACAAACAAAAGCACACGTGGCATCTCTAAGCGGCGAGAGTATTTTTCACCTTAACATCCCCGGCCCAAAATTGCGGCACCATGTTACGAAGGTAGAGCAATTTTCAAAAACACAAAAAGGAGAAAACTACAAACGCTGCATTTGAAATTAACCTGAACATAAACCGATTTACGCTATACTAAACAAACATTGAAGGCAATATGACATGCATGGGGACAATAGCTACAAACATTACGTTAGCATACCAATGGACGGCACTATACAAATACAACAAAAAAAAACATAAATTCGTGGGCATAGGAAAACTTTAAACATCACATTCCAAAACACATAATTTACGAATATCGCGCGTGAGTTCTTTTCCATCACTTGTTCGCAATACTGCCGGCCGACACAATTGGTCCCGGTCAAGAATGATTGATTTTACAACAGTCTTCGGCCAAGAACAGCGAGGGACTTTATCGTCTTTAATAAGGACTAGGGAATTAGGTCGTACGTTCTCCTGTGGCAGCATAAATTTGTGACGTTTTTGTAGCATAATCAGGTACTCAGAACGTCAACGCTGCCAGAACAAATCAGCTTGCAATTGAGTCGCGTGGCACGATTTGCGCAAACCATCCGAATTGACAAATACGTCAGAAGGTAACTCGGGATCGATACATCCGTTCAGCAAAGTCATCGGAGACAGGGTTTGGAAATCTTCTGGGTCAGTGCTAACTCGAGTGAGCGGTCTGCAGTTTAATATGTGCTCGATCTCTTTGAGAAGAGTGAGCAGCTTTTCGTCTGTTAGCGTACGAAAATACTTGTCAACCATCAGAGCTTTCATGGCATTACGAACGAGCCTAATGATTGCCTCCCAGACCCCTCTTTGATGACTTGAAACCGGGAGGGAATGGCGGAACTGGATACCACGAGACGACATTTCCTTGCAGATCTCTCTTCGTTTCAGACGCCCGAGTCCTCGTTTTAGCTCCAACTCGGGGCCAACAAAGTTTGTAGCGTTGTCGCAGTAAAGTATCTTCGTCGACGAGCCTCTAACAGCCAGAAACCGGTGCAACGCCATAAGAAATGAGCCAGTGGTTAGGTCAAAAGCCACTTCTAAGTGCGAAGCACGAGACGCCATGCAGGTAAAAACACAACAATAACGTTTCAATGTGTTGCGATTGAACTTGACCGGAATAAATCTCATAAAGTCTACACCGACCGCCTAGAACAAACACTTGCCTGACTGCACTCTCACGAAAGGCAGTGGGCTCATAATTTGGACTCCAGGGCCAGCCCGTCGATTACGACATGCCATGCATCGTGTTTTAATGGCGTTCTTTACGGTTCTTCTTGTCCCATGACAAAGAACCTTTCGCGCAGCTCTTTTATCACGTATGGCATTTTATTGTGCCCGCTTTTCCGATGAAAATGATCGATAATGAGCGCCGTTAAATGACTGTCCTTAGGAAGCAAGATAGGATGCTTAAAATTATATAATTCATCGGATCTCTGAAGGCGCCCTCCGATTCGCATGACGCCATTTTCCACGAATGGACAAAACTTGACCAGAGATCGCAATTCTTCCTTTAGTGCTTTGCCCAAACGCCCAGAAGCAACTTCGGAATATGGATAAAGCTGGAGCACTTCTACCAAGCCCGGATATTCTCTACGTTGAGCCAGAGAAATAAGAACGAAAAGAGCAAAATCGTACTTTTGGGCGGTAATAGAGTCTTCTTGCTGAGATATGTTTCCAGCCACTCGATAACGAAGACGATTCTTTAATCTGAGGAGCCAGCCGGCCGTACGCACTGCACGCGGCAGGTCACTAAAGCGGTTGATAATCCTACCGAGTGCACCTTCTTTCAATCCCGAGAAAGTCAGTGTTTTTTTTATCCTCAGTCCTATTAAAGCAAGCGTTTGCATTAACCCCACTGTAGCTGTGTCATCTAGAACTTCGTCATTCGGCACCGGTTTTCTGGATGGCCAATTCTCTTCATCTTCAAGCAAAAACGCTGGGCCTCTCAGCCATATATTTGCTTTTGAAAGTTTCATGGGTGACTATAATAAAGTTTCATGGAAAATACATTCGATAGATTTTGTTCTGTATCCACCCAACGCCATTGGTCAACTGGAAATATTTCCTGAATTCGCTTAATTCGATTGGATTCAAAGATCGGACGACACTTCGAGGTGTCTCTTAAGTAGCTTGGTACAACCGTCGAGTCCGACCACAGAACGGTTTTCTCAACTTTTAAATCGATCTCGCGGTGGATGAACTTGGCCAGGCGAGCAGCAAGCAACGCAGCGCACAATTCAAGTCGGGGAACGGACGTTACCTTGGCGTGGGCAACGTGCGATTCGTCCATAATGAACGACACAACGTAACGATCATCAATGTACATACGCAAGAAACAAACTGCGCCCATGCCCGTAACTAACGCGTCCGCGAAAGCATGCAACTGGACACTTCGAAAATCATTACATGACGCAAAACAACAAGGAATCGTAATGTTGTTTAAGCTCGTTAAAGCCTTGACAAACTTAACACAAAAGATTCTTTCTAGCCCCGTGATCTCGGCATCCCAAGTCAGGCCTACTTTTGTGAGCCTTTGAAGAAATGATTTTAGGAGAAGCATAAACGGCGCTACCATGCCTAATGGGTCGAATACGCTCATGAAAAGAGACGACAACCCTCTACGTGTAAGTGGACCAGAAAACTCCTTAACTATGACCGAAAATGTATCAGTTTGGGGATGCCAGACGAGCCCAAGAGTCTTGTGGCCTGCAACGTATCATTAAAAAATCAAATTCTTTGAAGTGTGGTGCCAAGCGGTCTGGTGGTAACGACTTAAGTACAGCAGAGCAATTACTAGAAAACTTGGTAAGCTCAAACCCCCTCCCTCTAAAAGGGATATAACATTGTGAGCAAGAGCAACGGCGGACTGGCTACTAGGAACCGACTTCAACAAGTCGTCAACATAAATGATACGCTTCACCGCTTGCACCGCGTCTGGGGTCGAACCGACACGATTCTCATCGGCAGTGCGGGAAAGTGCAAACCCAGCCATCGAAGGCGAACTAGTTAAACCAAAACAGTGTACATTGAGCTGATTGACTTTGGGTGGTCTTGAAATGCCGTCATCTTCCCACCATAGGAAACGCAATGCAGATTGGTCTCGGGGATCAACTTTAACCGAATGAAACATTGCCCGAATATCGCCAACCAAAGCGATTGGGTATCTACGGAAACGTGCCAAAACGCCCACTAAGTTATTGGCATTATCAGTTCATTATCATTATCAGGTTATTGACCTCCAGGCGTCGCTTTGCCTTAGATGAGAGTGACACCAAACTCACGGCCGTTTTAACCCTTTGGTTCCCATCTTCCGACCTTTGCTGGACACGGGCAGTTCTTTGCAGGACACCTACACTTCGACTTACGTAAAAAGAGGTCCTCATGCGCACCTAGCGAGTTTATATAGCCGCGCACCACGTGCGCGGATAATCACAACGTTTCATGCAAAAGAAAAAGGGAACGAATAATACTGTTTTCTACATCCCCACCCCCAAAAACTGTTCCAACTCTACGAAACGCTTTAAAAAGAAATAATAGGAAACAGCATCGCTTTTGCGTGACGAAGCAAATTACGTCGATGCCCAAACGTCAACATGCTTGGATTGGAAATATTTTGCTTATATTGGATTGTATTGGAAATTACCTTGGATTGAAAATATTTCCCTCAATACGAAAAAAAAACAAAGAAAGCAGTCAACTATTGTTTCGGATCAGTGTCGCTAAGAATAATTTTCTCTTCAAGAAAGATGCTACCTTCTTTTCAAAAGGATATTTTACAAGCTCATAAGCGAAATAATACAGTATTATAAATACTTGTGCCACTGCAATAACGTGATCGTAGGTAGAGCGTCCCAGCGACTAGAAGAAAGAATTCAACAACACGTTTCAAACTTCATTAGAAATCAAGTTAAACCTCAAAAAAATCTTCCTAGATAGCGATATAAATCTACTAAAAATGCACCTATTTTGGATTCGGCTATTGAGCAACATTTGTTTGATAAAAAAATTTGCGCAGAAAAATTCGATATTAGTTGGTTTTCAATTTTAGCTGTGGGACAATTGTCTTTTCATCTGGTAACGCTCGAAATCACCTTTATAGAGTTTCTTGAACCCTCTCTTTGTCGCCAGAAAGAGTTTATCTATGGACTAAAGCTTTCTCCCTTGCGGTGCAAGTGAGCGCGCAAACAATCGCGTGCTCTTTTTCTTAAACCAATCAAAATTGCCGTTATTTCCAATGTCTTGTAATCATATAAAAAAAAACACAGTTTTCATGTAGTTTGTTATTTGCCAATGAATTCTTCTAAAGAAAGTTAGCCGAAAAAAGTTAGCCAAAAAACAATCATTTTAAAGACTACCAAAAACTGAAAGTGTTATGGTTCCGTCCAGTGGCGGCTCGTGGCTTTCATTAATGGTGGGGCCAGCAAAACAATTTTTGAAATGTCAAAAAGTTCCATTCATAGACTACCTAAATTCAAAGGCGGGGTAAATAAATTTTTAACAAAAAATGCAATATTCAACTCTAGCCTTTATTTGTATAAGTAGCCAGCTCTTCGGTCCTTTATCTGCGCGAAAATGTTGATGACTTTGTTGTTGTAATCTCTGATTTTGCTAATATACTCCTTATGTATCGACAGGCAAGCGAGGCTGTTCAGTTTGTCTTGCAACATGGTGTTTTGAAGATACGTTTTTATTCGCTTCATTGTGCTGAAGCTTCTCTTTGAGTCAGCAGTTGAAATTGGTGTCACAAGAACAATTTCAAGCAGTTTAGACACTTCAAAAAATATTTCATCAAGTCCATTTTCATTTATGAATTTTAATAGCTCGCTAATATTGGAAATTCCACTAAAATTATCATTTGCATACAAAACGGACAATTCACACTTCAGTTTATCTTTATTAAGCATTGCGTAATTCGAAGCAATTTCTTTAACATAATTGTCGGGAAGAGTTTCTATAAAGCTCAAATTCAGCTGGATTCACTACGGAAAATGAACGAAATTTATCCGAAGATCCGAAGTTTTCTTTAACTTCCTCTGTGATTGTATCACATGCTTCCGTTACACATGATTGCAATTGCAAATGAGAAACAGATGCATGAGTTGCAGCTCTTCTAGAGTTGCAGCGACCTAAATTCTATGAGTTGCAGCGACCTAAATTCAAACGCATGTAACGTGATTGAATCACAATGCTAATAGTCTTAACCTTTTAACCTTTTTTCCTTCGCCAAAGAGGTAAGCGCAGCAAAATAACAATAAATCACGTTACCAATAACTGATAAACAACCACAGCTGTGAAAAAACATGTGCTGAGAAGCAGAAACTGCTGTCTCACAAAAGAATGCAACACATCACTCAATATCAACTGAATAACAACTAATTTTCTAAGGCTGCACACGGGCTGGCGCAGCTAACGTCTGTTTATAAGTTACGATTGCTGTTTGGGCCAGACATCGCTGGCCCCAATTTCGTGCTATTGCCAGCACAATAAAATCTTCACAAAGCGCGGCGCGTGAGTTGGTTGGCTTTAGGTGTAAATGTATAGGAGTAAACGGGCCAAAATATGTGGGCCTCTCTGCATCGTTTTGAAGAGACTTCTTACTAACCAATTTGTTTCCTTATTCAAATAGAAAACCAAAATATTTGTTTTACCAAAATTATTCTTTAACAAATTATTTCTTTATTTTAAGTTGAAGTTAAAATACCTTATTCAAATAGAAAAAAATTTAAACTGTCGAATTGAAAACGAACTCAAACTCACAAAATTAAAGCAAATTAAACTGTACAATTGATCACGCTTAAGCCAAAAAAGGCAGGCGCAGCTAACGTCTGCTTATAAGTTACGATTGCTGTTTGGGCCAGACATCACTGGCCCCAATTTCGTGCTATTGCTAGCATAGTAAAATCTTCACAAAGCGCGGCGCGTGAGTTGGTTGGCTTTAGGTGTAAATATATAGGAGTAAACGGGCCAAAATATGTGGGCCCCTCTGGATAGTTTTAAAGAGACTTCAGGAAATATTTGAAAATATTTCTCGTTGTTTTTCTGTTAACTGTTATCTTGGCATGCATGTAAACATTTTGATATTTGATATAGGGTTTTTCTTTAGAAATTCACATATAATTAGTCAAATTTTTAGTGGGGCCCGGCCCCTGTGGCCCCTATGTACGAGCCGCCACTGGTTCCGTCCATACCATTGGTTATTTTTAAAACTTTTTCAAACAAGTACACCTAAAAAAATACGCCGGATTTTTCGGAATGAAAAAAATTGTCTGCTACTCTGATTGCCAGCTGAACTTCCCAGTCAGCGAGGCTTTCTTTTTATAGGGTGGTGTAATTATAGCCCCAGTTAGTCAGTCAGTGTGTTGACAGGTAAAATAACCTGAATAAAGACAGGGGTATGGGAACACTGGAATGGCTGTTAATACGAATTGCGAGGTTGTTGGTTTGTAGACATTAACAATCTTGCAATCATCAATGTCCATACACAATCACTCAATTGCTGATCTCTCCGTGGAATAATCCACAAGGATCTAGTTAAGTTTCTCGTGGAAAAACTTAGCAAAATCATGCTTCCTGCTTGAGACCCAATCAGCCAAATGTAAAGTCTGGCATTACTAGCTGGACTGCATTTGTGCAATGGGTCTTTTGTAAGAGGATGACAAAAGCCTTATGTCTGGTGGCTAGTTGGCTAACAGCACAGATTTTATTTGCGCTTAGGCGTTTAGCATTTAAATGTAGTATTCTGGGCACAAATGGCTCGCATATAGCATTTGTGGATTTATTGAGTCTCTTTTGCTTACAGAGCCCAGGGTTTATCCTCTTACCACCCCAAAAACATGTTGGGACTCTTCCAACGTTCCGCTGAAGAGTCGTGGTTTGCCGTAGAATTTAAAACACGTCGCTGCTCGAGTTCTTCGGTTGAACAACATGCACTTCAGTGTAAACGGTTTGCAATGTTTTCTATTTTAAATTAAAGGCACGGTGTAAATCAAATGAAAAAACACAACATTTATAAGGCAAACACAAATTAAATTTAAAGTTATCCAAATCCAAGAAAAAAAAAAAAGAAAAAAAAGAAACAAATAAAACATTAGCTCACCAATAGATTATCGATTCGGCAAATAACGACAATATTTCAAGTATTCTAGATGGTGAAAAGGACCAAACAAAGCAGCGCGATTGAATTTATAATAATCGTTTAGTGCTGCCAAATAAAATTAGATAAATAAACATCGTAAAGGAACAAACAAATACAATAAACACAAATACGAGAAAATTCTAACAAAGCACGCCGAATTTATCATTATTCGCCTGGTCATTTACCAATTATCGGGATTCGCCACTGGAGGCTGATAACATGAGTCCCATTTGCGAGGTGGAGATTCAGATATGACTCACCACGTGGAGATGTTACATGATGATGCCAATAATTATTTTCTGTTGACTTCACCTTATCATTCTAATAATTGACAGTCAATAGCAAACGTTTATAATTTTTATTTTTATCTATTTAAATATTTTATCCATTTTATCTCTATATTTATCCTCTTGACTTGCAGGAAAACAACAGAGGCTCTAATACATAGGGTAAGCACTTACCCGGACCTGCTTCTGGAAATGCCAAGATATTGTTGTCCCCTTGAAATTAAATAGAGATATGATTTTAATTTAGATTTAATCAATCTTTTAAGTTTTTGTAGTATAAATATGCAAAAAATTAAGCTAGACGTTGATTTAAGCTCCATTTGAAAAATGAGAAAAAAGTCGACAATTCTCACCGATAAGCAAGCGGTTTTTCTGCGTTTGAATTAGCAGATAATAAGGCCTACTACCTGTAAAAACACATTGGTTGTAAATAATGATAAAGATAATTTTACTTCGAACTTTATTGTTAAACGACCGCCCTTTTGGTCGCATAATGTGGAAAGCAGTTAGTTTTGTGTCATGCAAAATTCACGATTGCCGGTATTGACGTGGCTTTGTTGATTAAACATTGGCCAATTTGAAAAACGTTTAAAGATAATTGCTTCGCTAATGCATTACAAATAACGAATGCCTTATAATGAAGACAAAACTTACAATATTTGGAGAGTATAATGAAGACAAATTTTACAATACCTGGTGGGTAAAACAAAACATTTATTTAAAGTTCTAATATGCATTGCTACATCAATATTACATTAAAATTATATCAATTCAAATAGTAATTTATTGATTAAATTTCTTTTTGATTTTATTTTAATCAAAACATAAACTTTGGTTGAACGATGCTGTTTTAGAATTACATCGGTAATGTTGCAAAATCTATTGAGGGTTTTAAAACCGTTGTTAAATCAAATGATTAACAGATAAAATTAAAAATGTTTTTTAAAAAATACCCTAAGCTTATCCTAAATTAGTTGCATAATTAAACATGCAAAAGAGTTTAAGTCAATTTTTTTTAATATTTGAAAAGAAAGCTGCAATCACCCTGAAAAATTTTTTTGTGTAATTCTAAAATCCACAAAAATTGGTTTAAAACAGGGGTTTGACGTGAATAAAATGAATTTGGAATGCTTAACTTTGAGAGCATCAACATACATAAAAATAAAGCAATTATGCTATACACTCTTATTTTTTTTGTTGCACTTGTGGTCTGGCACAAAGTGAAGTAGAATTTAAAATAAAACGATTTCCTTACTTTATTTAATTTGTATAAAATCTTAAAAAATTGGTCAAGCCTAAAAATAAATATTAAAAAGTTTGTTTATCACCAAAATTGTCAAAGGAAGAACAAAAAAAAAAAAAATTAATTATCTTCTTGTGGAAGGCAAATTGATCCTGGTTTGCAAATGAGAACCATACAATAAAAGATATTTTGGAATTACCTAATAAGGAAACTTGAGAACTTATATTTGAAAATAAATTTATCAAATATTCTGAAAAGAGCTTGAAAATTTGTTTTAAAAAAGTTTAGAACACCGTCTCTTCTTGAATACGGTCCTGGTCAGAAACTATGCAGGCCTAAACAAAACTACCTTTTTTGGTTGTTAAGATAAAATATTTCAATGTATAAATGTTAACTGAAAGCGATTAATTTGCATTAAAATTATATTTTTGTCATCTTAAAACTTTCATAACATGTCATGAGTGAGTCCTAAGATTTTACCAATGATTGTGTTTTTCAAAAGTAATAGTACATGTACATCTAAATCTAAATACATAATATACATCTAAATACATTTAAACACGAATCTATTAATAGTTCCAGGTTAATAGCGATCAAAATTTTTTTCAGTTGTCAAATGAACTTTCAAAGTTTAAATATCGCCACAATGTATCTGATTTCGAACTAACAAGTATGTTGTCATAGTTCTAAATAAAGTAGAACGTTATCACAACGTTATTTCAAGCCCTTACAAATAATCAAAAAAAGTTCACAAAATAAATTGTAGCACAAGTAAAAACTTACTTACATAATAATAAGATTACGCCAACCACGAGTTGTAAATGGTTTAATTAGAAATAAACTTTCGCTACTTATTTCATCTGGTTGTTACATGAAAAACCGTTTCTATTTAATATGTAAATAAAATGCACCCCGAATCAATGGCGATTTTCGATTGCCAGATAGAATGTTCGGACTCATATAATCCTAGCAATAGACGCTGGCCATTATTTTTTGTTTTCATTTTGAAAACGTCAAATTGCTACATATTCAAATTATTCAATTAGATAATAAAAACAAAAATAAAAGGAAAGTTTTGTCAGGCGATTGTGGTGGCTCTGAAAGTTTTTTTGAGTTGCTCGATAGATGGACGTAAATCTTAGTGCAAATACTAGAGGAGCTGACTTTAAACTTGGAAAAGAAGTGATTGGAGACAAAACTGCAACAATACTACAATTAAATTAAAATGTTTGGGTGGGTTTTAATGTTAAAAGTTTATTTATTAACTCAACAGTCAATTTAGAAACAACCTCCGCATTAAGCGATTATTTACGGATTCATCTTGTCGAATTTAGGGATTATTTATCGTAAACTTTCAAACTGGACTTGTAACAATATTTATTTTCAATGTAAACGTAAATTCTACAAACAACGTAATGGTATGGCAATGGAATCCACTTTGGCACCTGCCATGCAGACATATTTTTTATCTGGGTGATGGATAAAGCTGGATCACAATTAAATTAATTATTTTAATGTTACTCGTTAAATTGATGATTTGTTTTTGTCATCATCATATGGACATAGATAAGATATTTGATGTTTTTTACCTTCGTTCATAGCAATATTGTCTTGAAGAAAGAATAAGAAAATAATTCTTTACGTTTCCTGGACCAATTTAATTTGACTGACAGAAAAAACATCAATCTTTCAGTATACAGAAAACCTACTCACACCGGACTTTACATTCAGTAGAATAGTTACCTACCCACACAATACAAACAAAGCCTGATCAAACTTTATTAAATTGGTCTTGCAATATTTGCAATATTTAATAAATACATAAACATGAAGAAATCCAAAATACTTTTGAAAGTTTACTATTTAACAGTTATACAAAAATAAAAATATTAAACGATTTCCAATCAAAATTAATGATAAAAATAATCCTATTGAACTGTCACACGCATCTGAGCAATTACTGAAAATTGTTTGCATAAAATAACTTGATGTTCGAGAGATCCCAAATCAAATTTTTAAAAACTAAATTTCTTTTTTCAAAAATTGGGCTCAACATACATCTACGTTTATTTCAAACAATTTTTTAAATTGAAGAAATCTTTTCCGTATAAGAAAACAACCTTATCTAGAGCTATTCAACATGACATATCAAGTAAATCGCGATTGTGAAACTTCATAATATTGTACAAACGACTCAATCAGACGACTCAACAACAACAATAACATTAATTTATCACTCTGACGAAAAACTGATGTTAGAAAACAATAAATGAACAATTCCACACATAAATTAAACTGTAAAAATTGTACAAATTAAGGTTTTTCAAATTATTGGTGCAAACGATTGATAAAAAATTTTATGCATCCAAAAATCGATCAATGTATATTATAAATAATCAATTCCATTGTGTTATTTAACACCTAGTGCTTATTTTATTATAACAATAATTTTACAATTAAAGTTTAAAATTGCTGTTTTATTTGATTTTTTAAATCACGTTTTTTTACACTCCCATATTTTTGTTCTATCATTTCAAATTTTCAAGTCACATTATTTTGCATACGCCTATATTGCTGTTTTATTATTTCAGATTTTTAAAACATATTAATTTCTATACACGAAAATTTACTTTGTTTTTATACGTATATTTTGGCAAAACTTTACTTAATTGCATAATAAATTATCCAAATTTAACGATTTATATTTTGAATATAAGTTTTTGTGTTAAAGATGGGTTTCAAAATACTGTTTAAAATACAAAATGTGCGTATGTAAAATTGATGAATCGATTTCTTGCAATTTTTTAAAACTTGACATGAATGAAACGCAAATTTTTGCTTTGTGGTAAGATAAAATTTTTACAGCATTCTAGCCTTATATACATGTTTTGAAAAACAGTATTCATTTAGACTCAGACCCTGCTTCCTGTGTTACATGACGAGATAAGTTTTTTTTTGATAGCATGATTAATAAAACTTGTAGAATCTGCTTTTATATACTAAAAAACTTAAAAAATTTACGTTCATTTCTAAAAGTTTAAACTAAAATTTTGATGGAAAAATGCTTTATACTATTGCATCTTGATTAATGAAATTATATTTATGCAAATATTCTATTGTATCTTGTTTGCAAACTAGAAAGAGAATTTAATGCATGCATCGGATTTGTTTGTAACAATCCTAAAAATATGCACTTATCCATGTACTATAGACAGTATCACATACACCAATCCAGTATCGTGTAAAGTATAAATTGTGTTTAGAAATTTGCTTTTAAAATAGTAATAATTTAGCACCTCAGTACCTCACAGATACTACCCACTTGTATCTATTTCTTCAAGAAAATCTTGGAATAAAAATAGAGCGTTTTATATTAAACTCCAAATATTATGTTTAAAATACTATATCTCATAAAATAAGTGTTTCTTGAAATGCGTTACCATATGAATTACGTCCTGAAACCTGTCTTACAAAGTTTAAAAAAAGGTTTTAAGACCACTTTATTTTAAAGGTTGCCATCTGCGACAATAGTGTCTCTATCATCTATTCTACTATTAATTCTTCCATATGAAAGTGTATAAATACAACGTTTAGTAATAGATGTAAATTTTTTCCCACCAACAGCTTTTTTATGTTTGTTGTAACTGTGTAATGTATTTGTGTTTATGTGGTGTTTTTGCATTTTTGTTGGATATCATTTGAAAATAAACTTTCTTAGACCATATAAAATTTTCTTGTATGAATTTTCGGAGAGCGGTGTACAAAAACGTTGTAAGTATTATTGTTGTGATCAAATTTATGTTTGATGATGAAATGATAGAATGAGTTAAAATCTTAAAGTTTTTTTTGATAAGCAATGTCTCACAGCATATTGGTTTTGTTTTTTATTCTGATATTATTAAAACAATCCAAATTTTATGCTCCAACATTTTACCATGAACATATTATCATCAATTTTTTAAATGTCTCATTCATATTTATTAATAAATAATTAGATAATGTTATGAGTTCATTGTAGAACGTTTTTTGCCAATTTTACCTCTAACTTGGCTCTATTATTAGTATAAAAATTGAATGAATTATTTTTATCATTTACTCAGAAATACATTAAAATATTTTGTTAAAATTAAATAATTGTACTATATCGTGTGGAACAATAATAATCAGGAAACAAAGAATTTTACTTGCTTCACTTTCACCCTTTGTGGTATCTATAACACAAGTCTACAAAAGTTGATCGAGTTTCAGAAACAAAAATGAAAAGTATGCAGTCTAGCTAATTTGAGGGCGCTGGTTTCAAATCTGTCATTAGTTTTGCCGTAACGGGTCACATTTTTAAAAAAAATACGATTTATTTAGATTTAGATTACGATAATTAGACTTTGACATATTTTTAAACAAAAATTAAGAGAGTTTTCGCAGAATCATTTAATTTTAATGTTAAACTTGGAACAGTGTCATCAAACAATTTTATTAAAAGACACGGAATCATTATTTAAACTTTAAGCAATCAAAGTGTTTAATATTTAAATCAAAATAATTTTGTTTTTACTAATGAACTGAGATTTTAATTATAAAATGTATATCGTGATTAGAAGTATTTTTGTTGAAAGTTGAACTACTTTCTATTTAAAGTACAATATTGTTGACTGTAGTGTTGAAGCCGATCCTGGAAATCGCGGTTGAACAAGGCGCAGATTTCATTGATTCCTACTCGAGTTGGTTGAGAATAAGTTTCGCTACTAAAAGCTGCTTGGAAAGCATCAAATTCCCTCAAATTCGCTCTATTGTTCTGTAAGAAAACTTTTTATGAGGTTGGGTGTTCTAGAGAGCATATACTCAGTCTAATAAAACCCATAGAAACTGTGATCAACATGATTTCAATTTAATTCGTGTTGTTATTAAATATTTAATTGTGTTCTTTGAAAACGGCATTTTACGATACTCTCCTCTTTTCGGTAGTCTTACTGAAAAACTTAAAATGTCAATCATATCATCCATTTAATAAATATCAACTAAACAACAATATTTTGGCAGTGCAAAAGCAGTTCAAAATAATTGCTTGACCGCTGCTCTCAGTTTAGTGCCTCATTTGTTTTCAGCAAAATTAAAAGGATAAATATCAGATACACTAAAGGTGATAAGACTATAAAGGTGTTATTTCTTGTTCTCTCGAAATACAACACTTGTTGGTAATTTTGTAAATTAAAGCTTTTACATTTTATACATACGGTATGTAACTAAAAACTGTTAACGTGTATCAGCATTAACTAGAACAATTTAAAAGGTTACAATTGTTTATAAAGTAAATATATTTTTATGAATTTACCTCAATAAGTTTCTGGATGAGCTTTTCTATCATTAATCTCATTTCATTCTTGATTCGATTACTCATAGAAGAATACTAAATTACACAAATAAAATAAACTTTACTTTTTGACCGAAACTAACACAAATTTCATAAAAAAAATGTAGAATTAGTTAAAAAATTGTCATTTATTACAAACAATT
This sequence comes from Diplosoma virens, assembly GCA_963680785.1. Taxonomy (NCBI): domain Eukaryota; kingdom Metazoa; phylum Chordata; class Ascidiacea; order Aplousobranchia; family Didemnidae; genus Diplosoma; species Diplosoma virens. The sequence goes on from CAVMFT010000172.1 coordinate 53,014, forward strand.
ATTTTTTTCATACATAACCTATATTTACGATGACTATCGTAAAAAAAATTATCCGTATTCATTTGCAAATACACAAACTTTTATTTATTGATTTTTACCTGACTTTTTGATTGATCATTTCCGCAACGAAACTGCAAATAAAATATAAAAATTAGAACAAGTCAGCAATGGTCTAAGATTTTAGTTGATTATTAAAAGATTTTGTAATGGAGAGAATTAAAAGCTTAGTTAAAAAAACAGCAATAGTAATCCGAACTAATGTGCTGCAGAACATTCTTGATAAGCACTAGTGATCAAGTCTAGGCTTTGCTTCAATACAAGGCCGGATAATAGTTTTGAGATCAAGACCAAGAAGGAAACAGAGACCAGAAAAATTTGAGAGCTAAGGTTTGAGATCAAAAACTAGACTGCCTTAATTTATATTAATTTTTTTGCTTGTTAGAAATACAAGGTGTTGTGTTAAATAAAAAAAATATTTTTTTAATATGTTTGAAGAAAGTTTTGCTCGGCATGTTTGGATCATTAAACCACCAGGGCCGAAAATTTAGCAAATTTAGAGAAAACAAAGCCAGATTGTACAAGACATTGTTGATAAGTTGAAAGGGGCAGGTTAATCATTGCATCTTTCTTTTCGAAAGTCCGAAATGTTTGAAAATGTTTGAAGGCACGATCATGGTCAAAACTCTTTTTATATTACGATATTCTATTACACACGCGCTTTAAATCGTTTCTCTGTTAATAATTTGCCAGCAATTTTCTTCTTAAAAAAATATTATTACTATTAGAGTCTCATTCTGACTTTAATTTGGGAGGTTTTACTGTAAAACTCGTAATTTAGGAACATTTATCTTCAAGTTAACTTTAAATACGTTTTTTTTTTTTTTTCACAATTAATCTGCTTGAAATATAGATTATATTGCTTCTGACATCATACATCCTAATCAAGATCCAAAACAAGTATTTTAATTTTTTTTAACGCTTAAAGATTACTATAAGTTAATTAAAATTAATCCATTTCCGTTGTCTCGGCCTACTGCGACATCGAAACAAAAGCAACACGATCTATCTTGCTGCTGTAACTCTATCACTTTTGCTTTTTTATTCTTGTGAATAATTAACGGAAAAAATCAAGCTTTAAAAATGTTTATGTCAGTTGGATTACTTTATTTTTTTACTATCGGATTAACTTGGTGTAAGCGTGCGAGTTATTAAAGGCTCGGGCACAAACTTACAATGCATTACTACTGCATTGTTGCCGAAAAAAACTTTTAAAGTAAACTTTTTCTTTATTGAATTGGCTTGTAACAGATCAAAACTTGAATAATTGCAGAGTCTAATGAGAAAACTTAAAAAAATCTGAACTTTAAGCATCTTTAGCACCTGCAAGTCAAAGCGAAATTGATCAATTAAGTGTGGTTTACAATGCAATTGCAAAAGTTATATTACTACATCATATCGCTAAAATATCCAAAAAATATTAATTTGAAAATACGAGACTTGAAACGTCTTCGTCTCCAGATGTTTATTATTGATAAGAATAAAAGGAAAAACAAGCAATATCTCTATTTCAAGGGTTTTTATTATACATATGTATGTTAAACCAAAGTTTTGCTAGTTGCTTCTTTATGTGTGATGTTTTTTACTATTAATGCTTTGTTATGAATTTAATAATTGCGCTAGAAAATTCCGAAAAAACTCTTACCTGCGGCTCATAGGTCCGATCTTCCATGCGTTTGAGCCAGTTTCTGAGTCTGTTCATTTCAAGAAAGAAAATAGTATTAGAATCATTCGAAGCCCAATCTCTCATCGTTGAGTTCAACCAAATTTTACTTCCAACGATTTTGTCCGATGTTCTTTGTTGATACGAGATCCAAACAGCAGATGTCTAGAAAATAAAATTTTATTATAATGAAGTTATCAATTGTGTTTTTATCAGAATTGTTATAAGATTATTATTTTAAAAATCTTAACTTTTCTTTTTTTGTACACTACTTATTATATTTTCAAAAAATCTACCAACGTTGAATAAAATTAAAGTAAATAGTTTTATTTTATGTAACAATAAATTTATCTTACTTTTGATTTTGAACTGATATCTCTGAATACGTGCTCCAAATAACAATAACCTGAAATTGGGTGTGATAATATTAAAGATGAGGACATAAAGATTATGATGAAACTGAGCAACCTAAACATTTTTCCAGTTTTTGTATAAATTATGAACTGAACTAAAGTTTTAATTTATGAGTAGGTTTAAATCTGCTTGCTTTTATACATGTTAAACAGATACAAAGTAAGGAGAATCATGTTTCGAACGATCGATCGGTTCCAAAAAATAAAACTGAATCAGAAATCTTGCGGTTGCTATCGAAACTAATGGATTTATAAAATTTCAAAATGTAAGTAAAATAAAAAAACTTAAAATTTTCAATTTTCAAGCAACGCTTCAACCTATTTGCTTTGGATAATTACAAGTTTATTTACGTTTGGTTTTTTTAGTTTCTTTTTTTTGGAAACTTTGGATTTTGAAGATATGAATATTTTGTATTGTCACTTGAAGGATGTCAATGAGAATACAGACCTTCAAAACTTTTTCTCAAGGAAATGTAATATTGATTCCTTTCAATGTTACCACTATTCCGTTTTTCAAATTAAACATTACTCCCACTTTTTTTTAAACTGATCAGACAAGCACGATTTTTCCAAGAAAAAGTAAAAATCAAACAACATTTTGTGACAATTTTTCAAAACAAAGTAAGTTACAGCATCACATTTTATCATAAGTCATAACGTTGTACAAAGGTTTTAAAAAAGTATAAATACTCGTATACTCAAGAATAAAAAAATTTAACTAAATAAAAAATGAATCTGTTTTTAAGCAAAGTTCTATTAAGTATTTTTTATCAAAAAAGTGATAACATACAAGGTTAAAGAAATGGCTAACTAAATGAGATTCTACGACCGAATAATTTTCTAAAATATTTTTGTGTAATCAAAGGCGCTTTTAATGGTAACAAGTCAATCCGTTGAAAAACAAAAAGACACAAACCAATACGAATCCAACAAATTTTCAGTTACATTCGTGAGTTTTTATATTCAAGCCAATTTTAAAAGTTTTTTTTTTAGTCTTTTCTTGATTTAAAAAATGTTTTACATTTCAACATTTCATGAAAAAAATAAGAATTTTAAAAGTGAAAGTTTTTTTTAGTCTTTGAAATAGCGTTTTTTTCTAAATTTGCACTACTGGTCGGCAAAATAACACATTATTGATTTGATGTTCCATGAAGTTCCAAAAGTTGACAACAACCGCACTAGACAATAGACAACGTATTCAGTTCGACACCCTATTGCGATGATTCGGATTTTTATTTATTACGACAGTTTTTTCTCGAAATACTTAAACATTTTTGATCATTTTAAATAGAGTTAAATAAAAATTGTACAGCAGTTTTAATGCCAATAAAGGTTATTCAAACCTTAACTCAAAGAATAAGAAATGCTTACAAAAACCAACTTTAGAAAAATATGGATGATCAACTAAATGAAGGAGATTCAAAATGTCAAAAAATAAAAATAAAAATTTAAATCTTATTTTGTAGAATTTTGAAAACGCCTGTGTTAGAAAAGAAATTCAAATAAGAAAGTGACGTAATGAGTTTGGGAGGTGAGTTCGTTCCTTTTTTGTTTAGATTTGCTTTTGTCGTAAGCAGCTTTTCATTGAATTGCTGGGTTAACTGATTGATACTGGAATAGAACCTGAGTTTAAAGGAAACAAATTAATCATTATATTCGGTAGGTCGATCCACCGTAAAAAATTGGCCAACGATTGTTTGAAAAATTTTACTCAACTCTTTATAAAATCAACAAAAAACAAAATTTAATAAGATTACCGTAGTTTATTAAGTAAAACATTTGAGGATTCAAATATTTAGTTATTTAAGAAAATATAAACAAATTCAAACCATATTTTGCTATGTTGATGCTTTTAAACTGTTTTTATGGTTTGTTTTTTTGCACAATTTTTGGAAAAGTGCACAGGACTCTTTAGCGCTAAAAAACTGAAACAAAGTTTATTTCATTTGCTCACAATAAAGTTAATAGAATGTTTTCTGTAAACATTTTTCAGATTTCAGAAATTATTTTCAGAGTAATAGACATTTTTGGAAATTTTGAAAATATCATGTGTTCACAAATTTTTTGTTTTATGTGATGTACTTCATAGTTTTGTCAACGGTGCATTCCTAATGGGTTAAAGTTATCGTGAAATTATTTTTCTTCCAGATAAAGTAGTTTGCTATTGAGGAGTAAAAGAAAGCGTAGGATACTCAGAGATATGATTTTTATTGTATTCACTATGTTTCAAAATTTTGTAAATTTTGCTTCAAGTTTTGGCGTCTGTTTAAAGATCCAGACACAAACAATGGCAAAATATAAGCAAGAAAGAAAATTTAGCCATTCTCAAACAATTTTATGAGGGTAAAAAATAAGTAAAACGGTTATGTTTATAACAATATAGTAATAGCCGTGCGAGCCGGGAGGAAGTTGTACTCAAAGCCTCAAATATTTGAGCAAAATCAGAATTTTTGAGCACCGACAGTGAGTTATATGCAAAATATCAGATGTTTTTGGCAGCGACAATGTACTTCCTGGAAAAGTATTTCATTGTAATACCAAAAAAACTAGTGAAGACTAAAAAAAAGTCTTTGCTTTTTTTCTGTTGAACATTTCATGATCTCCCTAAAATGCTACAAGATCATGATTTGGGTAATCGTCGATCAAATTTGGGCAAAATTGTTTTGATCTCCAAAATTTTTTCGGGCTGGTACGACTATGAGTGTGGATTAGTGGCAGGCGTTGATTAAAGTTGATATTTGGTTTTAGCTAGGTGTGCTCAAGTTATTAGGCATTTCTTTATTATTATCGCAAGCATTGCGATTGCTATAAATTATTGTTTTTCAAACAACCCAATATAATCAAAATTTCATCTGGACTTTTTTTAAATATTACAAAGTAGCTACTTTTACCCAATTCTTAAACAACTTCAAAAATAGAACTTTCATATTAGCAAAGCAATTCATTTCAAATATTGAAAGAGACTCAAAAAAAAGATTTCTAGTTAAACAAATCAATTATCAATACGTCTACCATTGCTTAATGTGTAAATGAAATGTATCTTTGCTTAATGTGCAAGATGAGTAAAAAAAAATTTTCCATGTTTTTGGAATATTTAGAAATCTCATGATTCTCTACTTTGTCACTTTGTTTTTTTGATAGATGAAATCAAATTAAAGACATCCCCAATAATAAGCTCTAGTATGTATTTTTGTGCGAAAACTAATATAAGTCCTGTTTAATATTCGAGGAAACACGGTAAAAGCTTAGGCAGGCTTGACTTAAATAATGGTAACTTGGGAATCTTTACTGTTCCAAAAACACTTAACTTTTTCGAAAGCAAAACGATCAAGATAATGATTTAATCTAGAGATTTAGTTTTTACAAAGCAAAAAGCAGAACTTTCTACTAAAATGAAATTTACTAAATTGTAAATAGGCAGTTTTTAAATTAAGGAAAGAAAAAAAAACTTCAGAATTTTTTTCTGTATTTAAAGCTTGTATTGGTTTATTTTATTATTATATAGTAGTAATTATTTGTTTGTTGTGCATTAAAATCACTTGATATCATAATTTACAATCTTTCCTTTGATTTAAATTGATATTATAACTTCCAAACGAATGTAGTTAACCCAGCTAATTTTTAGTAAGTGCTAAAATTGATTGTTTAATTATTTTATTAATAGATATGGAACGTGTTTCTTGCGTGTTTACATTCTTTTTAAGTTGTCAACAACGTGGTTTACTGTGAGTCGGGCCGATAGATATAGAGATAAAAAAAAACAAAAAAACAAAAACAAAAGATAGTTAACCGTCCATAAATGCTAGATCGTTAAATTTCAGATTTCGATTGAACCACTGTTGCTACAAAATTTTAAGTACGACACTTGGAAACATAAAAAAAGTTTGGACTTACAAAAATTTTGAAAGCAATATTTTGTCTGATTGAAGCAGTTTTATTTTTAACGTTTTCAGTCATTTGACGCACTACTTATGTATTTTCAAAATTATGTGTCAAAATAAACCTAATTTATTTATTTAATTAATTGAAAGTTTATTTTCTTTGAATGAAGTGTCAAATACGCGTACAATAATAAACAACAAGTGGCCCATAATCTTATTCAGTCAACGCTGCTGGGCGTACGATGTTTAAGAAAGTTTATTCAAAGTTTATCCGTATTAGCCATTTATTGACATAATCGATAACTCGAAGTATCTCGTGGCAAGTACAAAATTTTGAAAATTTGAAACCGAGAAATTCGAAGATAGTAGCTTACGTTAAAAAATTAATACAACTTTTTAAAAAATGCCCTAAAAATATTGGTTTGCTTATTGGTTTGGATTGGAGCTGTACCTGCCAAACCACAAGTAATGCTCTTGTTTCGCTAGGTTCTAAGACACTTCGCTGTCGGACATTTTATTTCCGGACACTTTGCTACGGGCTGTCTTCTTACCAAACTTTTCGTTACTAGGACAATTTTTTATTACTCTTTGAATTGTTAAAGTTTTTTCGCAGAAGTTTATGAATACATTTAAACAGATTATTTTTGTTAAATTTTTTTTTAATTTTAAGATATATAAGACGCAACACCGAAGCCCGAATTATATAAAAAAACAAAAATAAATTTCAATAAAAAGAGAAACATGATTGAATTTTTTAATAAAATAACTTGTAAGTTGTGTACAATCTGCACAACCATAATCTGATTAAAATAGCGTGACTAAAAATTTTCAAAATTACGTTTAAAAAATAACAAGACGCGACTTTTCGTTTTTGTTAATCGGTTTCACGTAAAAGCATTAGTTGCTGAGCGTAGTTGCTTTACAAACAAGAACGAATCCAGCATTTAAAAAATATTAAGAAAATAAATTTTAAATGTTCTAAAAATTTTAGCGATAAATCAAAGAAATTATTTTCTGTGAAGGTTAAATGAGTTAAGTAAATTTGTCCAGCCTGTTCCACTTCTGCGAGGAAAAGAGCGTGTCAAGAATAATAAAAACAACAAATAATTGTCTGCCAAGAAAAAAAATCCTTATAAAATATATAGTTAATACGTTTGCACAGATCTGCATCAGCCAAAATCATATTATTTTGCAATTGATAAGCTGGATTCAATTTGAAGTATTTCTTCTGTATCTTCCATAAATTGCAAATATTTTTAATCAAAATTTTTGAACACAAAAGTCATCAATTGCATCATGTACACATCATATCAAGTAATTGAGTACACAAACTACTTTTATTGAAACAATATACCAAACTTTGCTCTGATTGGACCAAGTCAATTTTTACAATTTTGTGTTTGGCCAATCAGAAAAAAGTATGATATATTTTCTAATGAAAGTTGTTTCTGAACTTAACTGACTTAATGCACATTACTGGTGCAATGTTATCAAAAATAATAACTCCAAGACTTAAAATCCTTTTTGAAAACTTATAAACAAAATCAATTATCTCACCTGGAATAGGACCCCCAAAAGAATCAATATTACCAGAGCTTGAATTACCATCTGCAATAATTAAAAAAAGTATTTTAAGCAGAGTTTATGTTAACTATAATACAACGTTGACAAAGCAAGGATTGAAAACCAATTCAAAAAATTAAAGCATTCAAAAGCAGTAACTACTTTTAAGCTATCAAAACACACAGCATATTATACAGTATAACCAAATTATCCAACATAAATTTGTAAAATTAAATTTAACAAAAACTTCTAATAATTTATACATATAAGCACTGTGTCTAGAAGTCAAGTACTGAGTTTTTTATTTTTTAGACTTTGAAGGTTTAACTAAACTTTTCCATTTTAAGTTTTATATTATTTTCTTTTTTATTAGTCTGATCAGAGTCTGACAAGATGGTAAAATTTGATAAAGCCCAATCATTGAAATGGTAAAAGGGAAAATACTAATCCTTGAATTCTTTTTCAAATTTTAACCTATCTAAATAAATTAATTTAAAAGAGATTTAATTTTGCAAAGTACAAAATCTGCTCATATTCAAACATCCTTTATCATTTTAACTCATAAATTAAAAAAACTAAGTTTTTAGCTATTAAAAAACTAACATGATAACTTTTTTAATTAATAATATACTCAAATATAAAAATTGGCAATACAATATTTTTCTATATCAAACAAGCTAAGTATTTTAAATTATAAAAAAAATATATAAATATTTTTTAAATTAGAATTTTTAGAGCAGTGGTGCATTATTATTATTATTATTATTATTATTATTATTATTATTATTATTATTATTATTATTATAAGTAACATACAATGGCACCAGAACCAACATTCAGTGGCGCACTTATAAACAGAAGAAATAATTAAAAGAGACAAAGCAGGTTCAACTAAATTCCAAAGCAACAATAGAATCTAAGTCAAATTTTTTTTTAATGACATTTAAATAGCATCAAATTAGGAGCACAAATAATATTCTCAGGTAACTTATTCCAAACTTTGGGAACTAGAAGAGTAAAAAAGCGATTATAGGAATCAGTACTTGCACTCCAAAAAGGTCTAATCTTGAAGCTATGCCTACATAGATTGTAAGAGCTGTCATAACTGCACTTAATAAAAAATTCATTAAATTTTAAATCAATTAAATTATAACACATTTTGTAAGTCAAAGCCATGATCATGTCAAATTCAACTTGTTTATATTCCAATACTGTTATATTAAGCTTACATGAACAATCATGGTAAGAAAATTGCACATTGAGATGTACACAAATGTATTTAGTAAAACGTTTTAGGACTAATTTAATCTTTGCAATATCTTTTATAAAGTAACCAAATAGAAATGTTATATTATAACTTTGGTCTCACATAAGTTGTGAATGCTCTAAGAAATATCCAAATATTATTGCTGCTGGAAGAATGAGAAATTTGGTATGTACCTATGGAAGCTTTTGCCACAATTTTAGAAATACGATTGTTTCACTTAAGATCAGAGGTAATTACAACACCAAGATTACAAATACTGAATGTAGAGAATATGTTATAATTATTAATATGACATACATGATTAATATTATAAGGTTTACAAGAAATTGGCAAATTTTGACATTTAGCTAGAGCTAAAAGTTAGCTGGTGATTACACCCATTCATGACACCATATTGTTAATGCAGTCTTGAACCTTGTTAGAATCAAATTTTTTTGCATTATTAACATAAAGATACATATTACAACCAGTATTTGCAAGGTAACAATCATTACAATTATTTATATATATGATAAGACAGGACCCAAAACACTTCCATGTGGGATGTCACTAGACACATTTAAAAAAGATAAAGCAATATTTACACATACTGATTGGCTTCTGCCACTGATAAATGCGGTAATCCAATTTAGAACATTATCCTGCATTCAATAAGATTGCAAATTGGTCAGTAACTTAGAGTGAAACACTGTATCAAAGGTTTTAGCAATATATGTGTATACAACATCAGTACTACAGCTCTCTTCAAAAGATTTAAACTATTTATTTAACACATTAAGTAATTGTGAGCAGGTGAATTTAAAACATACAAACCTATAGTGTTTAGAAGACAAAAGATTATAGGTAAAAAAATATTGCATTAGTTTCTCAGAAACTATAATTTCTAGAACTTGGCACATTACTAAAGTAAGGAAATCTGGCCTATAATTAGATGCAGAATCACTAGAGCCTTTTTTGTGAGCAGGAGTAATGATAGCAAATTTCCACTGAGGCAAATTGCCTTTAAATAAACAAAGATTGGAAACATACCTTAAAACACTTAGCAAAACAACATTTTTTTAAAAGTAGGCAGTTATATTTCCTGGGGTTCAGAAAAGTGAAAGTTCAAGAAATTCAGGAAAATTAAAGTTAAGGAAAGTTCAGAAAATTATTGAGTTTCTGCATTGATTTGGAGGTGGTGTTGTAACTTTTTTTGTTGCATGGCAGTGGCAGTGCATTCAGTGCTGCAGGCAGTGAGAGCAGCACATGGCAGTGGCATGTGATAGTGCCACATGGCAATTAGCAGAGCCGGAGTGTCATGTGGCAGTGAGAACAGCACATGGCACATGGCAATGTCATTGTCTTCACTATTTTGGCAACAATATGTGGCAAGTGAGAATTGTGATTTTTCAATCACTGGCAAGATGCTTTAAGACTATCGCTCACACTGCACGTAACCTACTCGGAGACTGTAATTACGGTTTTTAAGTTTCCAGTTTAATTCGATAGATTATTCAAGTACAACAATACAAATCTACGACATAACTTAAATTGCACGTGCAAACAATCTATCTGGTTGAATAATAAGATGATGCATAAAATCAGAGTTTGGTAGAAAATTTTAGTGAACAGAAACATAATAATCTCCAATACTGTAAATCTATTAACAAATCTAACAAAAAGACGCGTGATGATTACATTGGTTATAGCAAGATTGACAAGCAGGTCCATCCCCATGGGGACAATAAGGAAACATTCTCCCCAAGTTTTTCTGTGCTGCCAAACTTATTTGTATGTATGCAAAGAGATAATAAGAGATTACAATTACATTTATCATTTTCAGAAATATTTATCAATTTAGGCATTACATAACTGATTTTGAATATTTTCGGCGCAACGTTTCGTCTTGCTAAAAAATCTTAAATAATTTCTAATTAAACATAGATTTGCAAAGTTAATTTAATGAAACTATTGTTCCACTTACTATCACACCATCAAAAAGTTTGAAAATAATTAATAAACTTTAACAAAAATGCATCATGCAATATTACATAAAAATAGAAATTAGATTGTCCTATTATTTCTACCACTCTTTAAATTATAAAAGTTTTTCCTCTCCAAAGCTTTATTAATACATTAAGTAATATCTTCTTCATTAAAATATGTTTTAAATAGTAATGTACAGTAGAAACCATATTACTAAGTTTTCAATTCTTTGAAAAACAAGTATAAAATTCAATAAAAAGAGAAACATGTCAATCTTTTTAAACAAAAAAAAATTGTTCGGTTTACCAAATTTTTAGAAAGATTTCCTAATTATATGAATGTTGTTAAATATTCTCAGAATAATATCTTTGTGTTAAAAGGAACAGGTAACCTGACGCAACTATGACATTTCGTTAATCGGTTTTAAGTAAAAACGTAGCATTAGTTGTTGTGCGTCACAAGTCATCTAAACTCTAAAAATAAAGTAATGGCTTTTTTTTCATCTGAAGTTACCAATTTGCACATATCGTGCACCATCAAGCCTGGGTGAAAATTGATTAGAAAAAATTATCAATTTATTTGTAGAAAGTTTTTATGTTCACAAAATAAAATTTTATTTGAAGAAAAGCGTTCGCAATTCAGTAAAGGCCAAAAAAAGGTTTTGACATCGCACAATGAGATGTAGTGTACAATGAATTTTTTAAGTACAGGGTGTTCATAAAGTTCTGATACAATTTCAAATTTTTTTATGAAGTCAATTCTTAAAATATCTTAACCAGGTTTGTTTTATTTTAATCAGTGCTGCTTGAAGTTTTCATTTAAAATAAAATTTTGTGTTTCAGATATAATTTTTATGTGTTTTATGAATGTGTTAAATAAACCCTTATTAAATAATTACGCCTCAAGAGAAGACACAATGTGTATCCTGGTTCATTGAAACAAAATCGGACGTTTAGACTCAGCGAAGGTACAGGACTAACATCTGCAAAAAACACCAAGCGTGTAAGACAAGCGTTTAGTCGTTCTCCTATAAAGTCCATTCGTACTGCTGCCAGAGAATTGGAATTACCACCTACAACAGTGCACAAGGTTCTACACAAAAGGTTACGATTGTACGCTTACTTGTGCTATTTTTGTAGAGAAATCGTTCACAAACGCCAGAAATTCCTTTTATTCAACTGTGAATGCTGTTATTGTGGAAAAATTGGCAATTTTTCTTAAATATGTCGATTGTCTTTATCGTCTCGATCAGGACCAACGTCGAAATGTAAGTTCGAAGTTTTCTAGTCTAGTTACTTTTGCAATACAAGCCCAACCGTGTCTTAAAAACGCTGTCTTAGATATAAAAATAATATAAGAGGAAGCTTTAGTAGATACAGGAGCTACAGAGAGTTTTTTTTACATTCTTCGCTAATTAAGAAGCTTAATCTAAAACCTACCAGACCTAAGACATTTGTTTCTCTCGCTTCGGATATCAGCCAAGCGGAGTGTAAAGATTGTGTTGCAGTAAATACTTCGATTCTAAAGAACAACTAGTTATATTATGGAATTCAACGTGATTCATGATCTTTGCGTCGACACCATCTGGGGGCAATAAGCACCATTCGATTACCTTTGAAATGAAAGGCGAACAACCTCCTATTACTATTTCTAAAAGCAATGTTTGTTACACTCTCGCTGCCGCTAAAGTTAAATCTCATTTGTTCGAGTTGTTAGATACTACTTGTAAACCAATTGCTAGCAAATCACAACAATTCAATCAAGAAGATTGAATTTTTGTTTGGAACGAAACCAAGAGGCTTCTAAAGGAAGAAATAATTGAACTGTCTAATTTCTCCATGACGGGCCCAACCTCTTGTAACTAAAAACGAACGACAATTTTTTATTTTTTATTTTTATCTCTATCTTTATCCTCCTGACTCGCAGGAAAGCGACGGAGGCGCTATACATAGGGTAAGCAATTACCCCGACCTGCTTCCGGAGATGCCAAGATATTGCTGTCCGCTAGTAATTTAGTAGAGATATGACTGCAATTTAGAACTGCTTGACAAAGACCACCAAGCAGGGAAAAGTGCCGTAAAGTGTCTTTCCCAAGGACACAACAGAATGGCGCAAGTGGGTTTTGAACCGAGACCATGCTGATCATCATTCCGGTGCTTTAACTACTCGACCACGCTGCCGAAAGAAACGAGTGGTAATAGGCTACTCGCAAACCATTAAATCGGTGCACTTTTTTAGATGCTTCTCCCCTTCCACCCATTGACGAGGTCGCAAATTAATTCGCGCGATGTAGAATCTTTGGCAGTCTTGACCTTAAATGTGTATATTACAAAATTCCAATTTCGTCTCAAGACCGACCTATAGGCCTACAGCTTTTGAAGCCGATGGTAAATTGTATCAGTTTCGCAGAATGACTTTTGGTTTTACAAACGGAGTTTCGGCTTTTCAAAAAGTATTATACAACTTGATTGAACAATGCAAATTAATGAAAGATTATTATGCTTATTTAGACAACATCATAATTGCTGGTGAATCCAAAGTAGAACATGATCAGAATCAAATCATTTTTGAAGGCTGCAAAAGACGCCAACCTAACTTCTAACGAAGCTAAATCCACTTTTTCTGTTTCAGAAATCAATGCACTTGGTTATTGCATTTCTCATGGCGTTATTCGACCAGACCCTGAATGATTACAACCTGTCTTTGAGCTGCTTTGTCCAGTACTAAAGCAGATCTGAAAAGATGCAGTGGTATGTTTGGTTATTACGCTCGCTGGATAAAAAACTATTCTGCTAAAGTTTGACCATTATTAGCGAATACCAAACTTCCAATGGATTTTTCGGGGCAGTTTGCTTTTGAAACCCTAAGAAATGACCTAGTTAACGCTTGTCTTGGTAGCATCAATGATACTGAGCCATTTACTGTTGAATGTGACGCCTCAAAGTACGCAATAGGAGCCACACAACTAAAATGATCGCCCAGTTGCTTTTGGGTCAAAAATTTTGTCATCATCGGAATGTCTCTACTCTATTGAAGAAAAAAAAAGCAAAGTCTATTGCCGAGACTGTTCGAAAATTGTCCCACTCAGAGTTGGGTTCTTTTAGATCATTGGTTTTCAATCTGTGGGCCACAGTGGTTTTTTAGTGGACCATGGAGCATAAATCAAAATGAAAGCAATATGTATAATATATATGTATAATTAGGCTTGCCATCCGTCCCATTTTTTAGGCATTTTTCTGGCGTCCTGTGCAGTCAACCACATGAAGACTTTTTTTTTTTTAGAGAACACTATGATTTTGGGATGGGAATTTAATTTTGTTGACCAAAGTGGGTCGTGAAGTTAACTTGGGTTGAAAAATAGGCCACGGTACAGAAAAGGTTAAAAACCACTGTTTTAGATACTCTATACTTCACAAATCTGGAGTGTAAAATATAGCACTCGACATTCTTTCAGGAATCTATGAAGCAACTATTTCTGTAGAAACTTTTAAAAGATATACATACCTTTCTCGGACACTCTAATGTTACAAGATTAATGCCTTTTTTTCAATTTAAAAAACCTCAATTACTCTCTTGACGAAGTTGGCAAAGTGTGCTCTGGGTGCAAATAATGCTTATTGTTAAAACCAAATTTTTAGAGGAAGCCAAATAAAAGCATTTCAACCATGGGATAGAATAGATATAGATTTCAAAGGGCCATAAAGATTGTCTAAATATATTTTTTGCTTGTCATCATGGACAAGTATGGCAGGTTTTCTTTTGCGTACCATTGCAAAGATATGTCCTTGAAGACAGTAATTTATTGTCTTTCAGGTTTATTTACAATGTTTGGTTGACCGAGGAAGCTATTTCATGAGCCAAGAGTTGAAAAACTTCTTAAACGAAAGAGGGGTGGCAACGAACTACTCTACTCCATATGATTCAACAGGAAATGCCAAGGTTGAGAGAATTTTAAGATTAAAATTTTTTAATGCGATTGCAAGTTAAACACTGTTGTTTTTTTATGTTTGTGGGACAGTCGTGCCACTGCACAGCATTATGAAACAAAAGAATGACCGACAAAGAATTCATATATGTTTCTGGAATGAAAAATATTCAACGCATTTTTTTGTAAATCCCTGTAAAGTTTTTAATGTCACCGTTGCATATCAAGCTAGGATTAATAAAGAACTTTGTGAAAAGTATGACCAAACACCGTTCGAATCGCTTTAGATTTTTCTGCAAAAAGTTTCCCAAACTAAGCCAAGCTAAGTTGAGTAACGAAATCTTTGTTGGTCCACAAATTCGGGATTTTATGAAGACTATTCAGTTTAAAAAAGCTTTAACCCTAATTTACCTAAGGGGGAGTCCTCAGCGGACCTTATAACTCCAAACACTCTAAATACCTATATAAAAACCTTATAACTCATAAAATTTAAATGATAAAAGCCTAAAATTTTATGACTTTTCCTAAAATTTATTCCTGAATATTTTGGTATTTTACTTGAGCAAATCCGATGGGTAGTTTTAATGTAGCAGGCCATTTTTTTGACTTACCTCATGATTTTTGTACACAAAAAGTGTACAAAAATTATGAGATAAGTCAAAAAACGTTTTGAACGTCTTGCTGTGTTTGTCAAGATTACTGCGTCACGTAGTAGTTATTGGTTTCTGCAGCAGAATGTGACTAATCCGATTATGTCGCAAAACAAAGCAATGAACGAAAATTTGAGGACCTTCAACTTTATGCAAAATAAGAAAGACTAATAGCAAGTATACATTTGACTAAACTAGAATAAATTTTTTCAAATATATCAAAAAATCAACTGCGCAGCTACTGTCTGTTAAAAGTATTGGACATGTAAACTTAAGGTACTCGGAGAACCCCCTTAGGTAGTCAACGGAAAAAACATCCTAGGTAAATAATGGTTAAATTAAATGCATTGGAACTACAAGCTTGACATAAATTGAATTTGTCGTATTTTTTAGGAAGTTTTAAGTCACCTTCCTATCAAGAAGATGTTGTAGAGTTGCTTGACGCATACAAAGAGATGGGATGTCGCATGTCTTTGAAAATGTATTTTCTTCATTCAAACCTTGAGTTTTTTCCTGGAAATCTTGGAGAAGTTAATATTGAGAAGGGTGAGAGATTTCACCAAGATATTCAAACCATGAAAGAAAGGTATCAAGGATTTTGGAATAAGGGTATAATGGGTAATTTTTGCTGGATGCTTTACCGTGATCATCCAACCCATGCATAAAAACAAAAATCGATTGCCAAACATTTTAAAATCTTCATCTTAGAAGTGGTATTGATTGCAGTACTAAGTATTGCCCAGGTCGAAAGCAACCATTTTTTTATGCTACTCTTAAACAGTCTTTCTTAAGGCTACCCAAAACAAACTTTTTAAGGTTATTCATAAGCAGCCTTTGTTAAGGCTACGTAGTACTCATGTAGGACTTGTAGTTTTTTCAAGATCACCCGAAAATAGGTTGTTTTAAGGCTTTCAATAAACAGTCTTTTTCAAGACTACAGTACAACAGACAAACAAGAGTTGTCGCTTTGTCCAGTTTTCAGTCTATCGGTAAACACCCACATCGGTACGTTAAACTTGCTTGTTTAATTTTTTATTAACCATAACAGCGTGCTACTCTGTTTAGTATGTCAAAACCTAAACAATTGCTTTGATAGTGGCAGAGATATTGCCCTTTATAGGGTATAAAATGCCCGCATCCCTCATTTATCTAAAACCTGATGTACTAAAAAAAAACAAATTCCAGATTCAGAATCAGCGCCCCGCTGTTACCCAAAAATAAGTGCTCTTGTTCTCGTTTAGAAAAAAACTATTTTTTGTTGACCAGTGTCGTTAAAAGTTCCAAAACATAGTATTTTGATACATCACTGATACACATGTTCAGCAAAGTCAGAGTGCTTGAAGTCGGATGCTATATGCGTTTTTCACAATTTGTTATTCTCCCTGACAACTGGCAGTTAGAAAAGCATACACTACTTAATCGTGTCGAAGTACGACAAGTTCTACGAAAACGCACACTGATCACTTACGGAACTTCGAGGATAACTTAACAGACTTGATAAAACGTCTTGAAGCCTTTTATAATTTCTTACAGTTCAAAATAGAAAACCTTTTAATGTTAACGTTAACAACTGTATAGGCCTATTATGTAAGTTGTATCCTTATCAAATTTTAAGTGCACTACTTGGCACTAAACGGGCTGTTGTTGTACGAGGTGACGTCGTGAACGAATTATCTGGCTGACCTCTGAAAGTGCAGATAAAGTCTGATTTATTGCAATATTTACGCTACTATACCATTTACAAGTCTATTTGGCAGAAATGAAATTCAATTTGGCAGAAATGCAATTCAATTTGGCACAAATCAAAATCAATTTGGGACAAATGAAAATCAATTTGGCAAAAATGAAATTCAAATTGACATTAATTAAACTTATATCCTGTTTTTTACTTGCTATTTTTATATTTTGGCATAATTTTAAAAAATTTTCTTTTTTAAGTTCTTATAATACACATGTATATAGTTTTATCATATAGTAACAAATAATATAAATATGTACATATATAGTGACCCCATCGAAGACCCTATATTTAGACCCAATATTATGGAGAACTAATTATGGAGACCTAATATCTATATATAGATTATTGCGACTATATATACTTGTATTATATTATGGAGACCTAATCATGGAGACCTAAAATTATGGAGGCTATATATATAAATATATATATTAATAGAAACCAAACTGCTTAAAATGAGAAGCACCAGACTCGAGTTTCGCTCTTATTAGAGCTTGTCAGTGATCCATATCTCACTGCGAATCGAACTCGCTACGGGTTGTCTTCCAAGCAGGAGACAACACCACTAGACCACGCGAGCCCGACAACAACTCGATCACAAGCAGCTGGAAATGAAGCAGCTGGAAATGTTTATAATATCATTAAAATATATATATATAACATATATGGACTTTTAAGTACGAAGGATTTTTAAAAGGCGGGGAGGCATACAAACACAATCAATTCTGCTTAATGGAAACTTTTTTACATGTAAGTGGTAAAAAAGGTCTTTACTTTGAATCTGTCTGGGTATTGTCAATTTTTCTTCCCAAAAATATAGTGATCTTTAAAAAAAGGTCTTTACTTAGAATCTGTCTCTGATTTCTCGTATTAGTGATCTCCAGGAAGGGTCATGGCACAATGCCCCCCCTAAATGCGCTATACTATATATTTATGATATATATATTGAAACTACGTGATATATTTGATATGCATGACAAATAGTAAGCTAAAATATTGAACTTTCTGAGATAACTGGAATTCAGACCTCAAATTTGAATGAAAATAAAAAAAGTCTTTACTTTGATCATTGAGATATTTTTTGAGGCGTGTTGATGCTACTTGAGTTTTGAAAGGGAGGATTGCGGCAAAAACTTTGAGAATTGTAGTATGTAATGTTTTTTTGGTGACCACCTCTATGAAGCCATGAGATTGTGAGGTGATGAGAATCCAAATCCTAATTTGAATTCTATTTCTAATCCGAATCCTAATCCTAATCCGGATTCGAATTCTGTTTCTAATCCTAATCCTATTTCTAATCCTAATCTTATTCCTAATCCTATTCCTAATTCTATTCCTAATTCTATTTCTAATCCTATTCTTAATCCTATTCCTAATGCTCATTCTATTCTTAATCCAAATCGTATTCCTAATCATATTTCCATTTCTAATCCTAATCCTATTCCTAATGCTATTCTTAATCCTATTTCTATTCCTAATCCTATTCTTAATGCTATTTCTATTTCTATTCCTAATCTTATTTCTAATTCTATTCCTAATCGTATTCCTAATCTTAATTCTAATCTTATTCCTAATCTTATTCCTAATCCTATTTCTATATCTATTCCTAAATCTATTTCTAAACCTATTCCTAATCCTATTCCTATTCCTATTCCTAATCCTATTTCTATTCTTAATCCTAATTCTAATCCTAAACCTAATTCTAAGAAAAACAGTAGTCTTGAGTTTGATTCCCACCCAAGGCAGAAGCAAGAGTTCAATCATAACCCTAAGAAAGACAGTGGTCTTGAGTTTGTTTCCCACCCAAGACAGCAAAGCTGTAAATCCTAACCCTAAGAAAAATAGTGGTCCTAAGTTACTACCCAAGACAAAACCAAGACTTCAAAACATGACATAACACTATTTCAAAACATTCTGCAAGATTTTAAAGCAATAATGTTAATCAGTTTTCTGTTTTACCTGTTTGTTCTGTTTTAAAACGAACCTGTCAAGCCGTTTCCTGACTTTAAGCGCACGCGAAACGAACCTGTCAAAACTTTTTCTGATTTTAGGTACACAATAGAAAATTCTTTCAATCAGTTACCTATTTTTAAGCGCACGCGAAACGAACCTGTCAAATCATTTCCTGTTTTTAAGCACTCAATCGAAAAAAACCTGTCGAAATATTTCCTACGAAGAGCAAGTTTGTTGCGAAATACTATTACACAGTTTTCCCATGGGAAACTCCCTAGGTTTTTCAGGCATTCTTTGTATAGATTTATTTGTGAGTGCATTGCGAAACTTTATCTTGATTTTTGTTATATTTATGTTCAATTTCTCAATTTTTCCCTAAGAAAGTTTGGTTTTTAGATACTTTTATTCAATTTTAAAACTTTTTTCTCTAAACAACCTTGATTTTTATTATAACTTTGTTTAATTTTTCTAAGAAATCTTGATTTTTTATAACTATCTTCAAATTTTTTTCTGTACATTTAATTTTGGTTATACCTTTGTTTAATTTTTTTTGGCAACCTTGGTTTTTGTCATAACTATCTTCAATTTTTTTAACAAACCTCGATTTTTATTAGACCTTTGTTTATTTTTTTTAAACAATCTTGATTTTGGTTATAACTTTTTTTAATATTTACTAAACAAACTTGATTTTTGTTACACATTTGTTTAATTTTTTCTAAACAACCTTGGTTTTGTTACACCTATCTTCAATTTTTTCTAAACAAACTTGATTTTTATTATATTTATGTTCACTTTTTCAAAAAGTTTCCTAGAAACTTAATTTTTAGATACCTATATTTAATTTTTTTTAAACAAATTTTATTTTTGTTACAACCTTGTTGAATTTTTCAAAATTTTTCTTTGTCAACCATGATTTTATTATACTCGTACCATCGTTGAATTTTTAAAAGTTTTTCTTTAGACAACCTTGATTGTGTCATTCCTGTCTTCAATTTTTTCTAGGCAAGCTTGATTTTTGCTATACTTATGTTCAATTTTTCAAAAATTTTCTTAGTCAACCTTGGTTTTTGTTACACCTATCTTCAATTTTTTTCAATTTCGATTTTTGTTATACCTTTGTTCAATTTTAAAACTTTTTCTCTAAGCAACCTTGTTTTTTGTTATACGTACTTATGTTCAATTTTTAAAAAATTTTTCTTAGTCAACCTTGGTTTTTGTTATATGTATGTTTAATTTTAATAGTTTTTCATGGTAACCCTGATTTTTAGATATCTATCATTTTTAAGTTTTTTTTCTTGACAACCTTGATTTTTGTTATACTTATGTTAAAAAAAATTAAATATAATTTTTTTCTAAACAAATTTGATTTTTGCTACACCCTTGTTGAATTTTTCAAAATTTTTCTTTGTCAACCATGATTTTTATTAAACCTTTGTTCAATTTTTAAAAGTTTTTCTTTGGGCAACCTTGATTTTTATCATTTCTATCTTCAATTTTCTTCTAAGCAACCTTGATTTTTGCTACACATTGTTCAATTTTTCAAAAATTTTCTTAGTCAACCTTGATTTTTAGATATCCATCTTCAATTTTTTTCTTAATAACCTCGATTTTTGTCATACCTAACCTTAATTTTTTTCTAGACAAACTTGATTTTTGTTATACCTTTGCTCAATTTTTTCTCAACAACCTTGATTATTGTCACAACTACCTTCAATTTTTTTTTAACAACTTTGATTTTGTTATACCTTTGTTTACTTTTTACTAGACAACCTTAATTTTTTATATCTGTCACACTTCATTCATAATTTTAATCATAACGATGTAGTGTATCCCCGTTAAAAGCGATTCGTAGTTTTATTATAAGAGAATAAATGCGGCTCTTTGAGCGCTGTCTGCGATATACGTCCATTTTGTTATATGGCTCGATACATGTATCTTTTTCTCTTTTTTTTTCTTTGTATTGACGTAATATGTTTTTGACTAACGTCATTGTACTGGAAAATTCGCGTATATTCCACTTGATTCGCGTAACGAACTCTCCAGGGGTTTCTGGCTGAATCTTGAATTTACGAGAAAGTTTACGTCACGTGATTTTGTTTTCTATATAAAGCCGATGCGTAGCGAGAAATTATTATGATGATTATTATCGTTGTGAGGTAATTTGAAGCGACTCGAGTGGCGGCTCGAGCGAAGGTGATTTTGTTTGGCCACAAGAGGTGGACCGTTAGATTTTGTGTCGGTGGACAATTGTTGAATTTATTTTGTGCCAGTGGTTGGCAGTTTTGTTCTACAGAGGTAGAATTATTTGTGTTGATTGAATCGAGTTATAGTGTTGATTTCGCTTTGCAGTTTGGCAAAGCGTGGAATAGAATTTCGTCGGTCGTGATTTTGTAATACATTCGTTGTTATTAGAGACAGTGGTCTCTGCCTGTTGTGAAGAAGAGTCTTCGACAAAAATCAATCCGAGCTTTCGTTAAATCGACTGTACAATCGTCAGGCTCATAGCAAAACTACTTCTTGAGCCGGAATAAAATAAAATTTAGACACAGCTTTGTTTCAGCGCAGGTATTCGGGTTACCTAGTTCAACTGGTCCTTTGGGATTCCCGAGCAAAGTTTGTGACATCTGGGGGCTCGTCGTCCGGGAAGATTTAGATTTTTGTTTAAGAGTGCTGAACAGGAGTTTACAGCTTGAAGATGACGAATAGTTCGATTGAGGAAGAGTTCGAAAGACTGAGAGTCCGTGTGGAAAATTATGTGGAAAATAAAAATTGATCTTAACTGAACTTAATAATGATTTAATTTACTTGTTTTTAATTTTTCGTGATTTCTTTCAGAATGTAATTTTTAATTGTACATGTAGTTACCTACACCTTAAATTGAATATACTTATTGAATACAGTTTAATAATGGTTATTTGTGAGGAATTGATATACTCTTATAGCTGTTAAAAAATAGTTTAGCATGACAACAACTATTGCTTTGACCACAAATGCATATCAAGGGTTTTGGTAAGGTTTTATGGTTAAAAAAACTAAGAAATTTATGCAATACGTTCAAGTGATTACTTTTTCAAATTCCAAGCAAAAAACATTAAAAAAAACAAACTTGATAGTAAGCAAGGTTTGTGTTTGCAAAAAAAGATATAATTATATTTTCTCTATATACCTTTTTAACTTGCAAGAAAACATTGAGGGGCATTATACTAAGAACATAAAGGGCATAACACTAATTATTGGCTCTCTTCAAGAAGTCACCGTAAGGAATTTTTTTTAATGAAACTTACCCAGAATCCTCATTCAGCACTGTAATAGAATAAAAAAGAAAACTAAAAGAAAAAAAGGCCTTTCAAGAAGCAATAGTAACCACTAAGGATTTTAAGTTAGTTTCACAAACAAAAATCGCATACGGTGACTTCTTGAAGAGACCCCAATTATCCCTATCAGCTTTTGAAGTTGCCAAAATATTGCTGTTGGGTTGAAATTTTTTATTTTTTTAGTTATAGAGACATTACGTCAATTTTAGTTAATGCTGGGGTGCCAAGCAGAGTAATGTGCTTAAAGTGCTTCCAATGATATAACAAGATTATGCCAATAGCAATTAAATTGCTGAATCTAAAATATAAAGGGCTTACTTTGATGACTACAACAGTGATTATTGTTTAAACAAACACCATTTTAGAAAAAGATAAAGATGTCTAAAAATTCTATATTTAAATATATGATTTTGCGGTGCAGTGCAGTGCGGTGTAAGTTTTTGGTAACAGTTTTGCGGTGCAGTGCGGTGTCACAAATAAAAAACACTTGCAGGCTGCGGACACAAAATTTTGTATCCGCGACATCACTAATACCTATGTTTAACTTTTCTCTAAGCGACCTTGATTTTTGTTATCTAAGTTCAATTTTTTTTGGCAACCTTAATTTTTGCTATACCTATCATAGTCAATTTTAAAGTATTTATTAAAATCTAAAAAAAAATTTTATTGATAGGACATTTGTATTCAATAAACAGATGCTTCGTAATAAAAAAATTCATCTTTTTTCCATTTTTATTATTTAGTAAATCAAATTCAAACATAGTTATTATTTTATGCAGTATGAATTCGCTTTCTAGTGTTAACATTTTAATTGTTTCAAAAATGAATTCAGTTCTAACTATGTTTAATCTTATGGTCCTTTTTATAAACTTTAATAATAAGAAAACTACTCGTAATCGCTGTAAGCTTGACAACGTGTGTTAAGGTCTCCTCTTACACAGAAGCTTACTGTTCATACCGTATCGCGTTTCCTGTTAAAAACCGCAACATATTCACGATCGGAGTTTGAAAATCTGGTTACCTTAATTTCCAGTGTAAAAATAGAGTAAGCGAAAAAAATTTTTACAATGCACCTTGATTTTTATAGTTTTTAAAAACCATTTGTAAAAGGAAAATTTATTACAAGCTTGACCAAAAATTTGATTTCAAAACAGCAACTTAAGCTTAACTGCTAGTTTAATTACCAGTCAAGTGCAACAACCCTTTATGTTAAAAAGTTTTACATTTTTTTACTTTTACTAACAAAATTCATCGTAAAACTGAACATTTTATTGCATTGTACCAACTAAATTTTCTAAAATTAAGGTAAAATTTGAAGTCAAATAAGGTCAACGTAAGTAAAATCAATTCCAAGAAAAGTCGGTTGTTTTTTGAAAATATAATAAGATTTATTCTATCAAACCCTATAGCAGATAGTTGTCATATCCAAATGAAAACAAACCAAACTGTAAATATTTAATAAACTTATTGACTAGCTCGAAATCTGAAAATAAACCTTTGAAAAACCAGGATTTTTTAAAAAAGTAGCTAAAACTTTGCTTTCAGGACACGCTTTTGCTTGGGGTAACAGACATAAATAAAGTAAGAAACCAACAAATTCGCTCTTTTATCTTGAACGTTGCTAACCTCTGAGAAAAAGGTTTGGACAGGGACCTTGTGAAAGAAACCGTCTACAGGTATAAAAATTAGACTTGTTTTCCATGCCGTTTTCTACACCAACGTTTTAAACTATTGTAGAAAATTTTTTAACAATTCTCTTAAAAATCGATAATGTAAAATATCTAATAAAGCGTAAAACTTCTTAAAGGTTTAATTTTAACTTGATTTTTAGTCAGGTGTAACTTCAATGTTTTTACATTTTTAAACAAAATTTAACATGTTTTTAATATTTTTAATTCATTCTTTTAAAAAAAAACTTTTTATTTAATTTTTGTCAACCTAACATTGTTTGACATATTAAAAAAAGAAATTCTATGCAGAAACTTATTGGTTAATTTCAAGAAAATAAATTAAAAGCATTGTAATAAAAATTAGATAGGTGGGCGTTGATTAACAACCAATCTCTTAAGTTCAATCATTATCCCCCAAACTTAACAATAACCATTTATAACAAACCGAATAGAAACGATTCAAGTTAAATCAAATTTTTTTATTTTTACTAGCTTAATAAATCTTTGAAAATCAATTTTTAAAAAAAAAAAGACTGCTTGACACTAGTTTAACCAAAAATACTTCAGTTTTTCTTTCTCCAATTAAACGTTTCAACTAAAAGTTTCATCAATTAATTAATCAATTGATCCATGAATATAATTTTATACAGTTTTCACGCGGAGGTTTTGTGGTCAGGTTCTTAAAATTATCATTATTTAAAATTTTCTCAAGAGCCTCTCACATTGCAAAGGTTTTAGTATAAAAACATTAGTTTCCTTCTACGTAAAAAAATTTAACTTTTTGAAAGGCCTAGCTTTCTTTCACGTGTCTCGCATTTTAAAGTTTTTAATAAAAAAACACTAGCTTGCTTAAAAAATCTAAAAATTTTCTCCTAAAAAGTGCATACGAGTATTTCTTCCAAGTGTCGCAGAAGTTTGTTAGTCTTTAGAACAAAATCTTAAAAAACTCTATTTTATTTTAGATTTTTGCTATATTTTCAATGCGTAGCAACAATTCACTTAATTTTTTTTGTCACAATTGTTTTCTTAATTGCGCAAATGTTGTAATTTTGTCAAATTCTTTGTATAATTGTTGCACAGAGACAAATATTTCGACTTTTGCACGGTTTAAAAACTCTCATTTTACTTAGTTTTTTTTTTTTTTTCTTTCCAAAGTGAAAAGAATCGCATTAAAGGTTTTAGTTTAGCTAAATATCGATTCGTTTGCTTTTAAATTATCAAATCTAAGCAACAATATAAACATTTCAAAGGTTATTTTAAAAGTAAACTAACAAAAAGTTGACTAGTCAAGCCTTATTAGACTCATCTCTTCATTAAAAGACATCAATTTTTGACTTACAGAGTTTTTGACCTTGTAATTTAAATGTTTTCAATCTACTTTGCATTAAAAAGGTGTTTAGCATCACAAAATTTCAGAAGATTTTCTCAAGTTAAAACCGTCTTGATTGAAAAATAGCATCAGAAGCAGATGGTTGGGGTCAGCGGTTCATTACCTTGAAGATCCAAAGTGATTGGACAAAGAGGCCTTGAATTAAGAATGCTTTCCACTTCAAGTAAAAGGGTGTGGAGTACGTCATCAGTAACTACCTGGAACTTTAAAAAAATATCTAAAATTCGTCTTATTGATCTTATCATTCTTTCCCAGACGCCAGCCATGTGGCTGGCAGCTGGAGGATTGAAGTTCCATTTAATACCTGTCTGTTTGAAATATTCATCCATCTTGCTCTGGTTTAGCCGGGAAAGTTCTTTTCTGAGGATACTCTCTGCTCCTTTAAAGTTGGTGCCATTATCAGAAAACACTTCCTTTAGGTGTCCTCTGTGGGCTATAAATCTGCGGAAGGCGTTTATAAAGCAATCCGTTGTCATGTCATGCGCGACCTTGATATGTACGGCCCTCGTAGTCAAGAAAGAAATGACGCATCCATATCTCTTAAGTTGACTCCGGGCTCGTTTCACCGGTGGCTTGTTCGAAACTACGTGGGAACGGGGCAAGTCAACCATCTGCTGCTGACCGCGAGGCACACTTCTCTTGCGGTATATGACACACTGGTTCAATTCTTTGCGAACGGCTGCTCTTCCCTTTAAAATCCAATATTTTTGACGTATTGAAGTCCAGTAAAGGAAGTTTTCAGAATGACCACATTTGACGTGGTGATAACGAATCAACAGGTTTGTAAGATGATGTTGACACGGCAGGATTGCAGGGTGCTTTGCTGAAAAGTCCATTGTAGCAGACTCTAGTCGTCCTCCTACTCTAAGGAGTCCTTCGAATAAGAGTGGGCTTGTTTTATACAAGCAGCGTAATTGAGAATTTCTTTTGAGCTCTCTTTTTATTACTTTATTTGGCGGTCGAACTTCGCTTTTTAATATTTTGAACACAGGAGCGAAAACTTGGCGCTGCACATACGCCACAAGTCGGCATCTAAAAATCAAGGTTGACTAAAAAAAAGTTTTAAAAAATTGAACATAATATAAGTACAACAAAAATCAAGGTTGCCAAGAAAAAGCTTTAACAAAGGTTTGACAAAAATCAAGGTTACCAAAAAAATTAAACATAAATATAACAAAATCAAGGTTGCCAAGAAAAAATTTGAAGATAGATATAAAAAATTAAGGTTGTCTAGTAAAAAGTAAACAAAGGTATAACAAAATCAAAGTTGTTAAGAAAAAATTGAAGATATTATGACAATAATCAAGGTTGTTGAGAAAAAATTGAGCAAAGGTATAACAAAAATCAAGTTTGTCTAGAAAAAAAATTAAGGTTAGGTATGACAAAAATCAAGGTTATTAAGAAAAAAATTGAAGATGGATATCTAAAAATCAAGGTTGACTAAGAAAATTTTTGAAGAATTGAACAATGTGTAGCAAAAATCAAGGTTGTTTAGAAGAAAATTGAAGATAGAAATGATAGAAATCAAGGTTGCCCAAAGAAAAACTTTTAAAAATTGAACAAAGGTTTAATAAAAATCATGGTTGACAAAGAAAAATTTTGAAAAATTCAACAAGGGTGTAGCAAAAATCAAATTTGTTTAGAAAAAAATTATATTTAATTTTTTTTAACATAAGTATAACGAAAATCAAGGTTGTCAGAAAAAAAACTTAAAAATGATAGATATCTAAAAATCAGGGTTACCATGAAAAACTATTAAAATTAAACATACATATAACAAAAACCAAGGTTGACTAAGAAAAATTTTTTAAAAATTGAACATAAGTACGTATAACAAAAAACAAGGTTGCTTAGAGAAAAAGTTTTAAAATTGAACAAAGGTATAACAAAAATCGAAATTGAAAAAAATTGAAGATAGGTGTAACAAAAACCAAGGTTGACTAAGAAAATTTTTGAAAAATTGAACGTAAGTATAGCAAAAATCAAGCTTGCCTAGAAAAAATTGAAGACAGAAATGACACAATCAAGGTTGTCTAAAGAAAAACTTTTAAAAATTTAACGATGGTATAATAAAATCATGGTTGACAAAGAAAAATTTTGAAAAATTCAACAAGGTTGTAACAAAAATAAAATCTGTTTAAAAAAAATTAAATATAGGTATCTAAAAATTAAGTTTCTAGGAAACTTTTTGAAAAAGTGAACATAAATATAATAAAAATCAAGTTTGTTTAGAAAAAATTGAAGATAGGTGTAACAAAACCAAGGTTGTTTAGAAAAAATTAAACAAATGTGTAACAAAAATCAAGTTTGTTTAGTAAATATTAAAAAAAGTTATAACCAAAATCAAGATTGTTTAAAAAAAATAAACAAAGGTCTAATAAAAATCGAGGTTTATTAAAAAAAAATTGAAGATAGTTATGACAAAAACCAAGGTTGCCAAAAAAAAATTAAACAAAGGTATAACCAAAATTAAATGTACAGAAAAAAATTGAAGATAGTTATAAAAAATCAAGATTTCCTAGAAAAATTAAACAAAGTTATAATAAAAATCAAGGTTGTTTAGAGAAAAAAATTTTAAAATTAAATAAAAGTATCTAAAAACCAAACTTTCTTAGGGAAAAATTGAGAAATTGAACATAAATATAACAAAAATCAAGATAAAGTTTCGCAATGCACTCACAAATAAATCTATACAAAGAATGCCTGAAAAACCTAGGGAGTTTCCCATGGGAAAACTGTGTAATAGTATTTCGCAACAAACTTGCTCTTCGTAGGAAATATTTCGACAGGTTTTTTTCGATTGAGTGCTTAAAAACAGGAAATGATTTGACAGGTTTGTTTTATGCGTGCCTAAAACAGAAAACTGGTTAACTTTATTGCTTTAAAATCTTGCAGAATGTTTTGAAATAGTCTTATGTCATGTTTTGAAGTCTTGGTTCTGTCTTGGGTAGGAATCAAACTTAGGACCGCTATTTTTTTAGGGTTAGGATTTACAGCTTTGCTGTCTTGTTTGGGAATCAAACTCAAGACTACTGTTTTTCTTAGAATTAGGTTTAGGACTAGGAATAGGATTAGGACTAGGAATAGGATTAGGAATAGGAATAGGATTAGGATTAGGAATAGGAATAGGAATAGGAATAGGAATAGGAATAGGATTAGGATTAGCAATATGATTAGGAATAGGAATAGGATTAGGAATAGAAATAGAAATAGGATTAGAAATAGGATTAGGAATAGGATTAGGAATAGGATTAGGAATAGGATTAGGAATAGGATTAGGAATAGGATTAGGAATAGGATTAGGAATAGGATTAGGAATAGGATTAAGAATAGGATTAGGAATAGGATTAGGAATAGGATTAGGAATAGGATTAGAAATAGGATTAGGAATAGCATTAGAAATAGGATTAGAAATATGATTAGGAATAGGATTAGAAATAGGATTAGGAATATAAATATGATTAGGATTAGGAATAGAATTAGGAATAGGATTAGAAATAAAAATAAGATTAGGAATAGAAATAGGATTAAGAATAGCATTAAGATTAGAAATAGCATTAGGATTAGTATTAGAAATAGGAATAGGATAAGGAATATGATTAGAAATAAGAACATTATTAGAAATAGAAATAGAAATAGGATTAGAAATAGGAATAAGATTAGAAATAAGATTAGGATTGGGATTTGGTATAGGATTCGGAATAGGTTTTGGATTAGGATTCGGATCCTCATCACCTCACCACCTCATGGCCTCATTGAGGTGGTCACCAAAAAATCATTACATACTACTGAGAACCATTGCTTTAGATAGTCTTGCTTAACCCTTAAAAGACCAAAATCAACGATAGTTGATTAGCGACGCGAAACCGATATCATTCCAGAAATATACCAGTTTCGCGTGACGTATGAATGTTGCGAGAGCGAGAATATAGCAAGTGCATGAATGTCATTAGAAAGATTAGAAGACAAATAATTAAAAGAGAAAAAAAACTATTTGCTTTCACGCGCCTTGTGAAAATAATCGACCTCACAGTGAGAGCGACCAAGTGACTCCATTTGTCTTACGTCCCGGCGCAAGCACGCACATACAATTTTTGGCTGCGCACATACGGTGCGATGTTGATAATTATGATAAATTTTGAAATAAGATAATTTTTAAAAAGTTTTTTTCAAGGGATTCAGATTAGGCTTATAGATTAAGAATTTTACTACAAATAGCGACTAAAAAGTTTGGACTTTATAACTGCACTATGGCACTAAATCAAAAATAAGCGTTTTTTTCTGAAAACTATGGTTGATATTTTTATCGATTACTCATTTTTATCACATTTAAACAAATTTTATATCATTTTAATCAAAAAAAAAATTATCTTTTATTGATACACAAATCAATTAACTTCTCTAAACAAAAAAAACGCAATTAATTATTAAAAAACTTAATTTGTAAAAAAAAGCAAATTTCGCTCTGTTTGCGGTTTGCTGCATCGTGGCAAAACAAGTCAGCGGTGCTTTAAGGGTTAAGGTCGGTTCATTCTGAAAGCTGTGTCACTTTCAGTCAAAACTTAGCTAAAAAGTTGAAATATTTTAACTTCAATATTTTTCCGCAAAAAAGTTAGCGCTTTGGCCATTTATTTATTTACGGGTTTTTGTTTTTATAAAGAGCAACCGCTTTGCTTTGTTTTTTTGGCTTTATACCGTGTTTCCCCGAAAATAAGACAGGGTCTTATATTAATTTTCTTTCGAAAAATAACACTAGGGCTTATTTTTGGGGCACGTCTTTTATTTTCATTTATCAAAAGCAAAATTACAAAGTAGAGAATTACGAGATTTTCAAATTTACAAAATATGAAAACCGATATCTATTTTCCTATAAATAACATTGTCACACTTCATTCATAATTTTAATCGTAACGATATAAATTTCTCTCCGTTAATAGTAATTCGTAGTGTTATTATAAGAGAAGTAATTGCGTCTTTTAGCGCTGCTGTCGTATTATCCGATTCGCTCTATTGCTCGATATACGCGTATGTATCTTCTTCTCTCTTTTTTTCTTTGTGTTGACGTATTATGTTTTTGACCAAGTCATTGTACTAGAAGGTTCGCGTATATGCCACTTGATTCGAGCGTAACGATCTCTCCAGGGAGTTCTGCCTAAATCTCGAATTTACGAGAAAGTTTACGTCACGTGATTTTGGTTTCTATATAAAGCCGATGAGTAGCGAATTATTATGATTAGATTTGATTTTGAGACGACTCGAGTTGAAGTAATTGGTTGGGTGCGGAAGGCCCGTTAGTTTTTGTATTGGTCGTCGAGTGTTGAATTTATTTTGTGCCAGTGGTTGGCAGTTTTGTTCTACAGAGGTAAAATTATTTGTGTTGATTGAGTCGAGTTATAGTGTTGATTTCGCTTTGCAGTTTGGCAAAGCGTAGAATAGAAGTTTGGTCGGACGTGATTTTTGTAATACATTCGTTCTTATTAGAGACAGTGGTCTTTGTTTGTTGTGAAGAAGAGTCTTCAACGAAACCAATCCGAGCTTTCGTTAAATCAACTGTATAAACCGTCAGGCTCATAGCAAGACTACTTCTTGAGCCGGAATAAAATAAAATTTAGACACAGCTTTGTTTCAGAGCAGGTATTCGGGTTACCTAGCTCAACTGGTCCTTTGGGATTCCCAAACAAAGTTTGTGACAAACATGTTTTATTTAAAATACTGCTAAACATAGATTATTCAAAAATGACCATATCATCATCCTCTGGAATGTCTTGCAAGTCACTAGATTCAGAAGTTTTAACGGAGTTTTTATTTAACTAAATTTTCTGGCAAATTTTTGCACCTAAACTTTCGTGTCGAGCTATCGACTAGGTCTTATTTTAAGGGTAGGGCTTATATTAAAATCATTTTTAAAATTCCGGCTAGGTCTTATTTTCAGGTTAGGTCTTATTTTCGGGGAAACACGGTACTACACGCTTACTTTTTCTGCGACCGCTTTTAGTCTGAGCTAACTTTTAACACGGTTCAATTTACTACTTGTTCCTTTCCATACAAAAACGTACTTTTGATAATTACAATTATGAAAATATTTGCAAACGTAGCGTTTGACAATGAGCTTTCAGTCAGAGTAAAATTTTAGCATTGGTCAGCTGATATTCCGAAGCAGCACGATCGCAACTCATGCGACCAAAAATGCAAATCGCAAGATCTGCGAGAACTGCAAATCACAAGAATTAACGCGGTTTGAAATTCCAATTCTTTGGTTTTATATTCTCTAGAAATTTTATATTTTGGCAATTTTTAAGTTTGAAATTGCGCTTGTGTTCCAAAACTCTTACCAGTTTCCCCTTATCACCTAAAAAACTCATATAAACCAAAACAAGAATTTATTTCGTTTGAAATCAAGTGTATGTTAAAAACTATTAATCACTCACGGTTACAATATGGTATTTCCTTATCCCATTTTCTAATGTTTAAGCAAGTAAGATTTTTGGAATCAGATGGAGACAATTTGTATCTTTTTTTAATGCAACTAAATGTACATCGAGAGTAGAGTTTGTTCCTATTTGTACAAATGGCTGAAGTTCCTGGTGATAATTGCAAGCATGGACAAGCTGCAAAATATAATATTTTAATTGGTTGTGAAAATTTTATCAAAAACTGTTAATCCTAATTTACCTTAGGGAGGTCCTCAAAGGACCCCTCTTATATAAAAACGTTATAACTCGTAAAGTTTGGATGATAAAACCTAAAATTTTATGACTTTTCCTAAAATTTATTCCTGAATATTTTGGTATTTTACTTGAGCAAATCCGATGGGTAGTTCTAGCGTAGCAGGCTATTTTTTTGACTTACCTCATGATTTTTGTACACAAAAAGTGTACACAAAAAGTGTACAAAAATCATGACGTAAGTTGAAAAACGTTTAAACGTCTTGGTGTGTTTGTCAAGATTACTGCGTCACGTAGTAATTATTTGTTTCTGCAGCAGAATGTGACTAATCCGATTATGACGCAAAACAAAGTAATCAACGAAAATTTGAGGACCTTTAACTTTACTGAAAATAAGAAGAGACTAATGGCAAATATATTAAAAGTAAAGACATTTAACTAAACTAAAATATATTTTTTCTAACATATCAAAAAATCAACTGCGCAGCAACTGTCTGTTAAAAGTATTGGACATGTAAACTTAGGGTCCTCCGAGGATCCCTCTTATGTAGTCAATAGAAAAAAAACATCCTAGATAAATAAGGGTTAAGAGATTTTCAATTGCAAAAGACCAATTCAAGTTTATGTTTAAGTGTTAAGTTTCAATCTTCAATAAAACACTTTTTAGAAATGCATTTTAATTAAGCACATTATAACAAAAATCTTCAAATGAAAAACAAGAATTAAACAATTCAGAGAAGATAAGCAAATATTCAAATGAAAAACAATTCAGTTATAGTATATGGATTATGGTAAACGCCTCCGGGAAAACTTTCGCAAACTGTGGTCAGACATGTTTTGTTATGACGGTAGTAATGACAATTACGGTACCATAACTTATTACAATGCATACACTGATATACACGACAATACTTTTCAAAATCTACGATTAAGCTGAAGTGGTTTTTAAACACATTTACTTTCATTGTTTCGTTATACAATTCGCCGCTACGTTGAATTAATTTTGCTTTGTTATTTTCTAATTCATAAGCAACAATGTTAATCTTATAAAAATTTTCGAGTTCAACAAAATCAAATAAACTTACACCGAAAAATTCACTTACGTCAAAATAGGTACAGTGTTCATAAAACAATTGCTTTGCAGCGCGATTACAACGATGACGATCGGCACCACGGAACACGGCCAGGCATCGGAAAAAACAAAGATTGTCTTCCACTGAGACGTTTGCCAGTCCGTGGTTGTTCATAATAAAATCAGGTAAAGGGATGGGAGCTCCTAATGGTGCGTCTTGCAAATGATTGTAAAAGGTAATGTTGAAATTTGAATTATTTTCCATTTTGTGTCGGGTCTTGTTATATTCTCTATAGAATTAAAAAAGTCAAGTAATTCTTGCCTATTACTTATAAGCAAAGCTTTTTCCAACAGTAAACGGCTATTGTACGCAATAACTCATCGGTTTCAATATTTCTTAAAATATAAGCCAGATTATAGTTGATTTTAAAACGATTTTTCTGTTCTTTCATGATTGTTTCCATAAGTTTTTGATTCATTTCTTTCAAATCCTTGTAATAAAAATTAAAAATATTTTATACTTGGTTTTTCTTGCTGAAAGTACAAGTGCTGGACCAATATTTTTTCGTAAATTCTTTTATATCAGCATTCGTTTCGTTCATTTGCTCGTTCTCTAAAATATCATTCTTTGATTTTTTAGCTGCAGGGCATGTTGCTGCTTCGCTGTGACTACGACGTTTTATTTTTAAACATTTCTTTTTTGATCAACACTTCGGAACTACAACTTGCTGTCTTACTTTCGATGGATTCTTCCAAACTGGACACTGGTTTGTTTGTGAATACTTCTTCTCTGTCTGAAAGGTTTTTTTTTTTTTTTTTTTTTATCTCTATATTTATCCTCCTGACTCGCAGGAAAGCGACGGAGGCGCTATACATAGGGTAAGCAATTACCCCGACCTGCTTCCGGAGATACCAAGATATTGCTGTCCGCTAGTAATTTAATAGAGATATTACTGTAATTTAGAACTGCTTGTCAAGACCACCAAGCAGGGGAAAATGCCGTAAAGTGTTTTTCCCAAGGACACAACAGAATGTTATTACTACTGCAACTATGTTCTGCTGCAACTATGTTCTTTTAATTCCTTAATAGTTTTAAAATTTTTAGAACATCGTCTGCATACACAGCAAAATTTTATATATTTCTCCAAGTTATCTTTTCTTGCAAATTTTTTTTACATTTTGAACAACTCACCTCATACGTTCTGCTATAAATAGATAATTGATGTCGTCGTAAATAATCTCTTAGTTTAAATGATTTTTTGCATAACATACAATTATAACTTTCATTGTTAAGCACTGATGCTATACTCGTATGTCTCATCAAAGTGCGCTTTTCAGTAAACACTTTAGAACATGTGTCACAGGTGAACAACATTGTGAATAACTAAAAGCTCCAGCAACCGTGCTTATATATTCTGTTCATATAACATCACTTCTCGCAAACTAACTGGTGAAACAAATTCTCTATAAATGTTAATATAATAATTTAGCTGGAGGGCAGATCTCTGTGCTTGGATGGTTAGTTTTCCAATAATATTGCACTGACGATCAATGACGTAATCTAGTTATAAGTTTGTGTGTATGTGGATGATTTTGGACTCGATTGCTATTTGTTAAAATAAGGAAAAAAGCAAATGATTAGAAAGCTAATGACTATTTTTAGCGACGTGTCTTTCAAGATAATTGGTTATACTTATTTGTGAACTTGTTAAAAAAATCACTAATTAGAAAGTTGTTTCAAAAAGTAGATTATACTTGTTTTACAAGACTTTGAACACTTTTGACCTGGTTTAGATAAGTAAAATATTTGTCAGAAAGTCAAGTGATGTTTTTAGTGACGTGTCTTTCAAGATAATTGCTTATATTGTTTGTGAACTTGTTCAAAATAACTGGTTAGAAAGCTAATTATTGCTTTTTAATGACGGGTCTTTCAGGATAATTGCTTACACTTGTTTATGAACTTGTTAAAAACCACCGATTAGAAAGCCAGTTGTTGTTTTTCAGTGATATGTCTTTTAAGATAATTGTTTATACTTGTAAACCCGTTAAGAAATCATTGGTTAGAAAGCTAGTTATTATTTAAAAATACATGGCTGTACTTGTTTTTCACAATACTTTGTTTTTGTTACAACCGTCGGTTAGAAAGCTCATTGTTTTAACTAATGCGTCTTTGAAGGTTGCAATAAAATTTGTGACTAATTTTATAAAAGGTCTTGACAAGTCAAAATATTTTAGAGTTAAACTCTTCTGGTTAACTTTCGAATATAAGGTTGATCATCAATAAGGTCTTGTTTTACATTGATTCCTTAGATGTTAGGGTGACTTGATTTTAAAATCTTGAAAGGTTAAGGATTGAATATTTTGATAAATCTTCATTGATCAAAAATCCAATTTTGTTTAGATTCGTTACATCTTACGATTTATTGAATTAAAATCTTGAAAGGTTAAGAATTGAATATTTAGCTAGATTTTCTGCATGACCAACTTTAATTAGATTGGTTAGCTCTTACAGTTCATTGAATTCAGAGTAAGGATTGAATATTTACAGTAGCTTGATTTGCTGCATTGACCAACTTTCTTTAGATTGGTTAGATCTTACGGGTCGTTGAATTAAAATCTTGAAACATCAAATATTTAGCTTGATCTTCATTGACTAACTTTTTTTCGATTGGTTAAAATTTACGGTTCATTACACAGTTTTTGAAACATCTTGAAAGGTTGAATACTTTATAAAATTAGTAATATAAGTAAGTGAAGATTGAAGATTACTTATATCTCATCATTCATTACGTTCTTCAACCAAAAATCTTGATATAATTAATTGAGGATTACTTCTATTTTAACATTACTTAAGTTTCCGGAAATCAAACTTGATCACTTGGATCCGCTAGATGGAGCACCACCGTACCGCGGCGGTGCACCGGACCTCCATCAGAACCGCCGCAATTGCGATTAAATGACCCGAGCCTAACTACTGGCTTGTTCAAGATTTAAGAGATAAAGATATACTGTAGTTGTTTAAAGAATATTTTGGAAAAGTTTCAGGAGGAGCATTAATTTTGGCTAAGAGTGTTAGCATTTTTTTCCGTGTGGATTTGGGTTGGGTCGATGGGGTTGAGAATTTGGTTAAGTAAAGGTTTTAGGCGGTTGGCTATGATTGAGCACATGATCTTGTATTTGGTATTTAGGAGGGATATAGTAGGCCATTGGTTGACAGATTTCGGATTTGAAGTTTTAGAGATAAGTTTTATTACACCTAAGCTTTGGGAGGGTTTGAATTCAGATTGAAGAAAGGAATTGTTAAAAGTTTGGAGTAGATCAAAAGTTAATATGAGGAAAGAGTCGTAGAAGTTAGCAATGATTCCATCGTGTCCTGGGACCGATCGCTTGTTTAAAGTTTTAATAGACAAGTCAACCTCTTTGAGGGTCAGGATGGGGATTTCGGGATTAGTTGTAGAGTTTCGTCATCTATAGTATTTTGGATATTTATAAGATATTCAGTGGGGTCAGTATGATTTAGTATTCAGTATTAATACTGAATAATACTGATATTCAGTGTGGTCTGATGGGAGGGAAGATGGATTTCAAAGTTTTTAAAAACAGTGAAGTAAAACAAATAGAAATGTTATAATGACAAGAAAGATTAATTGTATCAGAGGGTAGCTAAGGTTTTTTGAAGAGAAAATTCGAAAATTAGTGCTAAAGGGGAAGGGTTGTCAATACTTGTGTAGGGTTGGATACGTGATCTGATTTCTTTTCCTTTTGATTGATGACTTTGTAGTTCTTTTAATTTTTCTTTGAAAGACACGACTTTTTCTTGGTTTTTATTATTGATAGATCTAGGAAGTCAATTATGGTATATTTCTTTTCTTCGTTGTTGTTTTTTTTAAATTCTATGTGAAGAGATAAATAAATCTTGATTTAATTATGGTTTTTATAGTATTACACCAAGCAAGGGGGTCATATATTGGAACGTGTAATCGAAGAAGCTCAGTAAAAAAACTTGAATTGATAGATAAAGAAATGGCTTTGTGAGAATAGAAGAGCTGGATCGGCTTGAAGGTGTTTTAAGAGTAATTGTGGGGCTAGGCAGTGATCAGAAAAGATTAGGTGTAATTGTTGAGATTGGGTGACGTTAGATAACTAATTGGAAGGGTTGTAGATGCGATCAATGCGAGAGGTGGAGTGGAAATATGAAAAAGTAAGTTTGAATAAGCGGATATAAGGTTCGTTACTAATAAGTTTTTTAATGCATAATTTGTCATTGGAGTTGGAATATAATTTTCTTTTGCGATCAATTTCATTTAGAACAAAGTTAAAATCACCAACCACGATAACAATTTGTTTTTTTTTTATTTAAATTTTGAAGGTGTAGAAAAAGAATTTGAATGCATTGCATTCGTTTTTAATTGATTTTGGGACGTTACAAGATGGCAAATAAATATTACAGATTGTAAACAGTACGTTGGCAACAGAAAAAGATACAGTTTGGATACCATTTTAAGTCACTATTTGGACTTAAACATGATTTTGAGTTATATGGAATATGTTTTGATTGGCTATTATTGGATACCTTTTTTAAAATGAGTAGTGGGGTTGTTCGAATAACAGCGTGTGTTGAGGATTGTATCTAAATTATGTTTGTGTTTGAAGTAATTAATGATTTATTTGTCTGTACAATGAGTTTCTTGCAGATATGTGATGTGCGCGCTGTGGAATATAATAAAATTTCCAATCTGTTCCGGCTTTTTTCCACCTATTTAGATTTAGTGATAAAATTTGAACTTTTCATTAAGAATCAAATAATAAATGGTTCAGTTAAGAAAATATAATAAAAAAACATAGAAACAATTAATAATGAAAACCATTACAAGGTAAAAAAAACACAACAATTGCAATAAATGTAATGGACAGAAAAAGTATAAGAAAAAAAAAGAAAAAAAAAGATTCATATGTTTATACCATAATGTACATTTTATGCCTTTTTTTACTCATTTTTAGTTTGGATTTTTGGATTGTTGATGATTTATTCGGGGAGAGAAAAGGAGAGATAAGAGAGAGTTCTCTCTAGTTAATTTTGCTTTGAGAGTTGCAGTTTATGTTGTTTAGGTCTGGTTTTGGAATGGATTGAGGTGTTTTAAAAGAGAGAGATTCTTTAGATACACTTAAACTTTTAGAAAGAGGAGGATGTATCTCCATTTTCTGACCTAAAATAACTGCTGGTAGAATAATTTTACCTTAAGCCTCAAACAGTCACGTATACGTTGCCTGAAAATACTGTATATCCCATATAATAGGTCAGAAGAAAAAAAGAAAAACAAAGAAAACGAATTTTTAAGAAAATTAATGCAAGAAAACACTGTAATATTCTTTTGGGAATAAAAATATATATCATGATGACTTTGTCAAAAAAATTGGAAAAATTTTTAAATTTTATTATTCGGATATAAATAATTAAAACAAAGAAAGACAAAAAAATTGCAAAAAAGCTTGTAGTGGATGAGTTAATTATATTTGAATTATAAAAATACATTTCTTAAGCTCAAGTCAAAACGCTAAACAGACGTTTTCGTGAAATCATTACAGATTATATATACATATACGTAACCATAAAATAATTAGAAAAGGGTAAGTAAGGAATCACTTTTAACTCTGCTATTCTGAGTAATTTAACCGTAAAAGGAAATTCACAAAAAAGGTAATGTAACCAATGTAAGTAATTATCGTCCTATTAGTTTACTTTGTTCAATGTATAAAATACTTAAAAAATTTGTGTATAATCGAGGAATCTCATTTCTAAACAAGCAAAATTTTTTTATAAATATCAATTTGGCTTTAGAAAAATCACTCAACTCTTCATGTAATTTCTTTATTAACAGAAAATATTACTGATGCTTTTGAAAATAAACGGGTACTTGGTATATTTCTTGACTTATCTAAAGCATTTGACACCATAGATCATAAAATCTTATAGGCAAAATTGTGGCATTATGGAATTAGAGGAGTAGCAAATAAGTTGTTTGATAGTTATCTTAGCAACAGAAAGCAATTGGTTGAGGTAATTGGCATTTGCTCTGATGCAAAAATAATAGAATTCGGTGTATCTTAAGGTATAATATTGGGTCCTTTACTTTTCTCAGTTTATGTAAATGACCTTAATAGAAGTTTAACCTCTGGTAGTTTTATCATGTATGCGTATGACACTAATGTGTTCTTAAAAAATAAATGCCATGAAGAACTTCACAAAATTGCAAACCAAGAGTTGATAAATATTGGTAATTGGCTTTCAGCAAATCGCTTAATTTTAAATACAGATAAAAAACACTATGTGATATTTCGTACACCTAAAACAAAGCCTCCTTCAAATAACTTAACCCTCTTAATTAGAAATAGTTTTGTTTTTCAGCAATAAAAACAAATTTTTTGGGAATAATTTTTCAAGAACATTTAAGCTGGAAACCACACATGGAATTTATACTAAAAAAACAATGTATCACTTATGGTACTATTAAGAAAATTTCAAAATACTTTTACAACTCCTTAATAATTAGTCAGATAAGATATGGCATTGGAACTTGATATAATGGTAATAAAACCACAGTTCAAAAAATTTAACGAATTGCGAATAAATTTATTAGAATGATTTTTGGATTACATCACAGAGAAAATGTTACAAACATAATGCAAGGCATTGGCATAATGACGATTGATCTAATAAATAAACTAGAACTATGCAATTTTATGTACAAATACACAAAAAACTTGTTACCACCATGCTTCAATTTTTTCAACACAACTCGTAGGCAATTACTTACAAACAAATACAAGAAGTCAATCTAAATTTTTTCCATCATTTTGTAGATTGAATGTGACCAAACAATCTTTAAAGTATAGGTGTCCACTCCTTTTAAATAAATAATGTCCCACAAAATTTAAGGGAGTGTGGGTCTTATAAAAATTTTTGTAAAGGATTTTTAAAGAATCTTGTAGAAAAATAAGCTTAAAGAAACGAATTTAAAAAACTCTTAGAAAAACTTTTGCTGGTTGTTTTTTTTTTTTTTTTTAGAAAACTTCAAAAAATTTGATGAAAAAACTAAGTACAAGCTCAAAACTATCCACTAGAAAATCAAGTTAATAAATTTATGACAAAATTTGCCAATCGCGATGAAAATTAAATTAATTTTTTTATGAGTTGCACACAATTCTTTTATTGTTTTTTGTAGTTTAATTGTGGTTATTAATTTTTTGCCGGCCATATACATTTGAAATGGTCCTTTTGACCCACCGCAGGGTTTTTTTTGGTGGGTTTCTTTGTCTGTCTAACCCCTTTTGATCTTGGCCCTTTTGTTCACAGAGTTTGTTGTTTCTCCCACCCATGATTATGCAACATTTTCTTTATACGGTTCGGATGTGTATATTTTATTGTGAAACAGTATTATTACTACCTTTTGCGCTTATGTATACACGTTTTATTTTAAAAAATTTATGATACTTGTTTTCTTTTCTCTCTTTTTTTAAAATTAACGTAGCTAATTCGTTTTAAAGGTACGGCGACCACGCACAATTGACGTTGTGCATGTAATAACGTATATCGTTTAGCCGCTGTTTCCTATTTCACAATCACTTTTTCAATAAGAACTTCGAAACATAATACTTTCATTGCAAATAAAATAAAAATTGAATTAAATTGAATTGAATTTAGCACCAAAACAATTAATTGTTTTGTAATAGCATATATTCAAGCATACTGTTAAGATTTACAAATAATGCAGTGTTTCCAGATTTTCAAAATGGCCAACCTCCTTTTGCCTGTTTTGAAGCTTTTCCTTCCTCCAATTGATGAATCAAATAACAGGCTTTGATTGGAACCATTATTTTAGTCCAGGGTTTGTAAACTAAAAGTCTTAACTTGAAAGTATTTTGAAAAACTGAAGTAAAGACCAAAAACACGATTATGAATTGGAGATCAAGTATATATTTCGTTAACCGTAAAAGGAAATCTTTTTTTGTTTTCTCTTAATTTTTCGAGCAAATTTATGTTTCAACGTCAAGTCAACACTTTTTTTGGGATTATTGGCTTAATCTTTGACAAGTACTTACATTATTAGGAATGCTTTCGAATAACATAAAATGTAGATTGCAAATGATTGTTTTATAAAAAATCCTGTGGTATTTTATAAAAATCTTGCGATAGGTCGCTATGAACTCCAGTTCAGAAATCCTGTTTTATAGTACGTCACTTAAGTGTATATTCCACCTTAAGATTATAAAATTCTTCCCCGGTTGGGAACCACTGGAGTAAGGCATAAAATACTCGGAAAGTTAAACTTTCTAAGGAATTTCTTGACCGCCAAATGTATTTCCAAAAAACTTTGCTAAAGCTTTTATGTGTTGTTTAACGTTTAACGATTTTTTTGTTTAACATGAATCATTCATAACAAACGTTTCTGGACTTAATGTGACCCTCTAAAAATGAGAAAATTGAAAAACAAATTGTGATGACTTACATTAAACAACTTTCTAGTTTTCATTTTATATGAACCGAAAGGAAATCCAATACGTGAACTTTCACGTAAATTGTAAATTGTTCAATTTCTTATAAGTTCTAAACTACTTTAAATGAACAGTTTATCTATCTTTTTCTAACCTCTTAACCGTGGATATCTTTCCCCATTCAGCACTTTTTTTTCAGTGTCAATAAATTGCTATTAAAATATAAAAAAGCGTTTTGGGTTACATTGTTTACGTTGTAAAGTATTCAGTACAAAATAATTTTACTTTTAAAAAATTGTAATTAAAAACAAAAAACATTAACGTAGCTACTCTATAGTATACTGTAGGCCTATGCTAAATATTCTTAGCACTGACCACCACAAGTTGGTATTTCTTTATTCCAAACTCCAGTGCTTAGACAAGTGAGAGATTTGGACTCGGCTGGACACAAATGATAGGGGGGCGACTTGTCGCAACTAAACGTGCAACGAGAATAAGGCTTGTTCGAATTGGTGCAGATGACAGTAGTACCAGGTGATGATCTCAAGCATGGACAAGTTCCAGCTGCAAAATACTAATACTTAAACTTTCAATAAGATGTAAATTTTTTGTGAAAATACTTTATAAAACTTATAATCATAACAAGTCAGTTTATGTTTAGTTTTGCATCATGTTTTTGTTCAGCAATTATCAAACGGGTTATATCAACGGCCAGGGGCCTATGAATAATCAAGTAGTTAAATGGGAGTCACTGAAGGCCAGGGGGTAGATCAGGGAAACCTAAACACTATCGGGTATCGAAAGATGACCTTTTTTCCTTTTTCAAGCGTACCTCTGTAGGGTTACTACCTTTTCTCGTTTTTTGCTTTATTCAGGTAATAGCATGAGAAGTTGCTATTTGATAATGTCCGTAGCACCTTTTCAAACTTTTTATCAGACATATGAAATTTTTGTAGAATTCGGTCTATATTATATAAAAAATACAAATTTGATTCTATGGATGTATTTTTGCGCAAGTTGTTATGTAACTAGTCAGGGATAGCGTATTCTGTTGGTACTGGTTTAACACTTTCAGGGTCTTGTTAAATATTCACCGTGATTTCTTAAATACTGACTGTAACTGTAATGGATGTATAAGCAATTACGTCAAGTTTTTGACGAGACCTTAATTTCATGCATTTAACGATTATTTTAATGCCTGTAATGTAAAATGCTTACCGTCCCCCAAAGGACCAGTTGAGCTAGGTAACCCGAATACCTGCTCTGAAACAAAGCTGTGTCTAAATTTTATTTTATTCCGGCTCAAGAAGTAGTCTTGCTATGAGCCTGACGGTTTATACAGTTGATTTAACGAAAGCTCGGATTGGTTTCGTTGAAGACTCTTCTTCACAACAAACAAAGACCACTGTCTCTAATAAGAACGAATGTATTACAAAAATCACGTCCGACCAAACTTCTATTCTACGCTTTGCCAAACTGCAAAGCGAAATCAACACTATAACTCGACTCAATCAACACAAATAATTTTACCTCTGTAGAACAAAACTGCCAACCACTGGCACAAAATAAATTCAACACTCGACGACCAATACAAAAACTAACGGGCCTTCCGCACCCAACCAATTACTTCAACTCGAGTCGTCTCAAAATCACATCTAATCATAATAATTCGCTACTCATCGGCTTTATATAGAAACCAAAATCACGTGACGTAAACTTTCTCGTAAATTCGAGATTTAGGCAGAACTCCCTGGAGAGATCGTTACGCGAATATTCTACTACGTTCGAGATAGCAAAGCTTGAACAAAACATATTAGTCACACTGTCGAGGGAAAGAGAAAAAAAATACATAATATCGAGCAATAGAACAAATTGGACGTATATCGCAAACAGCGCTCAAAGAGCCGCATATATTCTCTTATAATAACACTACGAATTACTATTAACGGGGATAAATTATATCTTTACGATTAAAATTATGAATGAAGTGTGACACTTACATTTAGTAGAGTTGGCCATTTTGCATTCAACTACAGTAGATTAATTGGTTTAATAAATATGACTAGTGGAAGAGAAATTCTTAGTTGGTTTAAATAAAGTTTCAATAGAAAACTGCTCTTAAATATTTTTTAATTTTTGATTCAGTTTTTATAAGTTTTTGTTAATAGCTAAAGACTTATTTTAACTATGATTTAATGCCATTTGATTAGTGTGTACAGTTACATGTTGTAACTTGGTTTACATTATATTAAGTTGTATGTTGGCATATATTGTGAATGCTAATTTATGAACAGCATAAATATTAAAATATAATACAATTTTTTTAACATTCAATTAGATTTTTT
This sequence comes from Diplosoma virens, assembly GCA_963680785.1. NCBI lineage: Eukaryota > Metazoa > Chordata > Ascidiacea > Aplousobranchia > Didemnidae > Diplosoma > Diplosoma virens. The sequence goes on from CAVMFT010000172.1 coordinate 97,041, forward strand.
GTTGCAATTCTACATTTTAAATGAAGATTTGTAAAATTACTATTATTATGGGATATAGTTGATGTGTACCTAAATTCTCTACTGGATATAAGTCTTGCAAAAATAGTAAAAAAATTCCTTTATTTCGATTTCCTTCAGATTCGCATTTGCAAAAAACTTAGCTTAAAGCAATATCTCGAGATTTTAAACTTACCAGCTCTCACAGAGTATGTGCTAAAAATTTTTTTTCTGATTTTATATTAAATTCTGCTGGTCGTCAACAAAATAGAGAATCTCTCAAGCTTAAACGGTTCATTCATTCATTCATTCATTTTTTATTCTCGATCATTATTAAACAGTTTAACACAAAAATTATAAATATTAAAAAGATCAAGAAAAGTTAGAAGCAGCACAACGTCAGACGTAAAAACATGCATATGATAATCATAAAGTAAAAGTACAAGACAGTATAAAATTAAATAGGTTGTGATTAAAACCTACAGCAATCCCTTCAATATTTCCAGATTTGCCTAAATACTTGTCAAAACAAAACACAATGGAACGCTCTACCTCTGCAACATCAAAAGCCCGACAAAGAATAGAAAATTTTAATGTTCAAAAATCAAACGAACAGACTTTATTAGAAGATCATTTTCATGATTTAAACATTTTAAAATGCAAATTGGATACTGCAACCTTGCCTTCTGACTTTTTAAAAGTAATTAGTGAAATTTTGGTTAAATTTTATTATATTGCATCAGCTGATGACATTACCATGCCTCCAAAGCTAATGGCATCAGTAGTCATTAGAGATACTTTAAACATCAATGTTTATGTTGCATCTGTATTGATATCGCAAACTATGTTTCAACATCTTTTATCATCAAACATAGTTTGGTCTGCAGTTGAAGTTTGCAATGTTCCAGTATTTTGCAGATCCTTGTGTCATCCTTCAGCACTACAAACTTCTGATGAGAAAAAAAGGAGTGTTCAGTTAGCAATTACTGCATTGAGTCAATACATTATAGCCTAATGGCTGAAAAAGAAAATCAAAACCAAAATAAATCGTGCCTTTCTTTAGTTAATTTTTTAAATGAGTAACTGCAGTTACTTTTATAGGATAAAATGGCTCGAAGATATTCAAATAATTTATTTACTTTATCACTTTTGTAGAAATTGACAAGTACTGCTTTATACAAAAAAACTGAGTAGGCTAATATTTTTATCTTGGCATCAATAAAACGTCTACAACAGATTGCCAGCGATTCTGAGGTTGAATGTAGAACAGTAGATGTACAATATTTGATGCAAAGGACAGCTGAGTTTTCTGCAGCTGAAAAAACTGTAACTTTGCTTATTGATGAAATATACAACGCCCAACGTGTTGAATACAGCAATGGTTCTTTTATTGGCCTGACCAAAGAAGATGCTGTGGTCAAAACAGTTTTAACATTTATGGTGCAATCAATTTTTAGTAGCTATAAAGATGTGGTATGCCTGGTACCAATCGCAAAACTAGATACATCACAGCTTCAATTTTGGTTTAACAAAGTGATGGTGGCATTAGATGAAGTATTTTTTGTTGTTGCAGTCTCTGTGGATAATCATGTTTGTAACAGGTATAAAAAAATTCTTATAAGAACTCTTCTTTATATATTAATTTTAAATTGTTGTTTAATGAAGTAATTTTTGGGGTCTTGCTAAAAATTTAATGTAATTTTTGTTTATTTATTACAGCTATAGTTACTTTTTTTAACAAGTGACAGTGAGTTTTTTAAAGAGGCCCAATATTTGTACATTGCTTTAAATTGTATAGCCTTTAAAGAAAATATTTGTGTGACTTTTGTTTCTTAACCTTTTAAAATCACTCTAAATTATAACTTGAGTTTGAGCTGCAAGAGAGTTGCAACTATGCTTGCCTTAATTCTAACAGTTATCCTTAAATCACCATTGCCTCCAGTTAAATTAATTTAAGATTTTTGTGATTTTTGGTTTGATTCAATTGTTGTTTATTAATTTTAAATATAAAAAATATATTGGCTACATTTTTCAAATCCTAATGATCAGTATGGAAATATTGTCATAAACTTTGATTTACAGAAAATTGTTTATGGATTTGTGTAGTGGAAGCACATCATTATTAAGCAGCATTCCACATTCTACAAAAAATAAAGAACAATCATTTCTACTTTTTGACTTTACCCAAAATTTTAAAAACGTATTTAATAACTTCATAAGTAAAAAAAGATTAAACATTCCTAAATGTCATAACTCCCGAAAAATTTTTAAAGATGACTGTTTAGCTGATTTTGAATATATCAAAAGATTGTATGCACTTGAAGAGAACAAGCCTCTGAAAATAGCATTTTTCCTGAAAAAAGCATCACTTAACCCAAGCAACATAGCACGGACGTCACCTCAACATGCTTCTAAGTAAGTGTATTGTTTTTGCATTATATTTTTCACACTTGCCATGTAAAGCAAATATTTTTTGAACTAAAATTTAACTTTAAAATAGCTTTTAACAGCAAATACTTCATCTAAAGCTCTTTTGTTAAATAAGTATCCTTGAAAAAGGCTGTTTTGAAAACTCGAACGTTTTCGTCTAGCTCTCTTCAGGAGGTTTCGCTAGAATGAATTGCAGAACTGAACGTAGTATTTCAAAAGTTTTAAGACTGATCCTGATTGGCTAAAAATTAAAGTTAGTAGCAGTTATCATAATAATTAAAAGTATTTAATAAATAAAACCACGTTTCGTCAGCGTAAGAAATTTTTGGCAAAAAAAAAGGAACAAAATTATGCAAGTTTTGTGCTAAAATTTGGAACTAAAAAGACAATTTTTTACGTTTATACTAACAATTTGTGTTTGTAAACAAATTCTTTCTGTCTACACAAATTAGGTTTTCGAAAAGTCATGAAAATTGATTCCAAGACTGATAAGTAAAAATCGGATCGTGCTTTAGAGAGAATAAAAAATTGATTGTCCTTATAGTGAGATGCACATTTTTGGTTATGTAACAGATGGTTTCCAATAGCTGAATCACAGTGCGGTATTGAGTTCGCTAGTTTTCCTGGGCGTTCTGGTTGTTTACGTTCTTGACTGGTCCTGTTCCGAATAGACTTCGGCACATGCTGGCGGATTCTGTCCTGCAAACGTTGAGGCGTTTGACCCACGTACCGAATATCGCAGTGGCACACGTATTCGTATACGACGTTACTTTGTTGAAAAGTGGGAAGAACGTCTTTATGTAGCGTTCGAGTTTTTAAAACAGCCTTTTTTAAGGCTACTTATTTAACAAAAGAGCTTTAGATGAAGCATTTGCTGTTAAAAGCTATTTTAAAGTTTTGTACCAATAAAAAACTTTTTAAAATTTAACTATTAGTTGTTGATATTTTGTGTTATACAATAAACTTCCACTAATTGCAATAGTCAATAATTTGATGCTTTTGCTAAAAAATATATTGTCACTTGGCACAATATTTATACCATTAATATTTACATTGTGTTTTGTTGTTGCTATTATGAAACTATACGTATTTTTCTTGATGATTTATTGGTTGAAAATTACTGCTTTGTCACAATTTTATTGAGAATACTCTAATTCTTATGATTCTTTAGTCATTGCCTTTAGGTGTTTTCAGTGAGCCAACTGCTCGTACATTGAAAATGTATGCAGATACTTATCCAGAATTTTTGCATACTTCGAAGTTTGTTCAATTTATTCACAACATTTGGAAGATCTTGTATGTTAAAACACATTATAAAAGTATGAAACGTAGCATAACTATTTAAGCGATTGTTCAAATGATTTGCATGAGCATTTTACAATTTACTTTTTTATTTCCTATTACTTCAATTTTATTGCTATGAAATGGAATGTGGTTATGTTGTGTTATATACAGTAGAAGTTATTTGCAGTATTGCGCCACAGAATGAAGAACATTATACAATGATTAATTGTTAATAATTTTTTTGAAATATACATGGCAGAAATAATTTAAAAGATTAGTCAGATGTAATTGATAAATCTAACTGATCAATAAATAACTCTATTTTTTTTTAATTGTATTTGTTTTGTAGGTATAAGTAAAAATGATGAAATGTGCTGCCCTACTACCTTTCCTTCCAAAAATGATAAGCAACCTGCTAACATGCAATACCTTGCAGCTGCTAAAGGTATTTTTGTTCATTGGCAAAATTCTGGCAAGGTAGGTTTCATAAGTCAAACATTTTTTGCCTGTATTCAAACCATGTCTACAGTACGTAAACTTTCTTAATATTTACACAAAAAGTATAAATTCTCACACATACTTCCAGAGAAGTTCATCTCTGATCCCATTGAAGGTTGGTTTGGATGGTACCGCCAAGTGAACGGAGGTAATTTCTTTATGCCGATCAAACAGGTGCCGGAAGCAGAGAAAAAATTGTGTTATGAGCTTACTTCAGCAGCAAGGTTTACTTTCAGCATCTAATTTAAAGCAACTTGATACTGTTCCTATTCAAGATATGGACATGGCTGGTGCAACCACGTCAGCAGTATCTAGGTAAAAAGATTTTGTTCAAATATGGAATTAGAAGAATTGATTGAAAACGATGCCAATGTAGCGTTTTACATCAGTGGGTATATTGGATGAAGTGTATCTCGTCGTCGACGCTGTTGTCATTGCAAAGCACTTTCAATAAAACGCCTGAATGCGCCTCCTATTCCAAGATGTGAATCTGAGTACCACAATAAACTTTTTGAGATTGCAGATCGTGGTGGCTTATCAGTATTTACACAGCTTTGCTTTGCTATCACCACTTTGGCAGTTCAATTTTACAGCATATTGTTATCTGATGATTCTGCTAAAACTAAACTTCTTGCATCAACTAACCAGCGTTTCACATTTGTGACAGCTGTAAAAAGAAGAGTGCAAACTTTGTCTGAAGGCGTTGTTGGTCAAGAATGTGCCGGAGTTCATCAAAACTTTAAACTTATTGTGCAAACTTGTTTTAACTGCTTTGCCAAGAATGAGGTAAAACGCTTTAATGCACCCAGGTTACAAGAGTCAAACAATGACGCAAAAAAATTAAGAAAGCTCCAGAGTAGCTCTAATAAGTCAGCGTAATTATGTATTTCCTATGTTGTGGTTAATGTCCTGTCTTATCGTTTCATCTGTATTCGTTGTTGGCAAAAAAATAATTGCATTTTAAATTTTAATTTGTAAAGAATTTGATCGTTTCCTCTCAAGCGGTGAGTTTTGAGTTAAAATTTCTGAATTAAAATGACTTTATCGACAAGTAGTATTACTTGAGCTTGTTCATTAGTGCTTAAGTCTGACCTGATTTAAATTTGTATATAAAAAAGTACTGTAAATCAGGCAGTTTAAAGGTAGTAAAGTCATACAATAGATTGACTGTAACCCTACTGCTTTACGCCGTATATTTGGCTTTCTCATCCCGATAGTGTTAATGTATCCCTGGGTTAGATAAATAATTGTTAAGGTTTATTAAAACAATAAAGTCTCTTATTCAAAATAATTGTTAATCGGAAAAATAATGCAAACTGTGCTTTGCAAAACATCAAACCCAATCAAGAAGGTTTGATTAAATCCAAGCTAAAGTAATTTAAAAGTACATTTGATACAAAAAGTTTTGGTTCTATTAAATTTTGTATTACGACAATTTTACAAAAGCTATTTTCCTTAATTGTTAAATCACAAATGATATTTTTTTGAGTGGGTTACAATCGATGAAGAAGGTCTCGAAACCGATTTTTGTGGTCTGCAGGCGATGTGGTTTCGGTCTCGTGTTTTTAAAATTGGCCTCGAGACTTGACATTTTTAAACATTTTTGTTACTTGATGTGATTGTGATGATTTTTGCAATTTTCTAAAGAACAGCACTCAGATGACCACTTTTGTTAAACTTTAAAGTGGTAATGCGGGTTAAGTCAAAACTTCTTTAATCTTTTAGTTTTGTAGCTTTTTGACGTCTATTCCAAAAAAATTTTATCTGGGCTATCTGTGACAACAAATAAGTTTGGTATCGTCGTTTTGACAACAAAAAAGTTTAGTAATGCTTTAAAAATTTTGTGCTCACATCTTTATTTGTCCAGAAATTTAGACCAAGTTAGTCCGATGGTGAAAAATGTACTAGCCCGATTACGTAAATACTTTTTAAAACTAATTTTTTACCATTGGAAAAAATTCCTAGAACAAAACAGGAAAACAAAAAAACTAGATTTACAGCTGCAAAGTAGATTATCTAATTTTAATTTAAACGCACCAGTAGCCCGATAGAGCTGAAAACTGGTGTATTTAAAGTAAATGTCGTTTCAGATTGACTGTTACAAATTTTGACTGTTACATTTATAAGCAACATTAAATTTAGTAGCCTTTGGTTTGAAGAAATAACAATGTTTTGTTTATTTGTTTTCTTTAAATCTTTCAAGCAGAGATGCCCAACTTCGTAACGTGCTTCGTAATGCTGATGAATTGTTTGCGAGTTGTTTTTGTAAGGCAGTCAAAAGACCTTATTATTTTACTCCTTAATCGCTTTAAAGTTTATCAGTTTTTTCCGCTTGCTTGCTATTATTCGCTTCGTAAACAATTCGTTCTTTTTTCTTTCCAAATTCTATTTGAATAAGATTCTATTTGAATAAGGATTTTTAATTGTAATAAATTTAAATTGGTTAAACTTTGTTAAACGAACAGCCTTGGCCTACCAAAGTTGCTTTTAAAATAAAATGGTTGTTTCGGATATTGATTTGGATATAAGAATTCATAGACATAGACCAGCGTTTCTCAAATTGTGTTCCGCGGAACATTTGTGCTCTGCGAGCTCACTTAAAGTGTATTTCGCTGATCAATGAACGTGACGGTGTGCTAGTACGTCATAATAAGCTTGCATAATCTTTCATAATTTTTATAAAATTTTAGATTCTTATTTTAAATGTTAGGTTCTGTCTGGCCAGTAACTTGAGCAACTTCACCTTTTTGATATGCAAAACTGCTTTAGAATAGCCTACAATAGTTTATTTCAAACGTTGTGATTTATGAACGAAAGTATATCGCATAATACTGTCGAAACATGAGAGCAACCAAGTCAATGCAGAAATCTTGCTTTAAGCAACAAAAAAAAAGAAATTGGGATGAGTGTTTTAACAATCCATTGAAAGAAATTAAAAAATGTTTAGTTTATTAAAGTTTAAATGGAGAGTCTAGAATGTACGATAAATTCTCTATAAAACTTTTCTCAAAAGATAGAAAGAAAGCACGGTTTTTAACTACCGTATAAAGAATATATTATCTGTAAAATAATACAAACTGAATCAACTTTCGTAAAACTTCACTCTCAAGCTTCACAAAACTTTAAAGCAATTCACAGTCCTAAAAACTGCAAATAATCACCCAACAACTTTGTACTGACTAACTTTAAGTATGTCTCGATGGCTGCTAATATTAAACCTCCCTATGGCTAATATTAAACTTAAAACTTTGTCCAAAGCAATTTTATCTCACTATTGAATTAACTTCTACAATGACAATCTGACCTTTAACAACTTAATCACAAAACACAGTAACAACAAACGATTCTTACCACTTTAACTAGAAACAACTACTTAACTAGAACCAATTGGCTAGAATGAATGAAAAACAAACTGCGAGCTATACATTTATAAGTCATACAAAATTCTTCGATAAAAAGTGAATACAATAAAGCAAACAAGAATTTGTAATTACTTACTACATGTATATAGAACAACGCGCTTTATGACGTCACAAATGCAATCATATGATAAAATACAAAACTGATTATGTAACCTACAAAATGAAATTTGCTTCAAAATAGTAAATTATACTAGAAATTACGTCATCACTCTTCAGTCAATCAATGCACTTCGAATAACACAGTAAAACGATTCTTACTAATTACTTACAATTACTTTATAATTAACAATGGAAAATATGACATCATAATCGAAAGTTTAAAAATTACTTCAAAAGCTTATTGATTTTGCTCTGCGTGCTTCTTTCTTGCTGTTTCAGTTACTGAACAATAGGCATACAGCCTGGTGTGTGTTGTTTTTCTATTGTTTTCATTTTACGTTTTTATTACAGATACATTTATTTAGTCTTTTAAAGCCTTGATAAAAGGTAAGAAACTACATAATACAGGGTGTCCTAAAAGTAACGGAACCCAAATTTTAATAAAAAGTAGATATCAAAAGCAACAAACTTTTTAAACATATTTAGTATTTACAATTGTTAAAATGTCTACCTTGAACTTCAATACATTCAAGTGTTTTGAAGCTTGCTTCCCATCTTTCTTTAACATGCTTGTAGCTAGTCGTTGCATAGTAATTTTTAATAACAAAGACACACTTGTTTAAATCTAAAATCCTTTGCTGCATTTTTAAAAATGTGGGTACCAGCAGCACACACTGAACAGGAATTAAATAATGATGTTAAGCAATAATAAGAAAACACCATACAAAAACATAAAAAGGAAATTGTATTTGTTGGTTTTGATATCTAAATTTTATTAAAGTTTACGGTTCGGTTACTTTTGGGACACCCTATATATATTACACATTGATGGGCTTTTAAAGTCCTCGTTAAGGAATCAAAAACTCGATAAAGGTTGAGGAGAATCGGGTTGATAATAGTCTACATAAAAAAATATTGTTGCCCCAACACAAAAAAGTATTCTAGCTGCCAACTAAGTTATGATAAAAAATGTTTAAATTTATTGAAGTTAAAATGGAAGATAAAAATGAAAAAATAACATCGTACAAAAAGTTTAAAAACGCTTTTCCAGTTATCGCTTCAAACTGTGGTTGCACATTTGGAGTTGATTTCAAAATAATTATCATAAAACAGTTACAAAAAAATTTATTGTAAACAACAATCCGCAAGTTAATTACTTAAAATATCATAGGAAATTGCTTAACAGTTAAACAAAGTAATGTTAATCTGTCAAATGCCAAGGACCTCAAAACCCCAAGACAGTGCTTCTCAACCTTTTTTTGTGGTGACCCGAATTGTAAGACCCAAATGCGGAAATAGAGATCAAAGCTTTGGCGATTCATTTTTTTTTTTACAGACTTTATTGCAAGCATAAAAATCTCTATTTTGTACTAAAAATGTAGTGATCTCAAAAAAAAAGGCTTCATTTTTAATCTATCTCGGATTTCTGATTTTTGTCCCTAAAAAATAGTGATTTAACTTTTATACACCTATAGGGCATTCACATAAATCCGTATATTTTTAAAATCTAATTGGTAACGTTATTTAGTTTAAATCGGAAACATTTAATGTACTCAGTTATAAATAAATGTCTGACAGTGCAGTTGTTAAAATTTGGGGTCTTTGAAATTGAAATTACGCAATGGAACAGAGCAAAAGTTCAGCTATATTTAAACTTCTTCGTGCGGGTCACAGTCCTGCTTACATAGCAAAGAGCCTTTAGCATTCCAGGCAGACTGTGCACGATGTTTGCAAACGTTTTGACAATTCTGGTCATGATCAGAGATCACCCCACAAGCCAAGAAGTGATAAAAGTCTTATGTATCACTCTTTAACAGGTCTTAAAAGAAGCATCAAAGTCAATCCTATCACGTCATTCTCAACATTGTCCAAAAAAAGGGAAGTCAGTGAGACCACTATCCACAGAAGCATAAAGCGACTGGGTCTAAAACCTTATGCTTAAGGAAAGAGACATTTACTTACCACTAAGATGAAAGAAGTTTGCTTGGTGAGGTGCTCTTCTAGCTCTACAGTTCAACCAGCAATGACAACAAAGCATTTTGTAAGTGTAATCACCATCTGCGTTGTTTCAAGTGAGGTTGATGTGTTCATCCGTTTCTTCAAACCTCACGAAAAACTAAATGCTGAGGTATAATCCAGAGTTTTGAAGGATAAAATCTTGCCCTTGATGAACGATAAAGCTACGGGCAAAAACTATGTCTTCCAACAAGACTCAGCTCCAGCTCACACGGCCAAAAGAACCATCAAATTTCTTAAGAGATCCAATGTGAGATTCTGGAAGAAGGACAGGGGTTTGAGAAGCACTGCCCTAAGAACTAGTCTGAATAATCAACGCAAAGATAAGGAGAACATACACAGAGCGTACGGGGCGTCGTTGTACAGTTTTTATTTGTTTGCGTCCGTTGTCACTATTTCTCACCTTCTTGATGTGACGAATTAAACGAATTTAACTGTATGTGAGCAAAAGACAACAAACAAATTAAATATCTGCAACACGCCAACACTGAGAGTCAAAATAATTAATTTGGATGAAGTTTCAACAATGACCGCGCTTTTTAAACATTTTTGACTTTTGAAAGAAAAAAATTTAATGAATTATCTACTCTTTTTAAGTTTGCTAACCATGCTTTGTGCGTTCCGGCTTTTTTTGCTCCAGTTCAAACAATTTTAAGAGTGGGTTGTTTAATGATGTGATTACATCAAGCAAAGGTCTTTTTCAACATCTTCGAGATACTTGTTTGTTTGAAATGCAGCTTGGCATTTTTAGAAAAATAAAAAATTATTGCCTTTAAGATTATCGAAAATTCATTTTATACAAAATGTTGCGATCTTGATCACAAAAAATTATCCGTATCGGTCTTAGACTTAAAGCATTTGGTCCTGACGGAATCATTAGTATTTATATCATTTAAGCTGCATTATCATTGTCGAATCTAAAACAGCATTACAAAAAAATTATTTTTACAGGTTTACTATGCGACACAACTGACTTGTTTTTTCTTATTCTTTGAATAAAAGCACAAATTAAATTTTTACTTTTAATGGAATTAAATAGAGAAATATTGTCTTGATTGCAGCAAAAACCGCTCGTTGACTTATACTGTGGCAGGGGTTCACAAAAGGGGCACGGGGCCTTTACCGGGGACCTCGCAAAGAATCCTTATTTCGGACTTCAATTTACTTTTGGGACGAAATTGTCAAAATGAGAAACAATTTCAAAGTGATTGCCTTTTCTTTTTTTTTTGGTCTTCACTTGACTTTGGGACAAAATTTATAAAATAAGAGACATTTTCAAAGTTATGACCTTTTTTTGGTCTTCACATGACCTTTGGGACAATATTCTAACCGGAGGCCGCAAGTGTTTAAAAGCCTCTGAAAGGGGCCTACGGACCACCAAACTTTGAGGACCACTGTACTTCGGTTTCTAAACAAAATAAAAAAGCAAGCTTTAATTACAAAAACTATAAGCACTAGAAAAAACTACAAACACGTGGTTTTTCTTTTCTTTAGAAGCCTATGTGTTGATAATCTTCAAAAGTATAAATTTTTGAAGCTTAAACGAAAATATGAACAGCTTATAAAAATTAATGCTTTATGAACTTGTTTTAAGAAAACTACGTAATTGACAAAAATTAATTACTTTTCAGTATAGTTTCAAGTTCTTCGAAACCTCCTTCTGAAATGTAAACCTGAGAAGAAAAGTTTTTGATTTCATCGAATTGTGACTCATTCATCAGTTTTTTGTCTCCTCTTGACTCGATTCCAATGACGTAAACCTAAAATTTTTAAAAATGGAAAGAAAAATGAAACTTTTTATAACATGCGATAACCATGTAGTTTTTCTCCGCTTCTATTTTATCCGAAATAATGTTAAAAACTTTGCTTTATACTTGTTGAATTTAAAGAGTTGTTTTTATTTTTTTACTTTTTACAATTACATGAAAAAAACATGTATTCATTTTTCTTCTTAGATTAAAAATAGTCAGGATCTGTTTAGAAAAATTACTAAAAGCATTTGTTTAGCTCTTTTTGGTTGTTTATATTGAAAAATTATGTTAAACAGGTCTGCTTTTTACGGACAAGTGGCTCTAAACTAACTAATTGATAGAATCGAAGCTTGTTTTTGCTTCAAAATAAAATAAACTTGGTTTGTAAATTTTTGATTTCTAAACAAACTTACTCTGTAACTCTTATGATGTGGCCCAAATGGATTGGATTTGCTTGATTCAATAAATGTAATTATAAATAATACAATACCTTGATATCAGATGCATCAAATCCGATTAAAATAAAACGACCAATAGTCTTTAGCTTACCAAAGAGCTTTAGAAAGCTAGGTGGCAATGCACTTTTGCCGATATTTAAAGCTCTGACTATGGTTGTATAAGTGAGTTTTAAATTTGGTTTCTCAACAACCATAATAACTCTTGCTTCTTGGCTATGGCATCTGATGCTAAAGTGGCTTTGCATATTATGGAGCTTTCGCGACATAGTCCCTTTATCAGGCAGCTGGCTTTAGCTCTGCAGTTACAAGATGGAACAATGTTGGCAGGCTCGGTTCTGTGAGCAAGAAGCACTTTGTTGTGCCTGGATATTATAGCTGCCATGTTGGGCATGCAACTATAGCTCACTTTGAGGTTATTTTATTGCAGATCTTGTGCAAGCGATGATGGGAAGGAAAGTGTTTTGCGAGCAGGTAAAGAAAAACCTTGCCGATGTTAGTTTTTACATGATCGCTAAAGGGTGGGTTAAACCACACTATGTTCCACTTTCTGGCTTTTTTCTTATAAGGTCCGGGTGTGCTGATATACTGCAACTCACCGGAATGTACGCTTCTGCACATAACCTCTTTGTTCTCCGGGATAGCTCTGGCAAATTCCTCGCGGTTGCATGAGAGCAGTTAAAGGCGATCAACAAGCATCGATGGAAGTTGTTTCTTTATAGCGGGCGGGGGGTTTGAATGTTGGTGGACATAGAATGGTTGGTCGTTAGGCTTGCGGTAGGACCAATATTTCCCCGACTTCAAGTTGAAGGTAACATCGAGAAAATTGTTTTGGACGAGGTTGGTTTGGGCTGTGATGTTTAAGCCGTGCTGGTGGAATAACTTGATGATTTTTTTTTTTATACGCTCTTAGGTATGATTCCGAAGCGTTTTTTAGGATGGCCAAACCGTCGTTTCTATAAAGACCAATGTTCTTGACTCCAACAAGCTAAGATAATTGGTGGAGGATAAACAAGCCAACCAAAACGCATACTTCGGCTCCGTCATAAGAACCCATGCTGATTTCTACAAAACGCTTGGCGAAAATAATGGCGTCGTCAAGCAGTTTCTTCGAAATGGAGAAGGAGAAATCAGCTATATCAAATGTTAGGAATTTGCATCTTTCCTTGTTAGGAAAGTCCCTAAACAACAAAATTACTGCGAGAGTGCCTCGCCAATGGAGTAGATCGGTAGACCGTTGTATTCTGTTGTTGATTTTTTGCGGAATTGCTTATTTATCCTCTCAAGGTTGGACGTGGCAAGGTTTATTAATCCACATTTGATATTGTTCGGAAAATTTGGTTTGTGATCCTCTAATGTTGTGAATGCTTTTTGTTCAGCTACTTGTTCAATTCTATCATCCAGTTTAAGTTGTTCTGCGATATGTTTGGCCTACGTGTTTATTTTTCTTTCTGTGTCTTTACTGGTTTTTCGATATTTAATAGTAGTGATGATATCCTGCAGCAATTATTTTAATCATTGACTTTGACCTTGTAGAGATTTGTTGTTTTATCGGCAGAGACGTACAGGGGTGTGAACGTGTTGATACCATTTGCGTTCTTTGCCAGCTGGGCTTAAAAAAAATTTGAAACTCGTCTGAAATTCACCAAGCGGGCCATTTGATACAAATCATACTCAAATCTAACGAGATCGCTGCATCGAGAAGAGGTTTTTTCTGATTTAAAGCCACAGGTGTTCTTGTTGTCTTCAGCTACGTCACTGTCTTTCTGGTTGTCAAAATAGAAGACTTTCCATCTTAGACGTCTGATAAAGCTGTCAAGTTTTTCCAGTAGACATTTGAGATAGTAATAGTTTTCTGGTACTAAAATTTTCAATAAATATCCCAAATTAAACCTTTCCATTTCGTGTTGTGTCATAAACTTGGTGATGAAGGTGGTCAGCTAGGGTTGGCTAGAAGCTTAAATAATTCCACACCATACTATCCGGATGTAGATGGTGCAACCTCTGCTTAGCAGAAAAACTCTTCATTCTCCGAGCGGACCCTACCACGAAGTTGAATAAAAGATTGGAACTGAATGGGAAATGCTGCCATAAAAACAAATTTGAATTAAAAAACTTTTCGTAATTATTCCTAGCTTCATTAATTTTAATATTAAAATAATTCTATTTCAGTAAGATCATTACTATCAAAACAATAACAGTCCACAAACGACCGAAACTCCGGAAAACGTCATCGCAAACTTAAATTAAATAAATTACTTTTCTTGTTCGTTATATAATTCGGTTATATTTCTCAGTATTGTGTGCGCTGTTTTTCACTCACTTAACTTTTTCTTCTTATACAATTTTTCTCATGGCCTTTTCATTGCTTTGTTGATTTTTTTATTTTTCCTTTTAAATCTTTTTCAATCTTGCCTTTCCTGACTTTTAAATCAATGCAAATCTCTATACTTGCATTTTCTATATTTTGAGTTATATTTTTTTATATGACGCACAGGAGGCCATTGCAGAAGCGTCCTCGTCGCGGCCTCTGGAAAGTTTTCATTTGAGAACTTGCTAATTCTGCAACAACTCAAGACATAGACATAGATACTACTTCAGTGTACTATTTCTTGTAGTCCAACAAAATTTATCAGAGCCACTTGTCAGTCCACAGCATTAAGTTGTACCTAGATTGGGTTACAACATACATTATGCAAACAAGGAGGTCTTTATTAAGGCCGGCAATTCTGGCTATATCTGCAAACATTGAAGGACTATCCTCAACAAAAGAAGATCTCCTATCCAACATCTGCAAGGAATACGACTGTGACATCCTGTGTATCCTGGAAACACACCTGGTTCTAATCACAATCGACCACGTGTACCAGGAATGACCCTGGTTGTAGAGCGTCCCCATGAAAAATATGAAAGCGCTATGTTTGTTAAAAATGGTAGCATATTTGAATCAACATCCCAATTAGCCATAAAAGCATCGAGATGTTGAGTACCACCTTGAATGGACTAACCATCACCTCCATCTACAAACCTCCCAATGAACCTTTCTGTGTAACACCAGTTCTTACCAACAAAAAGGAAGTTTTTATGGGAGACTTCAATAGCCATAGCACCACTTAGGGTTATGAAAATACAAATAACAATGGAGAAGTTGTTTAACAATGGGCCGAAGCTCAGAATTTGAATCTTATTCATGACACTAAACTGCCCAAGTCATTTAATAGTAAACGCTGGAAAAATGGCTACAACACAGATCTAGCTTTTGTTAGCTCAAACACTTGACACTCTGCAATAAGCTTGAACTGCAGCCAATTTCTCGGACACAACATCGTCCTATTGGTATTAAGATCAATGCAGTAGTTATGCTTTAATTACACCAAAGCAAACTGGCAAGTCTTCTCTGAAGAACTTGAAAGTTATGCTGTAAACTTGAAACCTACATCCACTAAATGTAAAAAGTTCATTGAACTGGTTCATAAAGCTGCTAGAAACAATATTCCCCGAGGTTGCAGAACATCTTACATCCCCAACTTGACCAATGAGAGTACTAGATTACATGAAGAATACGAACAACTTTTTAATAGGGATCCCTTTGGTGATCGCACTGTAAAAGCTGGTGAATTTTTACTATCTGCTATTTGCAACCAAAAGCAGCAAACCTGGTAAAACCTGGTTGAGTCAACGGATATGAGAAGAAGCTCATTCGCAAACTTGGGAATGACCGAATAGCAAACAAACAGCATTTAAACGTCACTGCTAACCAGGTTGCATACCAACTAATATTAAATGGGAAGACAACTCATTCCATTAAAGTAAAGTCTAAAATCAATCGGTGTATGCCTTCCAGTGAGCCAAAATCTACTAGACCATTTACAGAAGAAGAGCTGAACACGCGAATTAAAAGTTTGAAGAATGGCAAAGCAATAGGACTTGATAACATCTCAGTGGAAAAAATCAAGCATTTTAGACTCAAGGCAAGAAAGTGGCTATTACAGTTCTTCAACAACAGCCTTTTTTAACAAAAGATTCCCAGAATATGGAGAAGAACCAAGGTAGTTGCCCTGCTGAAATCAGGAAAAAATTGTTCGGAACCAAAAAGTTATAGGCCAATATCCCTGCTCAGCCATCTGTACAAACTCTAAGAGCGACTTCTTCTCAACCGAATTGCTCCCATCACAGAAACACACCTTATTAAAGAGCAAGTGGTTTCCGCCCTGGTAAGTCAACCATCGGCCAATTGCTAAACCTGACTCAGCACATTGAAGACGGCTACCAGGAAAAGAAGATTACGGGATCTGTGTTTGTAGACCTCACTGCTTCCTACGACACAGTGAACCATCTTCTCCTCCAAAAAGTATTAAAAATGACTGATGACTTACATCTTGTGCAGTTTCTTGGTGAGATGCTGAGAAATAGACGTTTTTTGTAATGCTAAACAATAAACGAAGCAGAGTCCAACTGCAAAAGAATGGCCTTCCTCAAGGCAGCGTGCTAGCCCCGCTCCTCTACAACATGTACACAAATGACCAACCCCTGGTTCGAGAAACAAAGCGTTTCTTCTATGCTGATGATCTTTGTGTTACTAGCCAGCATTCAACATTCACGGCAGTCGAAAAATCGCTTACCAATGCTCTAAACGGACTATAGGTTTACTACGCAGAAAATTCTATCAAAGCCAACCCATCAAAGACCCAAGTGTGCTCCTTCCACCTCAAGAACAGAAAGGCGAACCGCCCACTGAACATCATATGGCATGGAAAAAAAACTTAAAAACCCCGCATACCCTAAATACCTTGGAGTAACCCTTTTCGATCCCTGACATTTAAAAAGCACATCTAGAACTGCAAGGCTAAAATGTGCACGCGAAACAATATCTTGCGCAAGCTTATTTTCTCACACTGGGTAGCTAGCCCTCATACATTGAGAATATCAGCACTTGCTCTCTGTTACTCTGCGGCTGAGTATGCTTGCCGTATGGTCACGGTCAGCACATGCTCATTGCCTCGACCCTGTTCTTAATTACAGGGTGCCTAAAATCCACCAATACCAACTGTCTATATCTGCTTGACGGAATAGCTCCACCAGACATTCGACGCGAGGTGGCAAGCAGAAGGGAAAGGCAAAAAGCAAGACATGACCCAAGCCGCATGCTATACGTATCAGAGGCAGCAAATCAACGCCTAAAATCAAGGAAGAGTTTCTTGCATACCACCCCTCCTCTTAACATGCCTTCCGAGGAGATGAGGATCGAGCTATGCTTATGCTTAGCCTAACTGATATCTCTAGTACAAGGATCAGAATACACAACAACGTTACATAATATTACAACATATTGTACAATACAATCACAAATCGCTTGGCGAAAATAATGACAAAATAATAAAAGATTTACGTTATTGTGACCCTGTACATTGGTAAGGCAGAAATAACAATCTGTGACATGATCCTTCTGTTCTCTCCAAACCATAGGTATTGCAAATCCTAGGGATCTTCTAACTCCGGGATTGCTAACTTCATTTTACATGTGTTCATAGAAGGGTCAAAAATGCAAATGCCTAATTTAACGTGTTTTAGCTATTTTTTGACTTTTTTATTTCTAAATATTGCCTATCATATACAAGAAAGTGCGGGAGCGAGCAAATCCGCATGTAGATCTTAAAGATTCGAGTTCAAATCCCAGGTAAATCAATAATAATAAAAGTCGCCAAGACTTATTATAGAAGGAGATACCAGACTGTATAATCTTAGGATTTAGAAAACTCCTATGTTTTGGTTGTAGATAAAATTAAGCACAAGTACAAGCACTCTAACGCCACCTAACAAAATATCAAATGAAATATTTTATATAAGCTAACTGAAGCAAATCTTTGCTAATTTTTTTCATGCTGCGGCTGCCTATTTTCTACGAGTCAGATTAAAAACAAATACAATTTGCAAATAAAAAATTTTGACACAGAAATGAAAAAAAGGCAAAACAATGTTTAAAACGAATTCAATAAAAAAATCAATCAAATTCGACAAATAATTCAGTAATTTCTGAATTAAGAAGAATTAGATTAAACTAACTGCTGGAAGAAAGTTTTTGCAGTTTTCGAGAATTTTTTTACGCTCTTCAAGGATTGTTTCCTTACTATCATTGATGCACTTTAGTTCATTTTTGGCACAGCAATTAAATGCTGATTTGATAATTGCTGTAAAATTTAAGTGCCAAGCAGAACATTGTTGTTGTAGCAAGAAAGAGCAATTCTGAAATGGCAGTGCTTTTTTCAGTGCAAAAATAAAGCTTCTCGCTGGTTTGATAAAGTCAAAAATTGGATTCTTGCATGGTAATTGTCGGTTAATGCCGAGTAATACTGAACTGCGAGAGCAGGATAAATTGTTCCAAACCGGAGTTAGCAATTCCAAAGTTAGAAAATCCCTAGCAAATCCTAAAGAAACATTTTTCCAGCAAACCATCTGTAAAGTCTGTTACTGCAGTTCACACAGCAAAAAAAGTGGAGCCTAATGATTGTCTTGATCACCAATGGCACAACCAAATTAAACATATACTTACTTAAGTAGGTCTATCAGCCTACTTTCAAATATTTCCAAAATTTTAGAAAAAATAATGTACCGCAGAGTAATTAGCTTTTTAAACAGACATAATTTTTTTTCGAAAATCAATTTGGTTTCAGAAAAAAATGTTCTACTTCCCAAGCTATTTCGCTTCTCATAAATAGCATCACCAATTCATTCAACAAAAACGAAAAAAGCCTTGCTATTTTCCTGGATTTATCAAAAGCATTTGATACAATTAGCATTGAAATACTACTAAAAAAACTCGACCACCATGGAATAAGAGGACTAGCATACTCGTATATCTGGTTCAAGAACTATTTACTCAACAGAAAACAACAAATTGTGTGTTCTGGTGTTTTATCATCCACAATCAATTCATCAACCATGGGTTTTCCGCAAGGGTCTATTTTAGGCCCACTCCTGTTTCTTATATATGTGAATGATTTTAACAATTGCTTAACTAAAAGCAAAGCCGTTATGTTTGCTGACGATACAACTGTTTGGACTAGCCATAAAAATACATCAACTCTGTTCCAATTCATGCAATCAGAGATGGAATTAATTGATCGGTGGCTGGTTTCTAACAAATTGTCAATAAATATTGAAAAAACTAAATTTATGCTTTTTAGTACTCCAAACTCAAATGTTGGAGGTAAACATTCTTTATCAATAAGAAATAGACAAATTGATCAGGTAAATTCTCTAAAATTTCTGGGTGTATTCATTCACAATAATCTTTCCTGGAGTCTACACATGAAATACTTGATTTCAAAGCTAAGAAGCTGTTATGGTGTAGTGTGCAAAATAAAATCACTTGTAAACAAGGATTCACTACTCCTTCTGTATCATTCTCTAATTAACAGTCACCTCCAATATTGCATTTCAAACTGGTGTTTTGGTAATTCAACTCTAATTACAAAGCTTCAGCAAATTTGTAACAAATTCTTGAGAATGATATTTGAATTGCCCTATTGTTCCAACATAAATGACATTATGAAACAATGCAACATTTTAAAAATAAATCAATTATATAAATTGGAAACGGCGTCCCTTATGTTCAAACTAATACAAAGTGGAAACAAATCTCCTGCTTTTAGTTGTAATTTGCATTTAAATCCATGCAAATACAATACAAGAAACAAAGCTCAATACATAACACATCATTGTAAAACAACTGTTGCAAAACAATCTTTTTCTTATCAAGGCCCTTTCATTTGGAATTCTCTCCCAGCCAATTTAAAAACTAGCAACCAGACTTTCAAATGTTTCAGAAACAATCTTAAAAAATTCCTACTCAATGAATCAATATAAATAAAGATCAATAAAAGATTTTACAAATTAAGTTATAAAACTATAACCACGTCTTAATGGCGCTTTGTCTTTTCGGCGCCATAACTTGACAGTGCATGAAGGTATTGCTTTTATACATCTGTAAACTAGAATTAGTGTATAATTAAATATTCAATAAGATCTAAATTTAATGATTTCAGTGAGCTACTTACTGCGGGAAAGCATTTTTATTTCAGATAAAAATGAATTCAGGAAATTCAAGCACATGTCTTTCTAAAGAACAATCATCAACATTGGTTCTCCTATCAATTCTCAATCAGGCTACAATCTTCAAAACATTTTCAATCTCTATCAAAAAAGAGTGTATGCTACGTAAGAAAATTGGAATCAATTGATATAACAAATTCAAACCGTTGAATGGACAATCAACCTTATTATTTATTTATTTTTTTTTAAACTGATTATTCAAATCAATTTACACAGTTGGCATGTTCTATTCTTTTCTAAACTTTATACTTCTTTATTCTCTCTTCATAATGTATATATATATAAGTATATTTTGTTTTCTTTTTATGTTTGTATTTGCAGTGCATCCAGAAAAGGTTTCCGGACCTGGTGAGGTTTCTTTTCGGGAAGTTTTCTTTACTCACCATGCTCAGTTGAGCTAAATTTATAGTTAGCTATATAGGGCGGTTGTGCCTCCCAATGATTTACATAACCGTTCCTGCACTGCACATTTTTTTTTTTTTTTTGGCTTGTCATTTTTTGTGTCTTTTTTGTCTTTTTAAATAATAATATTTAGTTTGAATTAGGTAACGCGGCCGTGCTTCTTATTTTTTCTCTTTCTTACCCCCTCTCTATACTTTCTGCATGTTTAACGTTCGTCGTTGTGTCGCGTTTCCTTTTCATGCTTTGCTTAATGTACATTGCATATACTTAAATATTGTTACTAAGCGTGAATAAAATATCATCATCATCATCATAATACAAACTTTTGACTTTTGAGGTTAAATTTCTTCTGTATTTCCTCAAAGTTAACTCTCCAAAGATGTAGCAGAATACATTAGGGTTGTTTTTACATAAACGCCGGGGGTTGGACATATTTGCAATTTACAAAATTAACTTTGTGTACAACAATCAACTTGAATAAAAAAAAATTACAATCTGCGAGCTAAACAGAATTAAGGCAACCGGAGTAAATAACTATTCAAAACTTCATTACCCATATACTAAAGGCTAGCAGGAAAAGGAAGTTTACCAATTCAGCGCTTTCATTACCACTTGAAATGTAACTTATCATTACTGCTAAAGTCGAAGCCATACAAAAGCAGCTGTTCATGGCTGAACTTTGCTGCATTTAATAAAAAAAGGAAAATTATACTTTTTTTTTTGGTCTTCATCTAAATTCGTGGACTCTACTACGGAAATTAATGGAGTTAATTAAATTTAAAATAAAAGCCAGAAAGTCTTTACTTTGATCCTAAAAAAAAAACAATTAAAATTAAAGTGAAGACTTTTTTCTACTCGTACCATGAGAAACTTGATGGTAAAAATTTGCAATGTTTAAAGGCTGACAGGCTTGTCGTGGGTGAATTAAATTTGAAACTCCATAGTAGAGCTGAAGAAATCCAAACAAGTTTGTTTTTAAGGTTCACTCTCTATGCCGTGTCAAGATCTAATTATTGTAAAAGGATCTTTTTGTTTGAAAAAATTTAAGTTAAGATTGAATTTGTTTGTAAATGTTTGAATTCGGTCCCACGAATACACGAAAACACAATTACAAGTAATTTTATCAAACTGACCAATGTATCATATCGTTTCAACTTTTCCAATTCTTTGAATAGCAGATTTTCGTCTTCTGCTGTTTGGACAGTGATGATCGTGATGATGTTTGTTACGTTTGGTTGGTTGCCATTTTCTTGTTTCAGTATGACGTCATTTATATATTGAACTGCACGTCCTGTTTTGGTTTCTAAAATATAGAAAACGTTGCTTTTATATCCCGAGTCGGCAATTTTGTTACTATTTGAAGAGTTGAAAAAGGCTTATTACCAAATCAAAGGAAGTCTATTAGTGAATTAGATATTTAAATTTTTGTCAAACTGTGTATTGCTTAAATTTTACAAAAGATGTCGATTAAGAAAATTTATTTTTGTCACTCCCAAAAACTTTCAATATAATTTTTTTGGTAGAAAAATTTGGAGTTGTAAGTCAGATTTTATTTTATTTTTGTATTGACAACGATAAGTTTATTAATGACCGAGCATTCCATCTTTCTTAAAAGAACAAACTCACCGATTTGTTTGGATAATTTATTGTAAGGAATTTGATCAATTGCTTCAAATAAAAAGCTTTCATTGTTCAAAAAGGAATTGAGAAGAATTTGCGATGAATTGTCGACAACATTGTTGTAGCAAAATATGGAAAACCTCGAATTGTTTGTTGAATCTTGAAACATGCTTGAAAGAATTTTATATAACTTCAATTACTATACAATTTATTTCAGTTTTATGCAAAATCGTATTAAATCATCAATGTGTTTGAACAATTTTTAAAATAAAATTTGAACAAAATTTTTCTTTTGTTTACAGTTAAGTTACTGTTTTATTACGTTAAAAAGAGTTTCGAAAAATAATTATATTTGAACCAAAACAGAAGAAGTCTTAGATCTCACAAGATTTACCACAGAAAAATCCGAAAAATCAAAGTTTATAAAAAATTATTGCTATAAAATAATAAAATCCATTTTGGTTTAAAACAGTTGGCAGTGACGATGTTTAAATTTTGCTGTGGTGACTTTCATGTGATCCAAGACTTCTTCAGTTTTGTTACTGGTATTATGATTTTTTGAGCCTTGGATTCATAGTTATTATGTTTTCTGTCGGGATGGCCCGTATGGCAGTTGCTTTCTCGCAGCCTGGGCTGTAAGTACGTCTGCTCTTTTTACTATAACAGACTGAAAACAAAACTGGCAAAACCAAAGGTATCCACCCATCCTGATGTTCAGCGAGGGTCTGCTAATTGAAAAATATTCTTTTTAGGACGCGGCAATGCTTGAAAAAAACTTCTCCTTTAGGGCACATACCACAAGTTCCGAAAGCCCACTATTTTTCAGCTTATCACCAAAGGCCTCTCTGCAAGCAAGATGAACATTTTTCATTATCTCGTTTTATTGTTTGAGGCACTCGTCATTTTACTACAGGAAACCCACTGCATTAACGCAGAAAATCTGATACTTTTAAGCTTTCAACTAGCTGGGTCTTTCTTAAGCAGGAAATACGGCCTTGCCACGTTTATGCACGAGCGACTAAAGTATACAATTTTGCACCAATCTCCATCGACATCGAAGATGTCGAAGATGGATTGGATTGACATTGAAGATGAATTGGTTATTCGTGGATGTTAATAGTTATAAAATAGTCAACATTTACCAACGCGACTCCGATGCCTGGGTCACCCAGTGTCTCCTCACCCCTATCTTTATGCAGGAATTTTCGACTGTCGCCACGTTGTAGCAGTGCAGGCTGTTAGTGCTTGACTGGCTGGGCAAGTATTAATAGTCTCTCCCTCTTAAACAATGCCACGGATGCCGCCAGCTTTTTTACTCCGGCCGTTTGAACGCTGGCGCTAATCCAGATCTAGACTTCGCTAGTGTAATTTCTTTCAATCGCTTACCTGATAGAAGTGTTCTTGAAAGGTTTCCTTTGTCACAACATTGACCTTGGCTTCAGGGTTTGCTTTTCCAGTACCAAGCATGACTGTTAAGCCATGAATCTCTTGTAAGGCTATGTGGTTTTACTACTTTGCTTTAAAGAACAAATTTGCAAAGATTTTGTTGCCACCTGATTCCCTTGATATGAATGCGGCTTACCAGGTCTTCTGTAACATCATCAAGAAAGTAGTAAAAAGACTATCCCACGCGGATATCAAAACAACTATATTTCATGTTGGAATGCAGAGTGTAAACCCATCTAACAACGTTTCTCAATCTCCTGAGGGACACGAATTGAGTTTGGCTGCTACAGCTTTACTTGCCAGACTTGACAGGAAACCGAGGAATTGATGGTCCGAAGCAGTTTAAAGCACCAACTTTTTACACTCTTGGCGTGAAGCATGCAGTATATTGAACAGCTTACTGGTAGGTCACAACACTCTCCTCGTAACTGCCGCTTTAGCTCATGTTATTTTATCTCAGCTAGTCAGAAACGCGAGATACGAAGCTATTGACCCCAAATCATCTCGATTTGTTTCTCAAGAAGTGCCTGACCTTTGGAGAACCACAACACCAAAACCCACTAAATATTTTTGAGAATTTCTCTTGGAGAGAATTCACTGCTGTCCTCAAACACTTAAAGCTTCGAGCTCCGATTCTATCTGCCAAGGGTTTTTAATCTATGCTGGAGCTGCTTTAAAGCCTTGGTTACGTGACTTCCTCTCTTCGTGCTCGCTCTGACTCCAAATTCCCAAGGTTAGGAAAAGAGCGTTTGTAATCGCGATTTCAAAGCTAATGAAGCCAGCGGGGTACTCAAAAAGTTATTGGCCAATATTTTTGCTTTGTATTCCGTACAAGATCCCCGAAAGGCTGATATACGACCGCCTTGAACCAATTATTATTGATCCATTGCTCTATAAAAACCAGACTGGTTTCAATGAGAAAAGTCAACTGTGGATTAAGTCGATCTGTTAACACAAGACATCAAAGATTCTTTTGAGGCTAAGAAGAAGGGTGGTGTCGTATTCTTCAATCTGACAAAGGCATATGACACTGTCTGACACCGTGGCCATACCTGCAAACTGCTGAGGTTTATTCCGGATAATGGTCAGAATGATTATGGAACTGTCCGAAACCAAAGTTTTACCCTTACTACTGCTGACAGCAAGCAAAGCAGGCAATTCGTCTAAAAAACAAGGTTTCTCAAGAATTGGTCTTGGCCCCCCACCTTTTCAACTTTTATACGTACAACCTGTTTTCAACAATTTACAGAACGTTTGTCTATGCAGATTATCTACCATTTTTGCATTCTTTTGAAAATTGGAAAAGCCTAAAAGAGACTTTAAGTCAAGGCATAACTTTCAGCGTATCTTCAGACTTGAAGGTTGAAGCTCAATCACACTAAGACGAAGATGGCAACTTTTCATTTCAATAACCCAGAGGCCAAACGTAAGCTAAACTTCTACAACAGCCGCTTTGTCCAAACTCTACTAATCTGAAGGAAAAACTGAACAAATTGCTCACGTTCCCTCACCATCTAATATCATTGCGCAAAAAACTATCTTCGCGTGTCGCACTGCTGAGGCAACTTATAGGCTCAAGATGGGTTGCTGTTACCAAAACATTGTACACAGATCCCCTATTTCTGTTCTACTCAACAGCTGTGTACTGTGCACCAGTCTGGTGTCGCAGCACATCCACTCGCTTCACAGACAGTGTCTTAAATAACGTCTTTTGCATTGTCACTGGAAGCCTGCGTCCCACTCCAATGGACCATCTACCAATAATTTCAGGCATCCAACCAACTGAACTTCACCCACACAAAAGAGACTAAAATCTATACGCCCATTTGCACCAGCTGCACGAAATCTATAAAACAACTTTGACGAACTAGCCATCCGCGCCTCTCAATGGATGAATTCTTTATGGAACACGCTGAGAATCCACACAGATTCTGTCCTTTTATACCCATTACCAGTACCAGGTCTGTTAGAATGAGCTTGCCGCAAACAGCTTAGATCACGCTCAATTGCTTGAGAACTGTTGTTGAGCGATTCCATTCGTCCATGCACAAATGGAGTCTCGCTCCTTCACCGAAGTGCGAGTATGTGCGCCCCTGAACAAATGACATAGCACGTTTAAATAACGTACTTCATACATCAAGCACCACATACACTGACGGTTTTGCATGACAGAACCCGATGATGGCTCAACACCATCACTTCCAGCATCTGATTTGGGCAGTACGACAGCCTGAGTTAGTAAAAGGATAAACCCAGGCCTTAATCCTATTTGTGTCCGACCGAAGTGGATACTCTTCCAAACGACAGCGACGACAAAATTTTGGGTCTGCACCAGCAACAAGTCATTTCATCGTGGTGGTGCAGTCCCTTCCCTGCACTAGGGAGGATTAAAATAACTTGTCAATACTCCAAGGGTCTCATCCTCGGGCGACCTCCCTATGGACAACTTTTTTCTTATTATTTTTATCCCTGATGTCCACTGCGCGGTCACAGATGGACGGCGTTCTAAATTCCTAATGGCCGCCCCCCTTTTCATTTACCTTCCTAATATCTTTCCTTATTCCCTTTTCCAACTCAAAACTTCCATATTTTTCTCACAAATTGCTGCTACTCATGCTCATGCTTCTTCTCATGAAAGGTGACATTCACTCCAACCCTGGACCCATAAACCCCTACTTTGTCTGCTCCAGTCGAGTCACCTGGGAAAAAAGATCGGTACAATGTGCCAACTGTTCTCTCTAGGTGCACCTCTCTTGCTTTGGTCTCTCTCCCGCTAACTTTTAAAAAATCTCCCCGGGCCACTCTTGGACCTGTTCAATGCGCCTATCTTCCTCTCAAACTTCTCCCTCCTCTTCTCAAACTGTCTCTTTATCTTTATCTTCAAATACCAGCAAAACTCAAAAATCTTCATCCTCAAAAATGACCCCCCAAAACATCTCTATACCATTGAAAACTCCCCAATCTTTTTCCTAACCATCCCCAACTAACTTTTACTTACCCACCCTCAGCATCGTGCTTACCTCCTCCTCAACCCCACCCCTCCCCTTCTCTTCTCACACAATCTTTTTTCTATCCTTCCCCTCCCCCCCAAAAACAGCCTACAAATCCTTCAATGGAATGCCAATGGAATACACTCCCGTCGTACTGAAATTATACAATTTTTTTTACTAAATCAGTACAATCTCATCGTTGTACAAGAGTCGCATCTTTCTTCTGACTCCACTTTTTACATCCTCGGTTATAAAACCCTCAGAAAGGACCTCTCTATGAAGGGGAGAGGAACTACCGATTCTACGGGAAACCTAGGAGGTGGTGTCCTTATATTTGTCAAAAACGTCTGACCCACTCGCTCTTCTCTACCCAACATTTTTCCTCCCTTGATCCCACCTCCGATTAATTATTTATTACAACGTTGCTTCGACTGCAATTTACAGCTGGCTTTATGTCGTCGATATAAAAATAAAAAAAACGGTTGGAGGTTGACTTTAGGGATCTTCTGGTCTCTACCACATTTACAGTGTTAACAAACTGTTCTAAAACTTACTATAAATATTGCAAATTGTGTATTGATTGTTAATTAACTTTGAAACAAATAGGCTAAACTGAAAGGGACGCTTATAACTTTGGGGTTGCTCATTCCTAAAAATCCTATTCCACACGTGGACAAATTTAGATATACAGGCAAAATTGAAATAATGCTGTTTTAATTCAGGTGTCTTGATTAGGCTTCAGAAAATCACTGTTTATGCCACAGTTAATCGATTGAAAATATTTCAGCTTGTAAAAAAATAAGGTATATTATTTATTTTTTACAACCTTTTCAATTTAGATTTACTGTAGACATATGAAACATAAAGTTAGAGCCTACCTAAGCCGAGTTGGCGTTTTGGGGCAAATTTTTGGTGCTGCTCTTCCCTTTATTATATGCATTTAAATTTATTCAAAATGGCGTCAAATTTTTGAACATATTACGTACGAACCGTATATTAACTTTTATTTAATAAGCGCAAAATTTTTAATGATGTTGTCAAAATCTATTTTTACAAAATTTTTAATTCAATGTTCAGAAGAGCCATATTTGTAGCCTTTTCTTGGCCTGTAGATACACTTTGTAATACATTCGAAAGTTTCAGCAAATATTTGTAGTTGCAATCAAACTAAAAGCAAACAATTGATTCACTCCATAAAAAAATAGTAATTTTACGCTTTATCTTGATTGGAGAAAACTCACTTTCAATTTTTTTAGAAGGTTTTAAATAATTTCTCTATAAAACTAGACTTTACTAACAGCAGACATTGTCACAAGTTAAAAATATAAAAATTTGTGAATGCAATGAGGACCAATATTTGAAAATGTTTTTAACCAGCCAAAAGAAAAAATATATTTTATATTGCTTAATTTTAATATGAGTTCAAGCAAGGCCCTTTTTGAGACGACCTTGGTACAAGTCGGCAGCGTGGTCGAGTGGTTAAAGCGCCGGACCGATGATCAACATGGTCTCGCTTCAAAACCCACATGCGCCATTCTGTTGTGTCCTTGGGAAAGACTCTTTACGGCACTTTCCCTTGCTTGGTGATCTTGGCAAGCAGTTCTAAATTACAGTAATATCTCTACTAAACTACTAGCGGACAGCAATATCTTGGCATCTCTGGAAGCAGGTCGGGGTAATTGCTTACTCTACGTATAGCGCTTCCGTCGCTTTTCCGCCAGTCAGGAAGATAAATATAGAGATAAAAAATAAAAATAAAAAATAAAAAAAAAGTCAAGGTTGTTTAAACTGACAAGCTTTTTATTTGGTGAATCAGAAGCGGATATAAGCGCGCTCACTAAAACCAAGCAAATTGCCAATAATCAAAAAAAATTAAGTTAGTGTATAATTCTACCTATTCAGCCTCGACCTGTAATGAGTTTAAGTGCCGTAAAGTAGAAATTTGTTCAAATCATTCAATGGCAATATATTAATGTCAGAACTGCTTTCTAAGACCGCCAAGAAGAGAAAAGTTCCGTTAGAGTCTTTTTCAAGAACACAAAGAATTGACGCAAAGAGGTTTTGAATTGCAACCGGGTCGATCACGTTCGCCATCAATATGGTTCTCGGCCACGCTGATAAACTTTTTTTAAAAACAAACACTCATTTAGAGACACATTTTCTTTTCACTTACATGAGAGTATTTTATTTTTAACAAATTTTAACTTGGTAAACATATTTACCAGAAAAATAAAAAGTTTCCAACTTGTATAAATTCAGGAAGTACTAAATCTAAAATATACAAGAACGGCTTCTTTAAATAAAATAACTTTAAAAGTTAAGTAAAGACTTTTTTTTGGTCTTTACCTAGTTTCTGAATTCAATTACAAGTATTAAAAGACAAATTTTACTGTAAATTCAGGTGAAAGCAAAAAAATTCATTGTCCTACTAAAGCTTTTGTCAGTTAAAAGTAACTTTTTAACCCAGATATCTAAATGATGCAGGAAACCCCAATTGTGGCTTTTGGAATCTGGATATTGGTTACATTAACCTCGTTGATGCTTTCGTATTATAAAAAAGACGCACCAGTTTCAAACTTCTAATATAGATAAGAGATTCTTAAACTCAAAATAGCGCAACCCAAAGTGGGGACTAAAAACGTTTTAAGGACAGGCTCAAAGTTGGTGGAATATTGGAAAACTTGTAAGACTCGTATGGTTGATTCAGAACTTATAAAGAAAAGGAGGGCAAAGCATGTGAGAATTGACGCTGAAAGATGGCAATTCAAGAAGTTTTAAAATACTTAATATAAATTGCAGAAACTTCTAGCTGCTTCTGCTTCTAGAAACTTAATTTAAATTCTAGAAACTAACTAGATATTAAAAAGTACTTCTAGCTGATCGATAAATTGCATAATTAAACAGAAAGTGAGTTTTTGTGTGAAATTTGGTCAAATAAAATTTTGACAAAATTTGACTTTATTTTGATTAATAAAACTCCGCAAAATGACTTCTGAGCAAACAAAACTTACGTTGGGTAAGTTTGAAGATGCAATAAAACCCTAAAAATTTTTTGACTGTATTGACTTGAGCGGGCTCTAGTTTTTGCAGTTACCGTTGTTTCACCAAAAACTATCGAAATTATATTGCTGTTAATGATGGTCCCAGCAATTCAAGTTTAATGATAAAAAAACACAACTGGATGCAAAACTAATATTTCGAATTGTATAAATTTCTTACTCAATATATTCGCTGATTATTTCTTTTATAATATTCCAGTTATAAATACCAATTAATGAAGAAGAATCAAGCGCAAAAATTATATCTGCAGCATTTGTCGGTTGGCAATAATCTAAACATAAAAAATTTTTGAATCAAAACAGAAACTTTACGACGTTTAAATGTGAAATCAACAAAAATACATTATTTAATCACTCACAAGAACAAAATTCACACGGCGTTGTCCAATGGGAAGATTCATTTTCCCGCGACTCATTCAGAGCACATTTGATTTCTTTAAAAACGTTCAAGTTTAGTAAAGTAATAACTACCTGAAACAGTCTATTTTTGATTTACCTTGACAAATTAACTGTTTATGAGTCCATTCACCAACCGTTTCATCAGCAAAATTTTTAATGCATTGAGTTGTTTTATTTCCAACTAGCTCATAGCCATGCTCGCATTCAAACAAACACACGGTATTCAGATTCGCAAGCCCTGAACAGTTTACGAATCCTTTGTTTGGAAAAACTAGTGGAGGACAACGAATTGCTGAAACAAAGAAATTAGTTTTGAAATCATTGTAAAAAGAGTTGGCAATCATATAATGGTTGAATACACGTTAAAATAGGGCAATGTTTTGGGTTATTTTGGAATGATACAATACCAAACAAAAAGGTTTTTATTAAAGTTTTATATTATGCTTTTATCTGAAAATTAAAATTCTTATTTAAACCTTAATAAGTTTTGATTGATTTTTTTAATGCAAAGAATTTTTTCACTTTAATGTTTTTATATTTTGTACTATGGACAAGTTAATTGATGATAGGTGTCATGAGTTCTTTTAACTTTTGCTATGTCCTGAGTAAGAGTCCCCTCTAATGCCTGCCAGTTGTTTGCATAGCGCAAAATGAGCAGATTTTCGATCAGTATAAGCAAATTTTCTGCCAACTATCACGGACTGGTCAAATTTATAGCTATTAAACAAAAGGAGAGCCAGGATTGATCCTTGTGGGACGCCAT
Organism: Diplosoma virens; assembly: GCA_963680785.1. Lineage (NCBI taxonomy): Eukaryota > Metazoa > Chordata > Ascidiacea > Aplousobranchia > Didemnidae > Diplosoma > Diplosoma virens. The sequence goes on from CAVMFT010000172.1 coordinate 127,784, forward strand.
TCTTAACCTATTAATGCCCAGCGTACTTACGTATCCTACGCTGGGGATTAATGGGTTGATGCATGCTTCGAATATTGTCACCAGTGGTAAGGATAAAACTTTTTTCTGGACAAGTTTCATGATTATTCGAACCAAGTGCTTTTTGGAAAAAAGTCTCAGCAGCTTGCAAGTGAGTTCAGGGTACCAAACAGTGTCATATGCTGCTCTCAGATTGACAAATACGGCACCCGCCTTTTTCTTAGTTTTAAAAAAATTCTTGATGTTCTGTGTTAACAAAACAACTTGATCTTCAGTTAAATTTTTGCGTCAAACTTTTTGATTTTCTAGAAAGCAATGGATCAATAGCTGGTTCAATGTGGGCTTAGATAAACCTCTCGAGGATCTTGTAAAAAGCTCAGAGGAGAGATATCGTTTGATAACTTTTAAGTCCTCTACAAGCTTCATCGGTTTTCTAATCGCGACTACAAGCACTCTTATCCAAATCTTGAAAATTTTAGGTTGACGCAAGCAGTAAGAAAAAAAGTCATGTAACCATGACTTTAAAGCAGCTCCAGCATGGATGATCTGGACAGATAAAATTACGGCCCCAAACCCAACTTTGTTTTACATGTTTGAAAAAAGTAGAAAAGTCTTTTACTGAAAAATTGTTGAAATATTTACTAGGTATGGTGTTGTGACCTTCTAAAAGGTCAGACACTTCTTGAGAAACAAGTCGAGATGACTTGGGGTCAACAGTCTCGTATCTCCCGTTTCTGACTAGTTGAGTTGCCATAGTATCAGCTGAAACGGGACAGTGAAGAGGGTATTGTCGTGACCTAACAGTTTTGTAATTGTTTCGGGTGTTTTAAGGCTGAAAATGTGTTTGGCAGAGATTTGTTGTAAAATTGGATACAAAGTAAAGTCGATCTGTTGTTCAATGGATGACTAAATTTAAACGATTTTTGATGCTAGGTGTAGTGTGAAAAAGTAAAATTTAAACAATGTTTACGATTTTTTTCAATTTTTAAATTTTTTTCAAATAGCCGCCTAGCATGTTGATTGCTAAAGCAGGATGCTTGATTTGCTAAAGCAGGATGCAAGCAACTGAAATTGTACCAAATGAAAGTTATCACAGTTTCTGATTCAGAAAGCTGATAAATTGTGTGTCTGATTTAGAGTTTAATAGCCTATATCTTCAAACTTTTTATACATCTTTAAATGTAGCTGCGATAAGCACTTCGAACAAAGAATTAAATCTTGCTGTGAATGAGTGTAATAAACTGACTAGCTGTAGTGTTTTTAAACAAACTAATAAAGATGAAAAATTTTTTCATATTCCGTCTTTCTACTACGAAGTTAACACATAAAAAGCGCAAAGCGAAACAGGCCACCCATATAACTGGTTCTTGATTTAAAAAATATATCACGGTGAGTGGGACAGCATTGAAAAAACTAAAATAAGCCTACGTTAGAAAAACCTCCAGCAATGAATAAAGCAAATAAAAACAATGAAGCAAAATATATCTGTTTGCTTTGTATACAACCTTATGAAGAGCCACCACCACCGATGGCTTTAGTTGGATGCAAACGGAGCGGCCGCACCGGGCCCCGCCTAAAAAACATCAAAAAGCGGTTCCCCCTACAAAAATTGCTCTATTTCTTCATAGTAGCACCAGGACAGTGTCACCTTAAAATGAATACCTTTTTTTAGAAATCACTTTGTTTTGAGACACTAAAAAGTGGCCATTCCTAAAACGATAAACGTTTTTTTAAGATCACACTTTGGAACATTAAATAGTGATCCCTTAAAACAAACTTCTTCTAGAGATCGCTTTGTCACTTTGCTTCGAAACACTAAAAAGTGGCCCTTTTACTTTTCTTGTACAGAACCCCCACCTTTTTGTAAAGCCATCACTGGCCACCACCCTACTAAATCTTTGCAGTGGTATCACGATAGATGTTCGCATTATAAACTACGGTCCAAGAATTTTTCGTGCAATTTTATGTGTAATCAATCGTGTTTAATTATTTTAACACACCATGTCTGTGTAAAAAATGTTTCTATTTGATTTTTTTAGTTGCCACAATGCAGAAGTACTAATATTAATAGGATACGTGAAATTTAAAACAAAAATAATAACTTTTTTATTTTACCTGGGGCAAAACGAACGCGTAAGTAAAACATACATTTTTCTAAAATAAAATTTTTATGCTATTGTTACGGATTTTAAATTATATTCATGAGATAGTATATTGTCAGAGCAATTATAAAATCTTTTTTCGTTTATTTAAGTCCAGCACCAGAGCCATTACGCCAATTTAAAATAACTATGACCGTTTTGCCCCGTCTTCCTCTATATCTATTAAATGCCGTTTTAGTTGTTAACTTTCGATATCGACCTTTTCCCTGCGGCATCAAGATTTAAGAAATTGCCAAAAGAAAAAAAGCATCTATATCAAGGGTGGCCAAACTGCGGCTCTTCGGACCCTTGCTTGCGGCTCTTTGATCCTTTTGAAAACTTATATTAATTTTTCGTTTATAATTAATAGCAGTCAAAGGCCAACATTTTATCGTTTATACTAGCAAAGTTTTCTTTCAAATATTGCGTTGTGTTATAATAATTACTGAATTGTCATTGCTTTTAAATTAAAAAATTAGTAATAATAGTGTGAGCATAAACTTGAGAAAACTGTTGTATATATTGCAGTTTAGTTGTATCTAATTGTCGTTTAGGGTTTATTGTTAAATTGTGTTAAATTTTTTTTGCTTTGACGAGGATTTTTGAAAGTCAAAAACGTTTCGCTTTTTTTTTTGCAAGTATAAATGATAAAATTTTGGCTTTTGATTGCTATTATTTATAAGTCGATTTAAAAATTACCTCTCATCCTAAATCACAATTTTTCTTTTTTACTGCAGTGAGTTAAGTGTTTTGTTAATTGAGAGTTTTGTTGCAAAAATATTATCAAAAAATAGCAAAAGAGAAAGTACTAAATAGAAAATAAAACTTTTAAATCAGAATAGGAGGAAGAATTTTAATTTACTGATATTGGAGTTAAAACTGTTTGTCTTATCTCTATGCTTCATTCAATTATTAAAAAATCAGTTACTTTTTTATTCAATAGTATTTCATTCAATAATTATGCTCCTTGTAACGTCATTATGAAGCAAAACACAAAAACTTAGCCATTAATTAACCACGCGATTTAGACTTACGGAGAAACAAGCTTAGGGAGTGGTTGCAAGATCTCATGTTTCTTACTGATATAATGAACCATTTACTAATTTTAAACTTGTCATTTTAAGGCAAAAATTATTTTATTTCAAACCTTGTCCAAAAATTATATTTTTCAAAATAAACTTAAAATTTTTAAAAGGGATTTATTGTTCAAAACATTTTATTCTAACCTGAAGAGAATAAATGCATTCCTTATGTCAAACTAAATGACAAAAAATTGAAAGAATTTAAAGACAAACTGCAATAACTGCTTTATAATTTCCAGGCTAGATTTATTGATTTGCAGAAGCTAAAACCTTGCTTTTTTTTCGCAAAAACCCGTTCAAGACTGATGTGGGGACCAGTGAGTGTCCGATTTCCAAACCATTGGTGTCTGAAGTACCTGCAGTTGAAATGGAACTATAGAGCTGCAGGAAGATTTCACTTTAAAAATGGCCCATACATCCCTGACTAGAATTGAGTTCGGGAAACAAATATCAGAAGCTAAACATACGCACCTGAAGAAAACAAGCATCCTGGTGATTTCTGTCCTCAGCACAACATACTGCTATGAATTATTTTATGCTGTGATGAAGTTTATAAAGTCAAAACATCGAATCACTCTCATAAATCAAGACTTGAAAGAACTACTCCGAACGGCCATATAATCTTACCAACCAAATTTTAAACAACTAGCAGCCTAAATGCAGACTCGTAGTATTACTAAACATTAATGAATATTATTCGTTTGCTTTTTTATATGAGTAAATAAATTCATGTTTTTGAATTTTTGTTTTGAGGTTCTTTAAAAGTTTGGTTTTATGATATGCGGCTCAAACATGTTATAGGTTTGGGCACCCCTGGTTTATACAAAGACTTTTCCAAAAATTAAATTTACATTTCGTGACCTTGAAATATCCAATCAAAAGCTTCTAAAGGTTGCCAAAGGTTTTTTAAACATATTCAAAGGACTTTATCTATAGACTCTGCCGCAAAATGTGTCTGTGATGACGCCTTGCGCATGGTTACTGGATGCCTGCGTCCCACTCCAACGGACCATCTACCTGTACTTTCAGGCATCCAGCCAGCTGAGCTTCGCCGACTGGGAGCGACACTCTCCTTGGCTTACCGTGGATTTCTGGACCCTGATCATATCTTGTATGATCTTTTAAGTGGGTCCTCAGATACTCGCCAAGTGAAACTAAGATCCAGACGCCCGTTTGTGCCAGATGCGCGGAATCTTTTGGACAATCTTGCCAGACTTGGCATCCGCGCTTCTGAATGGACAAATCACAAATGGAAAACGGAGTACTGTGAAAATGCTTCCAGGCTCCGTGCTTTTGTGCCCGAGACCAGTGCCAGGCCTGTTGGGATGGGCTTACCCCGAGCAGCTTGGGTTAAGCTCAACCGCCTGCGGACTGGTGTTGGGCGATTCCATTCGTCCATGCACAAATGGGGTCTCGCTCCTTCACCGAATTGCGAGTGTGGCGCCTCTGAGCAAACCGCAGACCATGTACTAACAGCGTGCCCTATACATCGGGCACCACATGGAGCACGAGGTCTGACGGTTTTGGATGACGAAACTCGATGCTGGCTTAATGAAATCACTGCCAGCATCTGATCCAGGCAGTACAGCAGTCTGGGGTAGTAAAAGGATAAACCCTCGGCCCCAGTCCTGTTTGTGTCTGACCTGGAGTGGATACCCTTCAAACGACGACGACGACGACGACGCCGCAAAATTACATTAGCGCAATTTGAAAAAGTATCCACATAGATGCTCCGCAAAATCGGGCCTATTTTCGGATCGTCTATACAGAAAGAGGTTAACGCCATAATTAGAGACTTTAATTAAATTAAATAAATTATCTATTTTTATAACTCCACTGAGAATAATTTCTGTACCTGGAAATAATTTCAAAAAATTTTAAAAAAGCCAAACACGAACAAGCGTAAAAAATTTTCTGTAATCAAAAAAATTTCGTAAAGAAGCACAACAATAAGTTTTACGTCATTTACTTACGGAAGCATTGTGGAAAAGAATCATTCCACACGGATTGATTGAGGTTGGTACACTGGATCACTGCAGAACCATCCAAATAAAAATATTCATTACATTGAAAGGAACAGACTGATCCGATTTTATTATTATCACTGCAAGTGAATGTTCCATTCGGAGGAGCTTTCGCGGCCGGACAAAAGAATTCTGCAAAAATTAAAACTTATTATTTTCAAATGTTTTTTTTCAGATTTTTTTAGATGTTGGCGATCACGTTGACTATCCACAAACTTAACAATAATATTCCAGGACATTTTTGAGTTTTTTTATATTTTTCGGTACAAATTATTTGATTGACCAAATAAAAACTTTACAAAAAGAAAAAAATTTTCGTTTAGATTAACTTGAGAAAAACGCTAAAGAAGTTTAAAAGGAAAGCTAAACTTTTATTACTGTTGAAAAAAACAAGAAAAATAAAAAAGAATAAAAAAAGAGATTTTATTAAAACAATTTAGACTACTTAAAACGTTAGAAATAATTTTTGTTTATTTTGGTTTATAGTTTGTTTTTTAAAGGATTTCCTTAGCAAAACTCTTAAAAAGAAGGCAGCCTTTTTATTATTTTTCTTAAGAGAATTTAAATTGTATTGAATTATATTATTTATCTTACTTTCTTCTTTTAAATGCTTTTTTTGATTTCCCGAACTAGATGTTAGTCCAAAACACAAAAGCACAGCAGAGAATAAAGCTAATTTCATGTTGTGCTCTTGAAGAAAAAGTTTACAAACAAATTTCAATTCAAAAGAATTCTTCATTGTATTACAAGCAGCAAATTAATCTTGAAAAGTAAAAAAATGCTTTACATGTTTCTATATAGTAAGATGTATCCTACAAAACGATGCAGTAAATGCTAGTGCCACTTTTGTGTTCATCTGCGACAAACAAAAATGTCTTTAGATAAACAGCATACCCGAAACCTAGCTGTTTCGTACAGAGTTTTCAACTGTGCAGAACATTTAATGTACAGTATATTGTTGAATGTGAGCGTTAAAAAAATTGTAATGTGGCTAAAATCTAGTTTTTGGTCAAAGGTGACCAACACGTGGTATTTATATCAAATACGTCATTATCAGCAAATGCATGAAATTTTCTTCTAATTGCTTATTTATTATTATTATTTTTTTGTCGAATAAAGATTGATGGATTGATTGATCGACACATACTCTATATTTTGATATGGCGTGCTAGTCTTTTTAAAAACTTTATGCAGTAAAAGCAGGGACTCCTAAGCATTACCGGATGCGAAACTGTCAAATTTTCCGCTTTTGTTTTATACTACTGCAGGGCTACAGCATATCAAAGTTGGTAAAACTAAGTCAATAATAGATTTAAATATTGTTTATTTATTAGTATATTAGTAATTCGTTTAGCTTTAAAATTCTAGTGGTATTTAGGTTTTTATGAAATAAGTAGTTAACTTAAAGCTAGAGAATTGGTAATAAATAATTTATTGGTACTATAAACACCGACTAAAAATACACTATAATTTGTGTTGCTATTTACTTAGTGACATGAACAACAAAACATCTAACTAATATATATTGCTGAATTGGAAAGTAAGAAGTAATATTCGACACAGCAGTAGAATACTAAATATTTTTACAAGTGTATTTAGGTTTTTATGAAATAAGTAGTTAGCTTAAAGCTAGAGAATTGGTAAATAAATCTAACAGTTTTTTTCCTCCTTTCTTGCTTGCACAAAAGCTAATTAAGTTACGCTTAAAAAACTTTTACTACATGATTTTTTAAATGTTTAAAATTGTTGAATAAAAAATTGACTTATAAATTGCTTTACAAATTGATATTAAAACTGTCAAAAGTTAATACATTGTCACCACACAGTAATATCTTATATTTAAATGCATTGCAAATACACTGCAAAAAATTGTAAGCTTTTAAATGCTACTAATCTATTTTTTTTTGTTTTATGCAAGAAAATTGTAAGGCCAGGTAATTTGGTATTGTGTAATTTATACTTTAATATTAAAAAAAATATGGTATACACTTGCTGTGTTCCACGATGCAAAACTGGGTAGGAGCAAAGAAAACATTGCAATGTTTCAGTTTTCATCAGATCAGGAGATTTGTCATTTGTGGGTAAATGCTATGGATTAACAGAACAAAGAAACCCAGCAAAAACTGTGTTAACTTTTATGGTGCTGTCAATATGCAGTAATTACAAAGATGTGGTATGTCTGGTACCAGTTGAAAAAATTGACACAAAATTACTTGAATATTATTTTAATTTAGGAATGAAAGCAGTTGATCACGTTTTTGATGTTGTTGCTATGTCAGTTGACAATCATATTTGCAACAGGTAAGCACATTTTTTCTACTTTTTTCATGCAGTTGATATTATTTATATGTAAAATAAAATGAATCAATACCAAAAAAGCAATGAAAAAAAGGTTATAGCTGAAATATAACAAAATTGCAATACTTTATTGTTTTTGAATAGTATTTAAATATTTACAATTACAAATATTATGGAATTTATTTAAATTTTTGCTAGTGACAAGTTTGCGCAATCCTCATGAAATTTTAACTATTTTGATATTTGGAAAATTTTGTATGGATTCGTGAAGGCAAAACTTTGTCAACCAGTATTACACATCCCACAAAGCAAAATGAGTGCCTGTTTCTATTGTTTCATGTCACCCACAACATAAAAAATATATTCAACAATTTTTTGAGCAGAAAAATTATGCATCTTTCACCTATTGCTGATGATGAACACATTCTAGGAGGACAGCGAGTTTCTCAATGTGCACATATAAAATTGCTGTATGCAATTGAAGAACACAAAGATCTGAAAATTTCTCAGTCATTAAAACAAGCTTCTTATCAAGTAATGCGGCACGTACATTTCAACATGCATTAAGTAAGTTTAATTTTATATGATTATCTGCAAGTTTACCTTTATAATTTTTAATTTGTCTTTTTGACTTGTGACATCAATTTTTTCTGTGAACATAAGCTCTTGATAATTTTTTAAATTGCAAGCTGTTTAACCTACTTATGATTATTGCTAAATTTTATATAAAAAACAACTTTTGTTTTGCTTAATTTTGATAATTTGGGAAAATGTCAATTTTTGAAAATTTTGTAAAAAATCGTGCATGTAGATAAATTTTTTAAGTCTAATGAATTAAATCATAACATTCCATGCTGTATAAACATTTGTTGCATTTCTCACTGAAATAATTTTGCTTCATAGGTGTATTTAGTGACTCTACAGCACATGCATTGAATTTCTTTTTTGTGGATAATCCTTGTTTCAAAGAAACAGCTAAAGTTATGAAATTTATTTCTACCATTTGGAATATTTTACTGTGAAAGCACTACATATATAAAGGTTGGAAAATGTATTTTTATATTCCTGTAGTTTACTTTTAACTTTAGGTAGAAATATGAATGAGAAGTAGTCTCAGTAATTGTGGCGGTTTTGTGCGATTGCAAGTGTAAAAATCAGTATGGTTTGATTCTCATGATATATATGTTTGATAAAAGTAAACTGTGATTTTGTACGTTTAAAAGTTTCAATACTTTTCATACCAGTACATGTTTTATTACAAATTGAATTATTTTGTTTAACCAACTGCTACTTTGTGGTTGGGCATTGTAATTAGAATCATTTTTATTGGGATTTGAATGCAATATAGTATGCTCTGTATAACAAATACTTGCAGTTGGTTGAAAAGACTGTATTGTAAAAGTATATTAAGTCAAGTGATGGTATGTACATAATAGCATAAGTAATATTTTTCAAGGATTACTCAAATGTATGTGTATAAATTAATTTAATTTTACATATGTTTCGTGTAAAACAATTTAATTGTTTGCTACTCTTAGGTGTGGCAAAAAGAAATGAGATGAGCATGCCCATGGCCCATAATTTCAAAGGTGAAAAACCTGCAAATTTGGTATGCCTTGCTACTGCTACAAATATTTTTATCAAGTGGAAAGACTTTGGTTGTTTTGTTCTTACCAATCAAACATTGTTAGCTTGTACACAAACCATGTCTAGCCAAATACTTGCAACAAAAACTGAAAATGCAATATGTGCTGCCAGAAGAGTTTACTTTTAACCCCATTGAGGGTCGCTTTGACTGGTACCGCCAAGCCAATGGTGGAAATTTTTTATGTTAATTAAGCAACTTCTTGAATCCAAAAAAAATCCGCACACTGGGCATGTTTCAGCAGCAAGGTATTCTTGAAGCATTATAATTAAATGCAAGTTAACAGGTTGCAAAAAGTATGGACAATTCTATCGTTACAGACTCTGAAGTTACTTGGTTAGCAGATTTTTTATTATCAGTATCGATTGATGACATATTAAAAAATGATGCAAATATTGCTTTTTATGTTAGCGGTTACATTGGACGCAACATCACCCGTCGGCACAAGTGCTCATCATGTAAAATAATGTTGGTGAAAAGCAAAGATATTTCTCCACCTCCACAGTGCGAGTCGAATCAAAACGCAAAATTCTTTAAACTAGCCAATTGCGGAGGACTTTCTATTCCAAAAGAATTTTGCCAAGTTTAACAGTTCAATATTACACTGCTATAATTAATGACGATGTTGCCAAAAAAGAGCTAATGACTTTCTGAAACCAGCAATTAGCTTTTGTGACAGCAATCAAAGTTATGGTGCAAAAATCCAATTTCAATACTGCAATTTCCAAATTGTGTTCCGCTAGTCATTATAACTTTGAACTACTTTTAAAAATTGTTTTTAACTGTTTTGAAAAAAACGAATTAAAGCGTCTAAATATTTCAAAAGAAGAACCCCAGCTGATGTCCCGAAAACTAAACAGCAGCAGTTCAGTTAATTTTCATGCTTACTATTAATTATTATTGATTTTTGCTTGACTAATTTTTTATGCATTTCTTTAATTTTTGTATTGTTCTGTGTTTTTAATAATATCTGCATGACTGAAACACCATGATATTGTGTTTGATGTGTTTCAACTGCCACAAAAAGATTATTAAAAAAAAAAAAAAAAAAAAACTTATATGCATACTTACAATGAATAGTGCTGCAGGCAAAAATATGCAAACTTTGAGATTTTACAAATTTTTTAGTAATTCAAAACACAGTCTTATAGATTTGCTTGGTTGTATTTTTATGAAGTTTTATTAATGTAAAATATTTTTTGTAAAAGATTAATTCCTTAACATCGACTTGCTGAAATTTTGCTGTAGCCCTACTGTTGTATAGTGAATATGCGCAGTTTCGCATCCCGGTAGTGTTTAGGAGTTCCTGAATAAAAGCAAACATTTTGTTAAATTTCTGTTGTTTTTGTCTAGACCTTTTTTTCAAGAAAAAAAACTATAAAGAATCTCACTTTTTTCACTATATCATTGTCACAACCAAAAAATAATGTTATAACTTTTTAAGACTGCCTAATATCATCTAATGTTAATTGATTCAACAAGCATATTTGTTATCATATTACTGTATAAAGTAAAATTAATTTCGAACATAATTTATCTTTATTTATCTTATTAAAATAGAACATATATACAAACAGTTCAAACATATACTACAGTGCTGTTTTTGCTGCGCAAAAGTCTATTTCGTTGTCAAATATTTGAATAAAGTTGAATTTAGTCAAAACTTCACTTATAAAATTATTTATTTCTTGCTTCTCTTTAATTGATTTTATTCTGTGTTCAAAATTTTTAGTAGTATGTTATGATGTTTTTTAAAAAACCCTTCCACTTTAAACTTTGTAAGCAGAGAATCAATACAAGCAAATAACAAGAGACGACCCGCCCTCTGTGAATGTCAAAAATATTTTTGGTAATGCTCCACATATCCAGCCAACAGTGCTTTGCAGAACCTGCAAGGGCTCTGCATGTGAAGGAAGCCGGTACCGATTTGACAGCGGGCATCGCAATCACACCGCTTGGGTTTACAGCACGAGTTTCATCTGGCTTTCAGTTTTCTAACAACAACAACATTCGTATGGCGTTGTGTTCCACACACACCGATTTGCTGCTTTCTGTGAATTAACCGCGGTCACCATTGAAGGTAAACAGCTTGACCACATTTCTCGGAGTGTTCGTGAAGTGCCTTTCCGAAGGGCACAACGAGTATCACTCAATCGACGTTACGGAGAATCGAACCAGGTCGTTCTGCACGTGAGTCGCGGATGTTACCACTGAGCTAACCCGCTGTTGTAATATAAAAGAGAATGTTGCTTATAAGTTTATCTTGTTAAGTGTTTTAAAAATGGAACAATGAGAATTAATAGCTTAAATCACATGAAACACGTGCGGTCAGCCCATGCTGGGCTAATCGTTACGGGTCCCATACGGACTGCTTTCACAGAGCCCTTGCAGGCCCTGCATGGCGTTGTTGGGTGGGAAGATCACTTTACAAAAATCTTACTTCAAATAGGACTTACCAACTTGTTTTTTATCTTTCAAACACTTAGAAACCTATTGAGCTAAGAGACTGAAAAATTTTGAAAGTGGTCATTATATTTAAAAGCAAAATACGTGAAAATGTGTGAAACATCAGTGCTAAGAATTGCTTGGGGAAAAAATAAAATGCAATACAGTATATCAAGATTAAATTTGCGACCAGGAGATTAGAATTCTTTTATAACTTTTTTGCTCCTCCAGAAAAAATTGAAACATTTCAGGAAAGAGCAGTATAATATTTTTAACAAAAAAATGGAAAACTGATAAAATGCTTTTTTTATATCATGTACCGTTCAATCTTTTTTTTCAGTTGACAAAGCTAAAGATTTTAACATCTCACGCATTAAGCTTCAGGTTGGTGCAGTGTTTAGTAATGTTTTTGAATCATAATCTTGTCTAAAAGAAATAAAGTTGCATCATTTCCCCACGGTGAAAATGACCCCAACATATCACAAATGGTAAAGTAAATGGTTTGTGAAACTTGAAAGATTAACTTTTTCTGAGGGCATTTTTTTCAAGTCTTTGGTTATGTTATATTTTCGTTGAACAATAGTTAAGCTGCATGATCGCGACAACATTCCAAAATTACTAAAAAGGCAGTAGAAACAAGTGTAGGCTTTCTTTGATTTTTACTTTAAAACTTTTAGAGACTTAGCTTTTTTTACTTTTTTCACGTCAAATTATTTTCAACTTTTTCACTTTCGTTTAAAATCGACGTCATTCCACGTTTGTTCATATTTTAATATTTCAACAAAACTTTAGTAAAACATGTTTTGCAAAAGTCGAGAAGATTGAGTTGAGGCGTTGATCATGTTATTACGAATTCGTGACCACACATTACGCAACACACAACAGTATACATTGCGTCTTCTTGCATTATCTCAACTTCTTCAAACTCTCATCAGAATTTTGTTCCTAAATCTTATTTTTGAAAAGACTTGAATCCGCTAAAAATTATTCATAACTTACTAGTTAGAGAAATTTGAAAAGTAAAAATTATAATATTCGTCTCACAGATGTTCATTTTGCGAGTAAATTTTTTCTTACAAATTAACTTAATCAGTAAGATGTTGATAATATAAAATCTTGTGATAAATAAAAAATCAAGTTTTTATTCTGACTCGCTGTCGTGGTTTGAAGGAACATCCGCTCTGGCTCGGACATAAATAGGATTGGGTCCAAGGGTTTATTTTACCGCCCTCGGCTGCTCTACTACCCAAGTCAGATGCTGGAAGTGATGGTGTTGAGCCAGCATAGAATGTCTTCATTTAAAACCATTAAACATCGTGCTCCATGTAGTGTCGGAAGTATGGGACACGTTGTTAGGACGTGGCATGTGATTTTTTCAGTAACGCTGCACTAACAATATGGTATAGAAGCCAGATTCCCTTTGTGCATGGACAAAATTAATTGAGCCGCACAACACAAGTCCACAGGCGATTGAGCTTAATCCAAGCTATTCGGGGCCAGCCCATTTCAACAGGTCTGGTACTGCTCATTGGTAAAAGTCACAAAGCCTAAAAGCGTTCTCACAGTACTTCCTGTTCCATATATGATTCTTCCACTGGGCAGCGCGGATACCAAGTATGATAGAATTGTTCACTAACTACCGCGCAGCAGGCACAAAGAAGCCTCTAGATCTTAATGTCATTTGGCGGGCATCAAAAACGCAATTGCTGGGACACAAAAGAGCAGAAATTGTGTTTTGAAATTTGCAAGACACAAGCATGTAGCTACCCCTATCTCTACAATTATATCATTTCGACCAAAATTAAATTGCACAAAGTTTGTAAAATATCTATTTAGAATTTAGACAATAGGCTACTTGTCACAGACTTTACTTGGGAATTCAAGAGGACCAGTTGAACAAGGTAATCGACTACCTGCGCTGAAGTAAAGCTGTGGCTATTTTTTTATTTATTCCGGCTCAAGAGCAGTTTGCTGCGAGACTAAAGCTTTTTTTCATACAGATAATTTTGACTAAGTTCGACTTAATTAGTTTGAGAACTTCTTTTTACAGACAGAGACGACTGTCTTTAACTATAAAAAAATGTATTTACAAAATTCACAGAACTAACGATTCATGGAAACTTTTCTCCAACGCTGCGCCAAACTTCAAAACGATTCCAGCGCTAAATCTTAAATTCGTTCGATACACAAAATAATTTTATTTCTATAAAATTAATCTCCGAAAACACTGGCGCAAAGCAATTCCAACACTTGTCAATCAACTCACTGGAGTAACTCGAATTTACCCTCAAATTTAAACTCGAATGACTGGAATGACTAAAACGACTAGAATAAAACGCTTATATAAAATCACAACACGCGAGACTAGGTTAGGGTAGAGCATACTCGAATATATCAGTAGCAATTAAAATATAGTTCACACTCGGTCATCGTACGTGTTTACAGAGAACAGCCAATCAGAGAATCGGGACAAGAACAGATATGTCATTAGAAGTCTGGTTAAAAGAAAAATATTTAAAAAAATCCTAAAACAGCTTGCAAATAAGTTACCTAAAATAAGTGGAAGTTTGACTGACTATTCAATTATTACTTAGCCATGTAAATATTACGTCATAATAAAAATCAAAATTATTAGAAAAGAAAAAATTAGCTATAGTTTGTGCAAAGCAAAATCCGGTCGAGTCTAAAGTTCCTATAAAATACAAATTTTTTTCGCTTCGCTCTTCTTCGAATCTACAACAATAATAATACATTTAAAACGGTCCAAAACATAAGAAAAAGTTCCCAGTCGTCAACTGAAAGTAAGCTTTTTCAAAGCCTTTTCCGAATAAATTTCAAAACCAATAAAAGAACAAAAAAAATTAACTGATATAAATCAATTTCAAGCAGAATTTTGAGTAAATGTGGTTGTCGAGTGGTTAAAGCGCTCTGCTTATGATCAACATGGTCTCGGTTTCAAACTCACTTGCGTCATTCTGTTGTGTTCTTGGGAAAAACACTTTACGGCACTTTCCACTGCTTCCCAAGCAGTTCTAAATTTCAATCGTAGCCTATCTCTGTTAAATTACAAGCGAATAACGATATCTTGGCATCTCCAGAAGCAGGTCGGGGTAATTGCTTATCCTATGTATTAGCGCCTCTGTCGCTTTCCTGCGAGTCAGGAGGATAAATATAGAGATGAAGTAAAAATATTTAAAAATAAACTATCATTGTTATTATTATTGATAAATCATTATGTGATTTCTTTGGTCTTGAAGCACAATAAACAAAAAGCTGCTGTAATCCCTTTATTTCAAGTAGTCAGTTAACTCTTTACTAACAAATTCCTTGAATTGTTCTAAACTTTGGTCATATCGAATACTTTTACAAATTTAAAATTTATCTAATGCCATGCTACATATAGCTTCATAATTTACTTTAGTGGGATCCTGTGCTTCATTCAAAACTGGTGGTCTAAGAAATTAGTTTTCTTGAAGCTGTAAAATTAGTCCAATAAACAAAACTAATTGCTTTTTTTAACATTTAGTTCTTTACTTTACAGAGTCGACTAGAAGAATTTGGAATTTAAAATCACGTCAACAATTAATAATCTGATTTCTTACATTGTTTCACAAAAAGCAAAATAAACAAATGCTTTTGATACTGCTGAATGTACAAGTAAGTGCACAAGCACTACATCCAACAATGTGCCACTTCAACAACAACTTTATAATATCAACAACTTTATAACAATGATAAAGTGTTGAAGTAATGATAAAAAAACGATAATTTTTAGTTTGTATCGCATACGTTTATTGTCTATCTCACACACAACCATTTTTCAAAAATTAGTTTATTAAACATAAATAATATATGCGAACTAGAGATAAGCTAATACATACACAAAATTCATTTAAATAGAAATTCAACTTTACTCAACAATTATCAACAAATTTCACAAGCTCATAATTATGAAACACGTCAATCATAATTCAAAAATTATTTTATAAATAGATCTTGCACTGAGTTGTGAAAATTCTAAATGAAAATAAAAGAATTAACCATGGTTTTAAGTACAATATGAGCTAAAAAATCTTTCACCCTTTTCTTTTAAAAAAAGATACAAAATTTACTCGCTTGATACATATCAAAGTTAAGATACACCTTTTTTTCATTGTTGTGCTTTTTTTGTACTGCTGCTTTTTTTGCTACTTTTTGCTTTCTTGTTCGTCTTCACTTGTTTGCTTAATCTTGGTATACAAACTGACCAAATTTTAGGTGGCAGTTGACTTGATGTCCGTATGATTTTTTTGCTGTCTCCTGTGTAAACACTGCTGGACATACTGTTTCAATAACTATATTTTGTTACTTTATTGCTTGTTACAAATACAGTAAATCAATTTGAATTTGAAATTCTATATGACAGGGGTCACCAACTTTTTTGAAACCGAGAGCTACTTCATAGGTAATAATCATATAAGGGCTACCAGTGTAATGCACTTTTCTAAAATAATATATTTACAAAGTTTTCATTTTTTAACTTTTGTTAGAGCAAAAAGTTTTTGAAACTTTATCTGAAAAAGTAACAATAGCAAAAACACGGAAATAAAAACAAACCTAAAAACCCTCCAGACTGTTTCACCCATAAAAGGGATCATCAGGGGTATCTAAAAAGTAAAATAAAATAAAATAAAGTTAAGATAAAACTGCCAGAAAGAATAGAAAACAATAGAAAAAAACTGAAAAAACTTTAAAAATTTTAAAAAATTATAGAAAAAAATTATAAAAAGTTTTTAAAAAATTTTAAACACTGTAAACGCTTATTAGGTCGGAACATCCCAACACGGACTCTGCTAAACTAAACTGATTAAGATCGGCGAGAAAACACGAAAAAAAGGAAAAGCGCGCGAAAGAATTACAAATACAAATATTATTTCAAAAATTAAAAATTTAAAAAGGGTTCAAATATCGGCTAAGGTAGAACGTTGTACGCGGCGAAAAAAGAAAAAAGAAAAAAAGAAGAATGAAAGAAAATCACAGTTTAAGTTTGGCGTTAATCAATTTATATTTATTTTTATGCCGACACTTATTGATCAATTCGGTTCGTTTATTCAGCAGAGCGTCATCATTTGCAGTTAAGATTTCGTATTTTTCTGCCAAGCAGAGGTTGCATACTTTGCCCCCGTGTTGGTAAGGTGTTGCGTGGCAAATAATTTTCCAAGAAATAGCAGGATTTATACCAGAATCTTTGCAGGACCAAATGAATTTCGAAAGTTCTGTTGCGTTTCTTTTGGAAACTATATCGGACTGTGCGAAACCGAATTTAAAGCAAGATTCTATAACCACAACCATTCTGAAAAAGTATGTAGAATTAGACTTTAGTAAGGTTACTTTGATTTTTACGTTTAAACACTCATATTAAAAGTATGAAATGCGATTTTAAGGGATTCGCTGTTGTAACAGTCGTAAACTTAATTAAAATTTTGGCGTAAAGACTGACGTCAACGTGCACGATAATTACAGGTACAGACAATGAAAAAGCCAAAAGAAGCTTGCTTTATTGCCTGATTCGTCAAAATGTTGAAAATATTTTAGAACAGTTCAATTACTTGGTGCACAATTAATGTTTTAAATTTTTCAAATGACATAAAAAAATCGAAATAGATGTCTTGCAAAAAATAAAAGCAATTTGAATATATGATATATTGATATTTATCCGTGTTACAAAAGCTATTACAGGCTTAAAATATCTACTTGCTTAAAGTGTGTCATCAAAAAACACTTTACCCTTATTATATTTTGTTTCTTATTTGTTTTTTCTTTGTTGCACTATGGACTTTAGCTATGTAATTTTTGTCTACTGTTGATAAGTAAAACGCCATTAAATTATTTCAAAATAAAAGCATACATAAGAAAAAAATTTTTTGTAATTGTTATTATATGTCATGGAACATATTTCTAAGTACTGTTCAAAGCATAATGCACAGATTTGAAGGCAGAGCTGAAAACATGTTGTCTGAATGGCTTGTTTGTCACTAACTTTGTGGTTTGCTCATATTCTTCGGACTTTTTGACTCGGATTGACTTTATTTTCAGAGCAGAGGTGACAGCGTTTCCTCAAATTAGACTTGGCAACTTAATTTTTTAGTATAAATATTCAAGCATTATAAAGGAGTCACTTACACAAACATATTCTTCTAAGAGATATTCAATTTTTTGTTGAAATGTTCAGCTACAGTAAAAAAGCCTTTTTTTAACATTTCATTAACAGTTGTTTTTTTAACAGTTGTCCTAAACCCGTCCGCAGGCGTTTAAGCATAACTCAAACTGTTCTGGGCACGCTATTTCAAGCGAGCCAGATACAGGCAAAGCGCTGCTAATGAAAGAAAGAGGCCGGGATGTACTCTCACTGTTTTTTGTTCGATTTATGATTTACCAACATTGTTTGATTTATGATCATCTACAGGGCAGCACGGATGCCTAATTTTTTTAACGGCCAGTAGACTTTAGCTCAATATAGAATTTGCCCCATAATAAAACTAGGTTGGACATTCCTAGTTTATACCTTCGTGTTATTCGGCAGGCATTTGATACCCGATGAATAAACTGTAGTCAGGATCTAGAGTAGTGCTGTGCAAAATTTTGAAATCTTTCAAAGTGTGCCGCGGATTTGAAAAAATAGCGGACCACTGATCTTTCAGCCACAAATATGTAACTCCTAGTTAACAAAACCCAGATGGCTGGATGTTTAAAAAACTGATAAGTGATCCGTTGAAGAGGGACGGTGGTATCCAATGACTAACCGTGAAGGGTCATTCAAAACACTATTTATAAAGCCAGTAAGAGTGCTGCAACAACAAACCGGATCCCAGTACTCAAGGCAGCAGTCGAATAGACCACAAATAAGACAACTGTATGTGGTGTTTTGAACCAGCACCTGCCCTGACCCCGCAAGTCGCCTCAGCAGCGGGACAGATGGCAGGTGCTTTTTCACAGCCTGGGCCGTGAGTAAGTCTGTTCTTGGTGTTAAAATAACAGACCGAAACCAAACCTGCCAAAACGGAAGAGTATCCACCCATTCCGATGTTCAGCGTGGATCTGGTAATCGGCAAACGTCCTTTCCAGGACGGGGCAATGCTTGTAGAAAACCGACCTTTTCAGAACATATTACCAACAAATTCTGAAGACCCACTATTCTAAGAAAAAGGCCGGTGCCATATCTTTCAATCTGACAGCTGCCTATGACACTGTCTGTGTTTTATTTTTAGGTCACATTTTTTCATAATCTGGTTATAGTAAAAAAAACCTATAGATGTTAAAAAGGAATAAATCTGAATTGATTTTGGAGGAACACAGTTTTTCTGACACTCGAGACAGTTTTGTTTACTGTTATCGTCACAGTAAGAGTGAAACAATTTCCGGACAAGCTCCATAATCATTCAAACCATATACTTATCCAGCAGCAAACCTCAGTAGCTTGCAGTTAAAGCCAATTTTGTATACAATAGCAGATCGGCAAATATGGCACCAGCCTTTTTCTTAGCTTCAAGAAAATCGTCGATGTTTTGTATTAACAGAACAACTTCATTCACAGTTGACTTTTTACCCAGTCTGTTATCCAAAAAGCAATAGATCAATAGGTTCGATACGGACGTAGGTAATCGTCTCGAATTTCTTGCATGGAACACAAACCAGATATTTGTCAATAATTCTTTCTTTGTCTTTTGGATCGATCTTCCGTGGATTTTGAAAATTCGTAGCTGACGCAAGCAGGGAGAGAGAAAGTTCCTGTAATCAAGACTTCAAAGCAACTTTTGCATGGATTATAACTGATGTGAGCAGATTCTATCTGCTATAAGCAAACAGAATCAGGGCTCTCGAGTTTTACCGGGTTTTGCTTAGAATTTATTGTTTTTATGTAAAACAATCAGATCAGAATATCATGAAGTTTAACAAATTCTGTTAAATCTTTTCCCGAAAGTTACTTTAGTTTAGGGTTGCCATATCTGAGTAGGCGGAATTCCGGACAGACATAGGCGCACCAACGAAAAAAATTTTTGAAGGGGCTGATCAAATAAATTTGTTTACGAAACTAGGACGAAGACCAAAAAAAAAGGGTCTTCACTTCAAATCAATCTTGGAATTTCTTATTTTTTCCCAAAGCCATGGTGTTCTCTAAAAAAAATGGTTTTCACTTTCAATCGGTCTCGGAATTTGCTAAAAATTGCATGTTGCTTTTAGTTGATACTGAAATTCCAGACAATTTGGCTTTTTTTAAGTTTCTTCTGGACACAAAATCTTACATATAATTCCGGACATGCCGGAAGGTATGGCAACCCTACTTTAGTTTAAAATACAAAATTTCGATGCAGTAAAAATTCTTTGTTGGTCTTAGAATAATTGTCGTTTGTAATTTAAAAAAACGGGTTTATTACTTAAACTCTGGAAACTGCAGAATTTCAATGTTTTAAAAACAATTGTTGCTTGTAAAAGTAACAAAAAACATTTTATTACATAGAACTCTGGTTTTTTTTCTACCTGGGTTTCTGCACTGGGTTTCTGCCAATTGCATGAGAATGCGAAATTTCGTTGTTGCAAAAATAATTATTTTTTTAAAAATCCAAAAACCGTGTTATTACTAAAATTCTGGAAACTCACCTTACTTTAGCATTCAAAATTTCGATGCTGTAAAAACAATTTAAAAGTAAAAAAAAAAACTTCTCATTAAATAGAACTCTTTGCTTCGTTGTTTCCATTTACGTAAGAATGCAAAATTTTGTTGTTGCAAAACTAATTGTTGTTTTTAAAAATCCGAAAAACAGTGTTATTACTAAAATTCGGGAAAGTTATCTGTTATCTTTGTGTGGTACAAAATAATGTTATTCTAATTTTGTCAGTTTGGTTGGTAAGAAATAAAAAGTTCTTATCGAACTTCAAGAGTAGACCTTTTTTTGGTGTCCATTTGACTTTCGAAATAAATTTATTAAACATTTGCAATAAGTAAGAACCGTATTTTTAAACTTTGGCTTGAAAATTTTTTCTGAGGAAAGAAATCATTTGAATAAATTTCAGACTTTAGTATGGTGTTTCGAAATGTTTTTTTACCTGCGGCACATTTTGAGACTTTTTCAAAATTCGCGGCACATTAGGACCAAATTTCTTGATTTTCGTTTCTAAAACTAGTGTGCTCCAAAAAAAAAGTCTTTACTATGAATCTGTCTCGAATTTCTTGTATTTTGTTCTCAAAAAGTAGTGTTGCCGAAAAAAAAAGGTCGCAAAGTAATAGATTAATGTTTTTTAAAAAAGTTTGGCGGCACACTTGGAAATCTCTGCGGCACACAGGTTGAAAAACACTGCTTTAGTACGTCATGAATTTATAAAAGTTGGAGCCCCTGCTTTATTGTAATTCATTCATATAAAACATATAGTTTTTATTCTACCTGTATGTCTTCTGTTTGCAAAGCTCACATGTGAAAACTATAAACTTTTGAGACAATATTTTCAAAAAAGTAAACTTGTACATAAAGAATACGCGGGGTTTTTCGAAGTGAGAAAATTTTCAACTTAAAAACGGTCTATTATTTTAAATGCAAAGAAGTGATGAGCAATTATAAAAAGTCAGGTGTTGTTTAATTGTCCGAAGGCGTAAACATAAGGCCTAACATGTGCAGTAATCTATTTCATTTTTTTCCTACACAAATGAATAGTTCCAAGAATGTTCAATGAAAAAAGCTCATTGTAAGAATTGAATTTTGCCCGCTCAATTGATATTCAAGTAACCTTTGTGGTAATCAAACAACTATTGTTTTGTCGAACCGAAAATAAATGTTAAATTTTCATTTGATGTGGACAAGAATCTAACCCTTTGTACTGAAGGCAAAAATGACGTTTTTAGTCACTGTCTATCTCTGTACAAAAACAAAACAAGCTTGAAACTTAGAAATCTGTCGCTGCACAATGACTATATTAAAAAGTTGAATTCAATTTCGATCACAAGATCATCATCAGTTAACAATTCTATCAATTCTGTGGAAAATAAAAATATGAAACAACAAATTTGCATAAAATTGAGCCTAATAATTACACTGTAGTGAAAAAACTATTTTGAAAACTTTTCAAATTTAAACTAAAACACTATTTACTAACAACAACGAACGTGTAACTGGTATCACACTGTGATACAACCCAAAACCAAAGTGACATCAAATATCTTTTCAACGCGTTACCGCATGACGTCAATAACTGTTGGTCACTACTATAATAAATTGAGAAAGATATATTTAATAGTATGAGTTCAAACATCGCAAATGATCGAAAATCAAATTATTTAATTTTAGGTAAAATTACTTTGTTTATATTAATTTTGGCATCCAAATTTGAAAACCAACGGTCTTCGTAACATCCCAAATTATGTTATTATAAGTTATTAAGAATAAGAAAGCTAGTAGTAGAACAGTGTGGACCACACCTTTCCCTAAACTATTAAAACTCACAAGCAAAGAAAAATCACTGGAACCTAAAGCTACAGTAACTTATAGAAACCCGCCAACTCTTGCCAACAACCTACTAAACTAAAAACAACTAATTTTCCGACTAATTACGACAGACAGGGTTCTTTTCCTTGTGGAAACTGTGCACTCTGTGGAAACCAAGGCTGGGGAGCAGGAGCCGGAGCCGGAGCCACGAAGCCGGCCAATTTTGAAGAACCTGGAGCCATCAAGATTTTTGCTGGCTCCAGCTCCAAACAATATTTTTTTTACATTTTAAAGCCACTTAATTAATTCATGGATATATATGGTAGAATTTAAGTGGTGAGGAAAGCGGGGCGAAACGGGACGCCTAAGAATTATTGCTAATATTTCCTAATATAAAAACAATTTAACCCATTTTAGTTATTGCTGCAATCACATGATGCAACAGCACCTACAAACAAACAATCGACACTGTTGTTAATAACCATAGGAAATGAGGTTTAAATAAAATTTTTTGAAAACTGTACCGTTTTACCCCGCAGTTGGGACATAATGGGATAGGTGTTCCGTTATGCCCCAAGTATTGCTTTTTCTTAAACTGTTGCAATAAAAGTAAATTATAATGCATACATTACACTTTTGAGTATGTTTATTGATATTAGCTTCTAATTGCGGTCATTCAGCACATTAACGACTTCTATCGATAACTAATAATTAAATAACAAGTGGACATAGAAAAGTATAGTCAGTTAAACGGATAAGCTACAAAAACTCTTATTTCACACAGCAGTATGTATGCCGTAGGTAAACAGCTTTGTTTGTTATAGGGAAGAGGAGGGAAAGCTGGTCTCACAAAGAAGTGGTCTCTGAAAAAGGTCTGCCACTGCATTCTCCAATCCCCTACCCCTCTCTTTTGCACAGATGATCTGTGCTATTCATCAAATAATTATACTTTCAGTATGCTAATAACATTTTAAACCGTTAAAACAGTGGTTCACAAATTTTTTCAAAAAATTTCCATGACGGACCCCTTGTAATTTTTTTATGATTTGCAGCCTATCGTCTCTTCCATCTATTGTCTATTTTGCAATCATTTTATTAATTAACGAGCCTTTGAAGCAATTCCTTATGGTAAACAATAGCGCAAAGCCTTGACGTTTTGCGACGTATCGCGGTATAAAATTTAAATAGCTTCTTTTTATAGTTAATGGGGAAATTGTATACAGAAAATTTCTTTCGCGGACCCCCTGAAAATGCTTTACGGACCCCACTTTGGGAACCACTACGTTAAACAATGATTAACAAATACTTAAAGCATTAAACAAGCAATATCAAAAATTGCAATTAAAATCAAAGGAGCCTGAACACAACCATACACTTTAGCAATTTAACGTAAAAATTTGCAAATACAAAAGCTTTCAAAATATTTTTTATCTATAATATAAAAACTAGCTAACTGATGCAAATTCTAAAACAACTGTATGATACTCCTAAAAATAAAGTTGCTGTCGAAAATCAGCTTTAAAAAGTTGTTGTTACAAATACAAGCAGAATAGTTTAGTTCAGTTCCGTTCAGTTTATTCCCATAAGCACGAAAAGATCAAGTATAATAACAACAAATTATAAAAGTGTCAATTCTACATTTGCTCATGAAGGAGATAGCGAAAAACCAAGAGGTTATCGAAGTCAGCTGCCACCGCATTAATTAAATTTGAGAGTAACTACAGTCACAAGTAATGTTTGTATATTTAATATATAAATATGTCAAGACATAATAAAACCAAAGCAGCAATAATAACAGCAAAAGAACACAAACAGTAATACACAGAAAAGAAAAACATAAACACACATAACAAAAAAAAATTAGTTGCATGAATTGAGTAAAAGTTTTTTATATTTTTTTTTAAATTGATGTTTTTGAAGTAATTTTATGTGTTGTGGAATTTCGTTCCATATTTTAGGTTCTGGAAATGTAATCATGCTTTAACCTAAGTTTGTTCTTATTGAATGCAGATGATAATTATTATTTTTAACTAATCTAGTTTGATGTTTATGGATTGAATTAATGCTGGTGATTGGTTGGGTTTGAGTATCAATGTTCCAAATTTTATTACTGTAGAAAATTACCAACGCACGTGTTTTATTTTATTTCTCTTGAGTTTCTAATCATTATTTGCGCGAGCACTCGCTGCCAGCGCCTTTTTTGTTTTACGCTTTATTTTTAATTAATCTCACCTTGAAGCATAGTTGTGTCTGCAGCGCGTTGATTTTAGAGCTGGCTTTACTGCGTTTGTTCACACTTCTCAATTTGTGAGGCGACCAGCTGCAGTGTTTGTGGGCGGCTGGTTGAAGTCTGAGTAGACTTAGCGTGCAGTTAAGATATTCCCGTTTTTCCCCGTGAGTCAGCACCGAAGTGAACTGCTCGGTAAGACACCTATGCGTTTTCTTTTCGTGTTTAATTTTTAGTTTGTTTTTATTTATTTACAGATTACCGTTTCCGCTTTCGTTTTCGCTTTTATTTCCAAGTTTCAACGTTTCAGTTATAACTTATTTTATATTAAATTATTTTCCTTGGTTATTATTTCCTTTTAATTTGTCGAAGCCGGAAGCGCGTTGATCGACACTTCACTTTGCGGTAATCGGGTACTTCAGCGCCGTTTACCGTTATAATTACTTATGTTGTACATTGCAATTGCAACCTGCAATTTGTAAATATCATTAAGTTTTAGTAGTTGCAGTTTCATATATAATGGGTCAGACCTGGTTCTGTTACTGCTGTTTGTCATAATTTGAAGAACTCTTTTTTGAGTAGTTATTAGTGTTTGGAGAGTTTTTGTGTTAGCCTTTCCCCATTGGTGATGCAGTACTTTAAATGAGGATATATTAAAAAACATATATGAGGTTGTTAAAAATAGATAAATGCTAAATTTTAATTAAAAAAATTACAACTAATAATTAATTTTCATAAGATAAATTTTTATAACTATGAAATGTAAAATTTCGGTAAAAATGTTGTTTTTTTCAACCTGACAACAATTGAGAAAAGCAGCCATAATGGATTCAGCAGTCTTCATTTTATTAAACAAACATTAAAAAATCTTTATAAAGACGAACGTTGTCGGCTTACTTCAGCCCTCATCAGGTTTCTACAATTTTAGCAATATTAATTAACTTTAAATTTACACACACACATAAAAAACAACAACAGCAAAAAACAATGTATATTTTTAAAAAACAAGCTGTACTTTTGACTAACAGGCTAAATTTTAAATCAAAACGAGTGTGAGACTAAATTGATACAAATTCAATTCCAGATTATGATGTCATCGAAGAAAAAAAGGAAAAATATTACAATCAAAATATATTCAATAAATATGAAGCTCCGTTTGCGAACATTTGTCGATTTAATTTTGGACTTAACTTTTTTATGAGTAGAGCTTTGTGAATCTTGGAACAAAATTCTGATTTGCATTTACGTATTATTATAAAATTGTTTTCATTAAACCGATTATAGAACATTTCCCACACGATAAAATATGATCTTTAATTGCACTATCCTGTAGACTTTTGAAATACAGATGCTCCCGGACTCTAGTGATCAAATACAGATGTATGTCTTGTTCGTATCACACGAACAAGACAACATCTGAGCAAAGAGCAACAGAAGTTTTGGATTTCAACTAGAAATAATTGACTACTTTAAAAGTTTTATAGATGGGAGATATTTTTAGATTGTACTTGTTTTTTATTAATGCAGAAAGACGATTCGCAAAGTGATGTGATTCCTTACCCAAATACGGTATACAAAAACAATTTTCAAAGCTAATGTTTTGAGAAAATTTGTTAGAAGATTGAAAGCTCGTAAGAATTTTATCAAAAAACGATGAAGGATAACCATTATTCAAAAACATCTTTTTTAATTTACTAACTTCTTTATCAAACAAAAAATCGGAGGAACAAATACGCTTGGCTCGATTTAAAAAACATAGAATTAACCCAGACTTTCATTTAGTGGGACACAGCGCGTTAAAATTCAAAATTAAATTAGTGTTTGTAGGTTTTCTGTATACCCAAGTATCAATCCCTGTTTCATTGAGCCTAATTTCAACGTCAAGAAATGGTATGGTGGCAGAAGGGAACTCCACTGTGAATTTAATATTATTATGTTGAGAATTAAGCAAATCGAGAAATTTAGTGCAGTGATCAGATTTATCAAATACAGCAAATATGTCATCAACGTTTCTTGAATACAATTTTAAATAAAGTCTAAATGTTTTCCTAATAACTTATTTTCTATGTGAGCAAGATAAAAATTGGTTAAAGTCGGAGTCAATGGAGAACCCATACTGACACCATTATGTTGTTGATATAATTTGTCTTTATATAAAAACATTCCTTGCTTGGCCAAACGCAGCAGTTTTATAAATACTTCTTTTTTCATTGAAGGTAGATTGTCTTTAACCTGGTTATCTTTTGAGTAGATGTAGTCTGCAATGATATTAATGGTTTTATCCAAAGGAACATTTGTGAAAAGAGATTAAACGTCAAAGCTAACAAGTTTGTGATCCGCTTTAAATTTGAAGTTATTTATTTTATCAAGAAAATGATCAGTAAAATGTAACTTGTATGAATTTGGTATGTAATTTTTGATTATTGAATCAAGAAATTTGGCAAGTTGATATTCTGGGGAGCCAATCATCGATATAACTGGTCTTACTGGGTTATTATTTTTGTGGATTTTGATGAGACCGTACAATTTTCCTGGACTGCTGCCTTTCGGAATGAGGTTTTTTACTGTTTCACTTCCATATGATTTTAGATATTTGTTGACATAATAATTAATGGACTTTTCTGATTTAGCCTGTTAGTCAAAAGTACAGCTTGTTTTTTAAAAATATACATTGTTTTTTGCTGTTGTTGTTTTTTATGTGTGTGTGTAAATTTAAAGTTAATTAATATTGCTAAAATTGTAGAAACCTGATGAGGGCTGAAGTAAGCCGAAAACGTTCGTCTTTATAAAGATTTTTTAATGTTTGTTTAATAAAATGAAGACTGCTGAATCCATTATGGCTGCTTTTCTCAATTGTTGTCAAGTATGAAATGATATCAGACTAATATTTTATTCAGCATTTCCATGAACCTGAATGCTAAATCTATTTAAACTCTGCTATAGGCATTTTAAATTTTAGCAAAGTTATAGCTAATAAAATAAACTAAATTATTAAAACTTTTAATTTTATAAATTTTAAAAAACATTGGTGTACTTTTTTAATTAAAATTTAGCAGTTAAGAGATTTTCATTAACTGGGATATCGATATATGAAATCAGCGCATTTTTAGCCCAGATTATCAAATTTTTGTTAAAAATAAATTTTTTAAAAAAGTTACCCCCCTCGAAACCCAGCATCAACCAGAAACTTAACTGTAAAAGAGTCTAACAATTACTTAGAAAACTTGATACATCATTCAAACTATACTAAGTAAGCATCATTACATCAAGAGATCGCGGTACAATATTAGGAGAATAACAAAATAACAAAATAGCAATGACTTGCATAGGTAAGTTGATACAAAAGAGATAAGAATATGAAGAGGTGTTTCTGTTGCTTGAGGGTATGAGTCTTTCAATCTAACCCAGAAGTGTGAAAGGGGTTTTTCTTGGTACTCTTGTCTAGCTCCAGAATTGTTTATCAGCTCTAAAAATTTGTCCTGACATTCATCCGGAAGCTTTTCAACAGGAAATGTAAACAAATTTCTCACAAAATCCAATTCTTCATCACTAGTCTCCGGAAAGTATTTGTCAAATTCATTTTGAAGGTTTAAAAAATGCTTTACAATATCTTTTTCAACAACTTCTGGTATACAGCTCCTTCTCTGCTGTCAAGAAGCATATCCACTTTCTCGAATATTGCAAAATTGTAGATTTCAGCTTTTCTTTTCCAATTTACCAACTTAGCTTTGAAAGCCTTCAGTGCATTGACAAATTTGATGACATTGGTATTTTTGTCTTGCATTTGCAAGTTGAGTTTGTTAAGTTGTTCAAATATGTCACACAAATAAGCTGGAGATTACCCACAGTTCATTATCTAGCCAACCGTGATACTCAATCTTGCCTTTGAGAAGACGAAATGCTTTTAATTCTTCTCGGACTTCAAAGACTCTTTGCGTGACATTGCCTTTGGATAGCCATAGAGTCGGAGTGTAATAGAGAAGCACCTGGTGGTCTGAATCCATATCTGCACAGAATGCCTTAAAAAGACGGAAATTTAAAGCTCCTGCTTTAATAAAATTAACTATTTTTATTATCTTATCAAGAACTTTTTGAAGGGACTCGGGTAATGTCTTGGAAGCTAGGCCTTGCCTATGCAACATGCAGTGAATATTTTTACTTTTTGGTGCTTGCCTCTTTACTGAAGCTGGAAAGCCTGAATTGCATCCCAACATTGCTGGCGCACCATCAGTGCAACAGCCAGCAAAATTTTTCCATACCAAGCCCTCAATTGTGAAAAATGTTGTAACATTATTCAGAATATCTGCTGCTTTTGTAATAGTTTCAAGAGTGGAGCAGAATAGAAACTCTTCCTCAAATGCATTGTTGCAAACATATCTTGTCTACACCATCAACTGTGCACATAAAGAGAGAACTGTTGATTCATCCAGCTGGATTGCAAAAAGTCCAAACAGAGCGGTTTTGATTTTCTGTACTACTTGACTTTTTATATCAAGAGACAAATCCCTAATTTGCCTTTGAATGGTGTTATTTGACAGCGAAATTGCAGCTAGCTTTTTTTCTGACTCTTTTCTTTGCATTATGGCAGCTGTTTTCAGAATGCAAGGCGCGATTAGTGTTTCACCGATACTATGTGGCTTTTACTGTTTTGCTATCTCAAATACCACTAAATAAGATGCTTCTAGCAGTTCGTTGTTTTTTCTAAAAAAATTCTAGAAACATCCAGTCTCATTGACTTTAGTGCTCTCCTTTGAGGTTCGAAATAATAGGTTTTATCCTTATTTATGTGTTGCGGATGTACATTTTCTAAGTGTTGCTTGAGCTTTGCTGGTCTCATTGAGTCTTTGGAGTACTTTATTACAAAGTGCGCACTGTGGCTTTTCTTCATTATGCACAATGACCGATGCAAAACCAAACTGGATATATCATTCATCTTATTTTTGTTTTTTAGCATTCATGTCTTTGCTGCTAGGTTGCTAGTAACTAAACGTAATCTATACAAAAAATTGTTTTAGGCTATTAGTATTTGGCTGCTTATCTACTGTAATTCTATTACACCAGGCTAGCCTATGTTAGAAGTTAGTTGCTCATATAAACTGAACATAAAAAGTTACTAACTGTTTTACATTCAGTTTATATGAGCAACTAACTTCTAACATTCCAAAGTATTACCTGTCTAACTGTCACAGACTTTGTTGGGGAATCCTAAAAGACCAGTTGAGCTAGGTAACCCGAATACCTGCGCTAAAACAAAGCTGTGTCTAAATTTTATTTTATTCCGGCTCAAGAAGTAGTCTTGCTAGGAGCCTGACGGTTTTATACAGTTGGGTTAAACGAAAGCTCGAATTGATCCGTTGAAGACTCTTCTTCACAAACAAACCAAGACCACTGTCTCTAATAAGAAAGCAGCGAATGCTAAAGTTTTTTGCTACATTACGAGATGAGAAGAGTTGGTTGATATGACATTATTTCGTAAGCAGTTGCCCGATTGGGTAAGATTGCTGTATTGATTGCAAACCTGTTAGGCACAATCGCGGTTCAAAACCTACTCGTGTCGTTCTATTGTGTTCTTGGTAAAATACTTTACGGCACTGTCCTCTACTTGGCGGTCTTAGCAAGCACTATCTATATTTCACTCATATCTCTATATAAAGAATTTTAACGCTACCGCAATACGGCATCTACGAAAGCAAGTCTTGGGAATTGTTTAACAGTTGCCCTAGAGATAGCGCTTTTGCCATTTTCCTATAAGTCAGAAAGATAAAGAAGTGAGTGAAAATGAACATTATTTGCAAATCGTTTAAAATTCTTTATCAGAAATAATACCAGCAACAAAAAACAAATATTTGAGTGGTCGAGAAAAAATATCTACATCTAATAATGGGGTAAATAAACATACATTTTAGTTAAGTAAATTTTACAAAATTA
The DNA here is from genome assembly GCA_963680785.1 of Diplosoma virens. Taxonomy (NCBI): domain Eukaryota; kingdom Metazoa; phylum Chordata; class Ascidiacea; order Aplousobranchia; family Didemnidae; genus Diplosoma; species Diplosoma virens. Next base: position 158,046 of record CAVMFT010000172.1, read on the forward strand.
AACACAATTATTTTTTTTACATAAATATAAGATACAAAATCAGTAAAGTAGAACGTAACATGCACCAAAAGACAGAGTGTCTTTTTTGCTTGATATACATGTAAATTTAAAAAGTTTTTTCAAATATTTTTAAGAATTTTCGTTTTCAACAAGAACATCAAGTCCAGAATTTTTATTGCCGCTTAAATTGATCATAATTTGACCAAGATTTTCAACATTTTTTCAACAGAATCCATAAATTACCTCTGTACAACTACTATGTCGGCAGCGTGGTCGAGTGATTAAAACGCGGGGCTCGTAACCAACACTGTCTGGGTTCAAAACCCACTCGCGTCATTCTGTTGCGTCCTTGGGAAGGACACTTTACGGCACATTCCCCTGCTTGGTGGTCTTGGCAAGCAGTTCTGAATTACAGTCATATTTCTATTAAATTACAAGCGAACAGCAATATCTTGGCATCTCTGGAAGCAGGTCGGGGTAATTGTTTACCCTATGTATTAGTGCCTCCGTCGCTTTCCTGCGAGTCAGGAGGATAAATATAGAGATAAAAATAAAAAAAATAAATATCTTTTTAGTCTCAAGAGTATCAAAATAGTTTAGCAATTACACCAGCTCTGCAACTACTCAGTCTCGCTTATTCGCGACACATAAGAAACTACACGGGCCGATATTTCGCAGCCCGTACCTGCTTTACATGTAATTTTTCCATAGCCCCTACATCCTCAATACGTACATTACGTACCCAGATTAAAATCATTAGTCTATGCAATTTTTCAATAATCACTAAAAAATTACGAAATCAAATAATTGTAGGGAAAAGTTTTGAAAATTGACTTACGATCAAAAATTTGCAAAATTTGTCGGCCTACAATCACTTATCGTTTTAAATAATACTGGGCCTATCATTTTCGGTCTGTCAAATTTGTGTACGTAAACATAAGTCACCGGACCGCTGGACCAGTGGTCTAACGAATACTAGAATTACTATTAACACATTTTCACCATTAACTTAACAATTTCATTATGACAAATAATGGTTTATTCTTAGAAATAATAAAATCATTTGAATTAATGTTTCTCAACCGGCGGTCCACCGGGTGCTGCCAATCCTTTGTACATATTTTTCGGTCCGTGTTATAGTTTGTTTGCTATGCTACATTTGCGTAAAGTTTTTATAATATCAGTCCTGGACTAAATCAAAATTGCTTTACGCTAGAACAAGGTTGAAACACTGTTTTTTGCTAGAAATGCCAAAATTATTGCTGCCATGTTGCAACACAAAGCTATAAACAAATAAATTATGGAGCGTTTTCTTTATTGTTAAATAAAAGGACTTCTTTATAACAGTGATTATTCCAATCTTTTGGCCAAGACAAAATTTTAAGAAATGACTTGTTATTGTTTCGTTCAACGTTTGAAACAATAAATCCTTCTTTTTTTTCACATGTAATGGTCATAAGACTTTCTGCGATTGTCACAGAAATAAAATGGCGCAAAGCTTGCTTTCAAAGTCAATTGACATTAGAGCAAGCTTCTAAATTAAAAAATCAAACTTTTTAACAATTGGGCCACTAACATAAATAAAAAGACTTTGACAGTGCGGCACAAGCCTTTTGTACCTGCCCAAGAAAACCCAAGAACATGGTTTGCAAAGCCTTATAGAAGAAATAAAATTAAGTAAAGATTAAAAAAAAGTTTTAACTTGATTACCTTAACTTACTACTTTAAAAGCTTTTTTGATCAAGTTTCAAAATCTGGTTGGGCGTGGCGTCCACTGCTGACCATTAAAAATTAGCAGAATAACAAAATGGGTTCTTCACTGCAAGTTCAAGCTTGAAAAATAGTGCTACTGACGATGATCTTTGACCACAAAGCATTAAGTCTTATGGGACTTAAGTTGTACTTCGATCAATAATTTAACTCATGTCTCCATACTCCATTGATACTGAAACACGTCGCTTTGCATTTGTTTTACAAGATTCTAAGGGACGACGATATTTCGAATCTTTATTCGGCTATATTACTGACCAGAACAAAATCTTATTGCGATATGCATCTTCAAAAATTTTGTTTAATTTTGTTTTTTTCAAAAAGTTACTTTATGAGATCATTTGATGTAATGTTTTGTATTATCTTTAAAAAAATTATTTGATGTAGAAAATATGTTAAGTTAGACCACCAGGAGAACAAATAAAAACTTATATTTGGCTATTGTGTTCGGACCTAGTAGGCTATTTTTTGATGGCATTTGTATTTCCAGATTTAATACGAAAAGTTACAAATTGTTAGTGGAAATTTAATACGGCCTGCTAAGATCTTTCTGAATTTGGTTTTGGCCGGTGACCACAAAAAGATTGCCTACCCCTGGTTTATAATGCAGTGACGAATCTGAAAAAAAAACGGCAACAAAAAAAACTTCAAAAACAAGACATTACCGTTTAAACACAAAACGGCAAAATATATGGACTACTCAGGGTTTTGCGAGATGGTTACGAGTAGCTAGTAAAAAGTTTGGTATATAGTAAGTGACCGAAAAAGAACTGACACGATCCATAAAACAGCAAGAGTTTTCAAAATTTTAATGTGAAAGCAAATATCGGATAATAATCGTAAACCTTAACTTAACCAGACCAATAAACAAATTTAGTTATCAAAAACTACAAGTTATGCCTTAGGAAAAATAGACAAGAATGTACGTACGTTAAAATTATACATTAAAAGTAGAATGATTCAAAAATTGATTCCAACCTACCGTTGATTAGTGTAAGGCGGCGGCTTTTGTTGATGAAAGAAATCAGCGGTTTTGCGAAAAGAGCGGACGAATCCGACAACTTCCGAGAACTAACACGACAATTAGTATGCAGGCCCGAAAAGCGGTTTACAAAAGATTAGTCGCTGCAATATTAATAGAGTTTCTCTTCATAGTATGCTTTTTTACAAGCGTTAATGCGATTTTTTAATCAGGATAAACATTATTTCTACAAGACCTTTTACATTTAATTTTTGAAAGCCTTATATTACTAAAAAAATCAAATCAAATTTCTAAAAAATAGTTGATCGTTTCATAACATTCAAATAGGCAGATATGATTGAAAAACTACTTGCTTAAGATATCGTTTAGTATAATTTGTTCCTTACTGTCACACTTCATTCATAATTTTAATCGTAACGATATAATTTATCCCCGTTAAAAGTAATTCATAGCTTTGTTTTAGGAGGATAATTGCGTCTCTTTGAGCGCCGCTGTCATATTATCCGATTCGCTTTATTGCCCGATATATGTATCTTCTTTTCTCTTTTGCTCAACCGTATTGACTAATATGTTTTGTTCAAGCTTTGCTGTCTCGAATATAGTAGAATATTCGAGCATAACGATCTCTCCAAAGAGTTCTGGCTAAATATCGAATTTACGAGAAAGTTTACGTCACGTGATTTTGGTTTCTATATAAAGCCGATGCGTAGCGAATTATTATTGATTAGATGTGATTTTGAGACGACTCGAGTGGAAGTAATTTGGTTGGGCGGGGGAGGCCCATAGTTTTTGTATTGGTCGTCGAGTGTTGAATTTATTTTGCGCCAGTGGTTGGCAGTTGTATTCTATAGAGGTAGAATTATTTGTGTTGATTGAATCATGTTATAGTGTTGATTTCGCTTTGCAGTTTGGCAAAGCGTGGAATAGAAGTTTCGTCGGACGTGATTTTTGTAATACATTCGTTCTTATTAGAGACAGTGGTCTTGGTTTGTTGTAAAGAAGAGTCTTCGACAAAATCAATCCGAGCTTTCGTTAAATCAACTGTATAAACCGTCAGGCTCATAGCAAGACTACTTCTTGAGCCGGAATCAAATAAAATTTAGACACAGCTTTGTTTCAGAGCAGGTATTCGGGTTACCTAGCTCAACTGGTCCTTTGGGATTCCCGAACAAAGTCTGTGACACTTACACTTACAACAAAATTTTATTATTTTTCCAAAATCTCAGAAAAATTTTCAAGAATGTTTGCGCTTGTGTAATGCAATGTCAGGTTTATGGTGAAAATTTATTTTTATTTCAAATTGAAGCCTGGTCATAAAAAAAATTAAAAAGTAGTTTAAAGCTGGTTTTGTGTGAGAAATCAGCGTCATACAACTGTACTTGCTATAAGAACTCATCTGAATTTCTCCCTCATCCAAACACTTTGTTGTAGTTTGTTTTATCCGATAAAAATGACTATTGGTATCAGAACATTGGTTGTTCCACCAATCAAAATAGCAATCAAACCAGGACATTTAAGCTGGACATATCATCCAGGACGGCAACTTTCCGGGACACTCTTGAGTAAAGGAATCTGGATACCAACCGTTTGCTTCATTCCGCAAACGTTTTTTCGGCCTCGTTTACTATCCTTAAAAAGTAAAACCTAGCCGAGCTTTGTCGAATTCTCGTATAATTTTTATTTCATTCCGGAAAAGTTGTAGGACATGATGCACACGTTGACAGGTTGAAGCAGGGGCGTTGTTTGTGATCGCCAACTGTTGATATTTTAAAAATACATTCACAAAGATTTCGGTTACAAACCGTGGAAAAATGATTTGTATGGTTATAGAGAGGTTTAAAAAATAGAAAAAAAAGCTTCCTTTGCTAAAACGTTTGTAATTACTTCATTTTTTTAGATACTACATGTATTTTGAAATTTCTTGACTTTTTTCCATTTGAATTAATTAATAAGATGGTATTATTTTTAGGTAGGCCCTAACAAAGGGAAACGGTAAAATAGAAGTTTTTCTACAAATTTGTTTATTTTTGCTAGCGGTCGCGGCAAAGCGTGGAATTTCAATTTCACGCCTTTAGTAAATGACATCGATTTTGCCATTTCATTGCTTTTTGCATGACGAAGCTAATTACGTTGATTGTTAAACGTCAAAATGCCTGAAGCGATAAAAAAGATATTTCATATAAAATCACATTTTCTTTTTCTGAGCTTTTGGCAATTACTTGGAAACAGTTTAAACTTTTACTTTTTTTGTATGAAACAATTACTATTTGACTAATTAAAACAAAGGTTGCTTGAACATCAATCAAGCGGACAAAATTCAATCATTACAATAAGCATTTTTTATTGAACATTTTCAAAGCTATTTATTCGTCGTAAATAAAATAAATAATTCGAAATCGAATTCTAATAATTTAAGTAATATGTAATTCGAAATAAAATAAAAACTACTGTACAAGTTAGGTTTTATGCTCACGTCTTCGGACAATTAAACAACATCTGACTGTTTATAATTGCCTTTTACTTTGCATTTAAAGTAAGAAACAGTTTCTATGTTGAAATTTTCTAAACAAACTTGAATTTTATCTTTAATTTTTAAAAAATTTTTTCCTAAACAGGCTTGATTTTTATTCATAGGATACCGATTTAAAAAAATTTTTTCTAGTTAAACTTAATTTTTGTTTATTCCTCTGTTTAATTGTAAAAAGTTTTTCCTAGTCAACCTTGATTTTTATTGATAAGATACTTTTAGGAAATTTCAAAATTTCCCCTAACTAAGTTTGTTTTTTATTCATAGGATACCTACATCCAATTTTAAAAAGTTTTTTTCCTAGATAAGCTTGATTTTTTGTCATAAGATAGTTATATTCAATTTAAATTTTTTTTCTAGACAACCTTGATTTTTGTTGCACCTACGTTTAATTTTTTAAAGTTTTTTTTCACAAAAAGTCGATTTTTATTAATAGGTTATCTGTTTTTAAATTTTAAAACAAACGTTTCATAATAAAAAAGTTTGTCTTTTTTTACTTTTTTGTTGTTCAGTAAACCATCCCAATCCAATTTAATTAAATATTTTATACTTATTTTATGTTGTATTGATTTACTTTATCAGTGTTAATATTTTATAAGTGTTTTGTTTTAAAAATTAATTCAGTTCTACAGTAACTTCCAACTATTCCCAATTTTTTGATCGTTTTAAAAGTAGTTTTATTAACTTTCAATAATAATAATAGAAAAACTACCTGTAGTCGCTGTAAGCGTGACAATATGGTTTTCATAATTGTGTCAAGATCTCTCTTTCTTACACAAAAATGTTTGGACCGTATCTTTTTCATAGCGTATTGCATTTTCCTGTAAAAATCTTGTGAAATTAATTTAATTACTGGTCAAGTATAAAAATAGAGTAACAAAAAAAACATTTTATATTTTTGTAATGCACCTTGAATTTCATAGTTTTTTCTTTTAAATGCAATTATTTAAAAGGAAAAGTTACTTCATTACAAGTTTCGACTTGATCAAAAATTTGTGTAAGATTTCAAAACACACGACTTAATTTCAGCTGCTACTTTGATCCCCAATCAAGTGTAGCAACAGTTTATGTTAAAATTTTTTACATTTTTAAAGATTAATTTTAATTTTTTACTTATAATGACAAAATTTATCATAAAATTTTTTTCAAAATGCAATTTAATGCATATATTAATTTTAACAAAAAAATTTTCTTCCAAAATTAGCATTTTTTTAAATTTTAAGTCAAATTTAATTAAAGTCAACGCAAGTTGCCAAAAGAGAAGTTTTATGTAAGTGCAGTATTTATGGATCAATTCCAAGAAAAGTCGATTGTTTTTTGAAAATATTGTAATAAGATCTGTTATATCAAATTCTATCACAGTTAGTCGCCATATCGAAATACAATGGCGACAAGAAAAATAAACTGAGTTAAAATCTTTAAAACTGTGAGGCTTTCTATGTTTGCGACTAACCTTGAAATCTAAAAATAAACCTTTGAAAAAGAAGAATTTTTAAAAAACAGCTAAAAATCAAAAAAAACTTCAAAGACAAGCTTTAGCTCGGAGTGACAAACACAAGTAAAGTAATAAACCAATAAATTAGTTTTTTATCTTCAACGTTTCTAACCTCTGAGAAAATATCTAATACCTCTAAAAATAATTTAGAACAGCGACCTAGTAAAATAAACCGTCTTGGAATATCAAAAATTAGTATAGTATACTGTTTAACTTCATTTTTCATTACAACGTTTTGTGGTCAAGTTTTAAATTACTGTATAAAACTTTAAATGAACACTTTTTAACAATTCTCCCAAAAGTCTCAAAACTTTTTAGTCGCAAAACACCAGTGGTAAAATACCCAAAAAAGCGTAAGACTTTTTTCAGGCTGGCTTAATTTTTGCTCAATTCTCAGACAAGTGTAACAACAATATTAACTTCAATGCTTTTGTATTTTAAAATAAAATTCAACTAAAAAATACTTTTAAAACTATATTTTTAACTCATTTTTTTTTAAACTGAAACTTTTTTTATTGAAATTATTTCAATGTAACATCGTTCGACTTGTAAAAAATTTATACAAAAACTTATTGACTTATTTTCAAGAAAAATTTTGAAAATATGGTAATTAAAGTTATATAGACAAACATCAATACCTTAAGACCACTGTCAGACATTTTAAAATCCAACAGACATCATTAAAGCTAATTGAACAAAAAATGTAAAGTAAAACTTTCTGTCTTTGTTACTAGCTTGCAGGGGTGTAACCAAGAAAAAAATTAAGGGACCAAAATGTTGTGCAAAAACACCCCAAGAAAAACAAAGATTGACAGAAAGCGATTATAATTTGACTTTAAAATTAAAAACTTTTTCGTCGACGACTAGTACGTTCGTATTGAGTAATTAAAAATTAAAAAATAAAAGCAGTAACCCTGTAAAACAGCTATGGATATTGAAAATGGATTTACGAATACATGTTTGTAAAATTTTTTCACATGGAGACTTTGTGGTCAGGTTCTTAAAATTACTGTGTAAAAATTTTCAATGTAATTTTTACTATTAAAAAATATTTAATATTTTATTATTTAAAAATCTTCAATGGCTTCACATTTTAAAGTCTTTAGTATGGAAACACTTGATTGCTTCTGCGTCGAAAAATAAAAAAATTAAAATTTTTTCTGAAAAAGCTACATTTCTTTCAAGTGCTGTTAAAATTTTTAAACAATATTATTTTTTACAACAAATAACCATCAGAATCCTAAAAACTTGTGTTTTATGCTGAATTTTTGATGTTTTTAAGTGGTTCTCAATGCGTAGCATCAACAAAAACCCACTATCAAATTTTTTGTTATTTGCGCTGTTTTTTCCTACAAAGTATTAATTTTTCAAAGGTTGAATTTCGTCAAATATCCAAACATGGGGAATTTAAAAAATTAACTGTGCGGCTATGTTTGTTAAATAATGGTCAATATTCGACATTTGCACAATTATTTTATTTATTTTTTTCTCAAAACGAACATTTTCATAGGTTTAGAATATCATAGTTTAACGAGATATTGCTTGAACTGTTTACAAACTATCTCTTAACTTTAACAATTAAACAAGAAAAATTTTTAAAGACTATTTTTAAAAGCATCTTTTGCTGTCGAAAAAAAGATTTCTCAAGACTTTTTAAACTCATTTTATAAAATTCATTTATTAAATTAAACTCAAGACTTTTTAAGCGCATTTCATAAACTCAATACATTTCATAAAAGTTATTGTTTGTGTCGAAAATTTTCTAAATAAAACCAACATTGGACAAACGACTTTTTTTATTGTTAATTGATTAAAACAGATTTTTTAAGTTTCAATATCCTTTCCGCATAAATAACTTAAATGATAGTAAAAATCAAAAAACTGTACATCAAGACAGGTGTAAATATTTGGTGAAGTTTTACAAATTTTTGTTTTTATTAATTTTTGATTTTATAAAGTTTTAATAAAAATAAAAAAATGAAACATAAAACAACTGAAACAAATTTTTAGAAATTCAACTTAACTCTAACAACTAAAATTTTATTGATTCAACGCGTGACTGACGCAATTTTGGTCTAATTATTAACTTTTTTCGAGTTGAGACCGTCTTCATTAAAAGATATTAACTTTTGGTTCTAAACACTTGCATCAATTTTGCAATAAAAAAGTGTTTAACATCACAAAACTTTACAAGATTTTCTTAAGTTAAAACCGTCTTGACTGAAAAGTTACAAATTTGGCGGATGATGTTTTAAATCAATTTTGTGATAAAAAAAGCAGTTACTATTTGAATTTTAATTAGTGTTTTCTCAAGTTGAAATCTCTTTGACTAAAAGATATTAACTTTTTGTGTCTAAAAAAAAAAATATTAGAAACAATACATTTACTTTTTTGCATGTAATTTAATTTTGCAATTCCATGTTAAGCAAACTTCTCGATTCTAATAAAAAAACCTGCATTTTACTTTGTTCACATTTTAATAGTTAAGTTAGACCTGGAATTTTTTTATTTTACAGTTTGTAGTCACAACTTGCGCATTTTGATTTATGTCAAAAACCTAAGTTTTGCTAAATCTACATTAAGCACTTAACTTATAAAGCATATCAATTTCCGTTTTCAACAAGTCTGTTACATTACAATCTCTATTTTAAAGAATTTTTTTGAGTCTATGTATTGCTGTCTTTTTGACGTAGTAATAAGAAAATCCATCACAATTTGTTAAAAAATTTCTTTTATCAAGATTTTAGGTAAAATTTTGTTTGATGGTAAAATGTTATAAAAAAGTTGTAATTTGCAAAAAATTTTATAAAAACACAAAATACATTTTGTAGCCTATGTTTTATTGGTTTTGAAAGCAAAAAAAAATCTTATTTATGAAAAATCTTTGAAAAGTACACAGATCGTCATGAAAATCTTTATTGAAAACAACCACATTGTTTTCACCAATCTTTTTGTATCACGACAACGACAAACTTATTTCTCAAGTCAAAGATATCAAACATAAGCTTTAAAGTAAATTTATTTGGCATACTTTTTAGTCAAGACATGATGCCATCTGGCGCACTTTGGTATGATTTTACCTAGATTGGAAAAAAGACATTACTTACCCTCGATATGTCTCAAGTTTATTGAATTTTTTTCATATTGGGTTTATTTTAAGTTTTAGTTAACTAAAAAATGCAAACAGAAAACTTGTATGTTTAAGAAGAAATTGGTCCATACAGAAAAATTGAATTCTTTTTAAAGTTTAATGCCAGAAACAAAAGCAAGTCACCCACAAAAAATAGACAGTCAAAATCATAACTCGTTTAAAAATTATAATTAGTTCCACAACAAGCATTTACCTGCTTTAACAACTTAATTTTTTTCAGGTACCGTCAGGTCAATCAACATTCATCTTTTTTAGGGCCCATGGAATTTTTTATATAGTAAGTATTTTTTCTTAACAGATGATTAAGATATACTGTCGCTGATTTCTTTTTTTGACCAACAGTGTGAGTAAATATCTGTTGTTTCATGCACAAAAAATATAACCATTAAACAAAATTATTGATTTGACTTTTCCTTTTTGCGTCTGTTATTCTCGTTTTCAAAGCAAATTTTTTGTCATTTTCAAGATGATAACAACGCACTTTTTTTGCTCAACGTCATTGTCACCATCCCACACGAACTAGTTGATTTTACAACTATTTTTCTTATTTTTGTTGACATTCATTCCATTTGCTGGTCTTTTAGATTTTGCTTAAGAAATTATTTTATTTTATTTCTTTTTCTTTACATTTATTCTCGTGATTCGCAGGAAAGCGACGGAGGTGCTAATACATAGGGTAAGCAATTACCCCGACCTGCTTCCGGAGATGCCAAGATATTGCTGTCCGCTTGTAATTTAATAGAAATATGATTTTAATTTAGAACTGCTTGCCAAGACCACCAAGCAGGGGAAAGTGCCGTTAAGTGTCTTTCCCTAGGACAGAACAGAATGGCGCGAGTAAGTTTTGAATCGAGACTATGTCGATCACAATCCTGGCGCTCTTACCACTCAACCACGCTGCCGACGAAATTGATTCTAATTCTTAAAATTTGGCTGTTTTTAATAAGGTTCTTGTCAAAAAGTTGTTTTTTGAAAACTTAATGATTTTTAACGATCGATCGGTGCAGAAGTTTGGCAGCTTTCTTTGTTCATTGCTCTAAAAAAGCTTAAATTTTATAGTTTTGCTTTGATAAACTTTAAAAACTAATAAACTTTAAAAAAAATTAAATTAATTGAACGTTTTTATCTGTAAAGTACGGTAAAAATAATGGTTGTAAAAAAAATTAATTTCCCTTACAAGTTACTCACTAAAATGTTTATTTATTTACTATTTTTGTCCACTTCCGAACTGTTCTTTTTTATTGAAACTGAAACAAAAAGACCTGATTAGAATTTTGCAGTCACCAGTCAAAATAAAATTGTCAAAACTAAAGCTTAAATAAATGAAAACACAATATTGCTAAAAGCAAAAAAATTATTATTGATATCAAGCTCAGTGTGCCCTCTGCTCTGCTGTGGTTCTTCGGATTATGTTCAGTAACCTCACTTGTTCACTGACACCTGTTGAAAAATTCCAAATGAGAGTTTGTCAACTTAGCATTTATTTTCTATTTAAATAAAACACCCAGCATTTACTTTTATGCCTTTATAAAGTTTTTCAAGCATTTGTTAAAAAAAACGGCTCAAATGCAAACGATTTCTATTTAAGTCCTTTATCACTAGCACCACACTTGCATCCAGTGGTGGGCAGTACCGTGTACTAAAGTACCGCGGTACCGAGTACCGATTACCGGTACCGTCGGTACTTGGTACCGAGTACTACCGCGGTACTTTTTTTATAAAGTACCGCGGTACTCTGTCTAATTCTAAAGTCATTGAAAGTTTTTTTGCAAGCATTGCGACATGTTTTTGTTTTTTGTATCCATTGCAGCTTCAAAGGAGTTTCTTGATTTGCAGTAGTATTATCACAAATTGATATTTGTCAAGCTTAAGTGTTTACCAGTACTTTCCCCATTTTTACGGTACTAGTTACTCGTCAATTTTAAGTAACGTGAGGTTTAAGAACGCTTTACGCACTTCATAGCCAGTACCACTTTGGCGAATTTTTGTTTCCGCTTAGCTTATTCAGGCTAGTAGGGTAGTTTGGGTAAACTAACATTTTAGTTATGTTTCAAATAGAAACCAAAAAAGTAAATTAAAAATTCCAACCCATTGTAATATCTTCGCATCTCTGAAAGCAATTATCTGCTAGATCTTCTGCTTGCTTGCGGGCCCGCATACAGTATATAGCATTAAATAAGCAGGTACGATATCGCTTAAAAGTTGCCCTTAGTATAACGCCTTCAACGTTTTTTGTACGAGTCTGGAAGATAAATAGAGTTGAAATACGATAAAAATCAATAAAAATTTTAAATCTTGAAAACGAATGATGGGTTTGTGTATAAAGCTTATTTTGTCTTATTTTTTTTCATCAATCTTAATCATGTTTAAATGTGCACAGAAAAAGAAACAAAATTAAAATTGGTTGAAAAATATTGTTTTAACTTATCGATTTAAATATCAGGTTTTGTTTTGATTAAATTGAAGAAAGATTGTCAATTACGTATGCGCTTGAAGTTTCACATTATATAATTAATTGTATCATTTTTTTATACGCCAGCGTCAGTCTATGTCATTCGATCTTTACACATTGTACATATCTAATAATTATGTTTTTCTTGAAGCTTTATTCAAACTCCATTTTATGACCAATATTAACAAAATAAGAAGAGGTTGCTTAAATAAAATCAACTAATAAAATTCTAATTACCACAAAAAATAACACAATTATTTTTAAGTGTTAATATTAAACTTAGCGGAAAGCGCACCAACAGAGTTTATTTGACTTGTTTTTATTCAAGCAGATGACACATCAAATGTAGCAGAGATAAAAGATCCCTGCTCCAGTTTTTTTCTTATATTTTTGCTTGCAACAAGAACAAGCAATGGAAATTATTTTACAACACTATGCACCGGTATTTAAATTTAGCATAAATAACTTGGCGTGAATAACTATTTCATTTTTATATCTTATTTTCTATACAGATCAATATCTACTGTAGATAGGTGTGCGTTCATTTGTCCTCCCTGTAAGTTTATGTTTGAAATAACTCTACTGTAAATAGAATTGCCTACTTTTCTTTGTTGTCTTGAGCGTGTAATGAAAATGACCAAAAAATCGAACTACATAGATTCATTTAAAAAGCGAATTTTTAAGAAATATTTGTCGCAGTTTGCTTGAAATAATGGAAAATTATCAAAGGACTCCCGCCCTACTTTTGAATTATGTTGGGGACTGTATCGAACATTTACGTAAACAAGTCAAAAGACATTCGAATTGAATATATATTGTGCTATGCTTGAGTGCAATATTATTGATTGGTTGTGCCGATGTTTTATTTTTAATTCTAATGTCAAAATTCGTACTATAAATTGAATAATTCTAAAAGAAAAAGTGTCGGTGTCGTAAGTTATGACCAAATCAATATTAAAATCCAAAATTACTTCGGTAGAAATTCATTTCGATGATAATAAATGTTTTGGAAAATGTTAGGTTGTTTTATACTCTGACGCAGGGATGCTCAATCTTTTGACCATTATGGTCCAACTTTTGCCGAGAAGTTTATTGCGGGTCACAATCGGTGCAGAAATCAAAGTATTTTCTTTTTTGTCTTTACTTAATTTTAATGTGTCATTTTTAATGAACCTCCTTGATAACAGGAATTCGGACCACAAATTTAGTTAAAGACCAAACAAAAAAGGTCACTAGTGTGATATACCTTCGTGTTTTATTCTTTTATTAAGCGAACAATCTCTACGGAGACGAAAATTAGCCTATGTATTCCGAGTTTTCTGCGCGTCATTAAATTGATTCAAAGCATTACAATAATTTGATCGATCAAGTAATCACAAATACTTTGGCGGGCTTCAATAATAGACTTTGCGGGTCTAGGGTTGGACAGCCCTGCTCTGACGAAATGTAAATGATTCAATGTACGGTAAATTTAAAATCTAAAAATATACGCCGGAGCATTAGTCAAGTTCGACTATAAAATATTCTACTACGTAGGCTAGACTAACCTACTAAAAAAAAAGCTCACAAAAATCCAAAAAAATTAATTTCATTAAAGTAATCAATCCTAACTAAATTTTTTAAATTAGGCTTATTATAACATTTTGAAATAATTATAAAAAAGTACGATGTGACACTTAAAATTTCAATTTTTTCTTGGAATAAATTGTATTTTTTTTATTATATGAAAAGTTTATTTCCAAAATTCTTTAAAAAGTTCAGTGAATTTTGAAAACATTTGTTGTTGCTAAGATCGAAGCATTTTAATAATGAAATCAGATTTTGCTAAAATAGGGTTTCTTCTTCTGTGAACTGCAGTAACCTCCCTAAGGGGATTACAATTGTGAAAGAATTTTACTTTTAATCATACGATCAATCAAACCGCCAAAGTCGTTAACTATTTTAAACCAATCTCTGCTTTCGGCTAATTTACGAAAGTTGACTACTTTTTAAGAACTCGCTTTTTCAATCTGAAATAATATTTTATTATAACATTTACAGTAAGTATCTCTATCAAAGAGTATGAAATTTTTTTTCTATACAACCTTGAATGAGACTTTTTGCGCTACTAATTGTTGAAATATAAGCAAACAAAGAGCGCGGGCACTTTTCGCCTCGCCTTCCCTTTCAGTCGTACAAGTTCACTGCGGGAGCATTTTATAACTAGAGCATTTTTATACGCTAACCCTTCCGTCATAAAATCGCGTATTTTGCATTTTTTGGCGGCTATCTGCGAAAGCTATTAAAATCTTATTTTGTAATATTAATCAAACAGCCATAATCTGTGATAAAGTTCTTTCTGTTGCAAGTTACAGTTAGTTAAAATTATTAATTTCGTTTGGGTTTGCAATAGCTTACTACTGAAATATGAAAATCTATCGCAAGAAATTTCTCCCAATTCTGTTTTCCGACATAGCCTTCGTCTGCATATCTAGAACGTCGCAAAAACAGAAATAAGTTTAGCTATTCCTTTAAGATGATCAAAAGAAAATAATCGTTATGTTAAGATCATTATTGTACAATAAATAAAACTTGGAATTTTTGCTTAAACACACAGCGGGCTGCCTTCAGTGTTTAAGTCGACGTTATTTGTAAGTTGAAAACTAATATAATGTCACAAAAATGCCAGTCTACTATCCACAGCTTTTTCAATAAAACAAGAAATTGTTTTATAGAAAGGCCTAGACATTGTAGGCTATAAAAAAGTAGTAATAGTAGTAGTTGTAGTAGTAGTGGTAGCAGTTTATTTTTATGTGAATACAAAAGAAAAGAACAATTGATTATAATTGAAAACAAAATAGAGCAAAGGTTGCAAATAGGGAGACGGCAACTAAACTGTATACGATATAACATGTACAAAAAAATTGTGCACGTTCACGGCACCAGTTGTACAAAAAAATAGTGATTATCACGTTTATTGTGCATATACTGCAGTAATTAATTATTGTGCGAAAAAGACATTGTAGCTTTGGAAAAAGTAGCATTTTTGCGTGCAATTATGTCAAATCTTTAGCGCTTTCAGCGCTAAATATGGTATTTCAGAAATTATAGGACTGAATCTTAATGTAGTAAATATTTTCTAAAGGTATTGCATTTGCAAGAAACATTCTAGTTGTATAATTATAAAAATGGATATATAGTTGTCTAATTATAAAATGGGTATATCTTGCATAAAATCAAAAATCTACTAAACACCAGATTTCATATTCTTATCAATTCGAAAGGGACTTGATGAAATTCTGATTTCGTTGCTTTGCAAGCAAAAATATAAAAAAATTACCATAACATTTAACGGCCAGCGAAAGTGGAGTAATTTTACTAAATCACCAAAACCAGAGTTTCCCAAAATGAAGTTTGTGATGAGCGCACAAGGGGACCGCGACGGTGTGACAAAATTTGTCAACATATATACCTGGTAAAGTAATCCATACCATGGTAAAGTAATCCATACCATGAAATCCATACCATGACAGATTCGATGTGAAGACCTTTTTTTTAGAGAACACTTTTTTTTAGGGACGAATTTTTGTCTATAAACGAGCGTCCCGGCTTGCCCCTACGAAAATATGGTATGCCTGTTTATAACCATTTATTTTTTAGCGAATTTTGTGTTATTTATTTTTGGGTTTGTTTTATCTTTTCTCGCTGGTTGGGCAGAAAATTGATGTGGCATAAGATTGAGGTCCATGATAAAAAGATTTGCAAATAGAGGTCCATGGCCCAAAAAGTTTGGAAATAACTCTGACTAAACCAATGTAATAGGTTATATGGAAATTAGTACGATTCCTGACAAACTTTTCTTAACATAAAAAACAAAGCAGAGGACAATGTATTTATTAGGGCTTTCATATATCCAAGGCATAATTTATCCAAAAAATCAAGTTAAAAACATATTCACTGCATGTTTTTTACATCCAAAGCATAATTAATTTTTGAAAGTGAACAGTTGGATACGTACGATATTGTTTTCGTTTTGTTAAATACAATTTTTAAATGTCAAATGAAATCTAATGTATGACAGAGTTTTAGTCATTACCATTATATCGTATTTCTCAAAAGTACCGAGTACCGATACCGCAGTACTTTTTTGGTACCGTACCGGTACCACGATACTATTTTATCCAGGTACCGAGTACCGGTACCGCGGTACTTTTAAGAAGTACCGTGCCCATCACTGCTTGTTCAACATTCACTGAAAAAGAAAAGCGTCATTGTTGGTTTTTATCTCATTCTAGAACAGAGATAATTCCTTTTGCTTGTTGTTGCTGGTAACGTTCAACGCGGAGACGGCGACAGAATCTGACTGTATTCAATCTTCTAATATCTGTAGCATAATAAAAGGTAATGGTGATGATGATGACATTGCGATTTAAACAAAAATTAAGTTTATTACTTATTTGGAAGACGCAAAGTAAATTTTTAATTTTGCTATTACAAACTGAAGTAACGTAAAAAATTTAAGAACATGACTCAAAGTACCACAAAAACGCAAATAATATCAAAAGAAAATCTTTTAGCAAATCCATGTATGATATATTAACTAAAAATTATCGTCCTCAGCCTTTGCAAAAAATATAATAATAATTTCAGAAATTGGGTCGCAACATATTTTGCCAAATACATGATAGAACCTTTCATTTTGGTGTTTGCAATCTCATTTTTCATAATTTTAAATTTTTACAATGTTACCTGAAGGTTATTTAAAGGTCAAACAAGATACCACCCAAAATACTGCATATTTACATAGAAAAACATTTAATTTACTTTGTAAAGCGAAGTACGTATTTTAACTTCATGATAATGAAAACTTTAACGCGTGACCAAGTAGATTTGACCAAATAGGAGCTTCCAAATGAAAAGATTGATCCTTTTTGACATATTTTCGACAAGCTATCTGACTTTTTCAACTTTTTAAAGGGTGTATCAGAGATATAAAATGCACTTCTATTTTAGTACAAAATGTAACCCCGAACAGAACCTTGAAAATCAAACTTTTAAAAAATAAATTAACAAATTTTTAATTTAGTAAGAGTGCTGGTAATGTTAACAACATGAACAAATGTTTACATGCTCTACCAAGCCAATAATTGCTTTGCTGAGTTAGATAAAACCCGATCAGGTTGCATGTGTACATTTGGAAACATTGTGTACGTAGGGGTTAAAGCTCGCTCAAATGAGCGAGGTTTGATCAGACATGATGAATACCAATTTTGATCACTGATTGCAGATCAATTTGACCGAAGTTGATGTGTTTTGTGATTGCTGATTGCCTTAGTATTTTGTTCTTCTATTTGTAAAAGATATTCTGAAATTCTTAGGTTGGAAATTCTTTGTGAAAGATATTCTGAAAATCTTAAAACGTATCGTCGTCCTTCTTTTTATAAGTTCTGAATCAACAATATAAGTTTTACATATTTTATAATTAATATTCCACCAACTTGTGCTCTCTGCTACACTAACTTTGCGCCTCCTCTGAAGAATTTGGCGCCCCCACCCCAAATGCGCAGTTAACCACCCCGAGTGGTTAAGAACGCCGTCTTGATGTGTTTTTTCGAACGTGATCAACACGATTACGATTCAAAATTTACACCTGACATTCTTTTGTTTCCTTGTACAAGACACTTTATACGGCACTTTCTTCTGCTTGGCTGTTATAGCAAGTAGCTCCAAATTTCAAACATATCTTTTATCAAAGATAAAAAAGCAAATAAAAATTTGAACGGCATAATGAAAAAGAACAGCAATATCTTCGCATTTCAGAGAGCAGGACATGGCAATTTTTTGATTGTTAACCAAAGGATTATACGACAAAATAGCTAGTCTCAAAATAGCTAGTCCCAAAATAGCTGGTCCAAAATGGCTAGTTCCAAAATAGCTAGTATACCAAAATAGCTAGTATCCCAAAACAGCTTGTTCCAAAATAGCTAGTATACCAAAACAACTTGTTCCAAAATAGCTAGTATACCAAAATAGCTAATTTACCAAAATAGGGTTAGGGTTAGGGTTAGGGTTAGGGTTAGGGTTAGGGTTAGAGTTAGGGTTAGGGTTAGAGTTAGCTAACCCTAACCCTAACCCTATAAGAATAATAAGAAATCATTGTTTTTTTGTTAAACTATTTTAGAACTAGCTATTTTGGTATACTAGCTATTATGGAAACTAGCTATTTAAGATACTAGCTATTTTGGCACTAGCTATTTTGGTGTACTAGCTATTTTGGAACTAGCCATTTTGGACCAGCTATTTTAGAACTAGCTATTTTGGGACTAGCTGTTTTGGGTTTCACCCTAACCAAAGTATAGCGCCTCCGGCGCTTTCCTACAAGTCAGTTAGATAAACAAAGATGGAAAAAAATGAACAAAAATATACATCGAATTCACTGTTTCTGGTGCATAAAATTGTTTTCCTGAATTCATATTGAAGTTTTTATACGAATTAATTGTTACGCAGAAGAACACGTTGGTATTCGTGGATCATTTATATATAAACTATACTGAGATATTTATCTCACTGTCGACAAAAAAAAAGACAAATCTTTTCTAAACTGATTTAGAATGTGAATTAGCGTTTATGAACAATTTAATCAAAATTTCTTTGCATAAAGTTTTTGTTGTTAAGTCAAAATAAATTGTTGAGATAAAAATTGTTAAATTAAAATAAAATCCAAAATTTTTTTTTAGATCAATAAGTGGCTCTACTAATAACGAAAAAAAATCACCGGAAATGATAACAGTAACAACCACCGAAACATTGTAGTCATATCCTGGCTGATCATAACTGTAAATATAAAGTTACAAACAAGTTCTACTTTTAGGTCCAGACCCGAAATATAGCTTCTAATTCAGCCCGACACCAAAAATATTTTAAAGCTCGAATCTGGGCCCAAATTAGAGCTCAATAATGAATCTAAAGTAAAAAGACAATAAAATTGTTAATACTATGCAAAAGTATGAATTAGATTCCAAATTAGGCCCAAATTAAAATAAACAAACTTAAGTTGTACGTATTCCGAACTAAAAACTGACGCAAAATCTGGACATGATTTACAACTTTTCTGTGATAAGCAAATCGTATATTGATTATTTGTTATCAAAACGATACATGCTCAAATACCATTGTAAAAAGTAGGTATGGCCTATTGCTAAACGGTTTTTTAAATAATGTAATGATTATTTCAATCTTCTTAAATATATTGCAACGACTTTATTTCAGAAAGTAAAAAAGAAAATATTTCAAAAGCGGTCATATAACTACAGTCATCGATATAAATCTATAATATATCGTTAAAATATTAACAATAAATATTGTTCCTATATAGCCGCTTTGAAGATTTTTTCCTCCACTTTCTTTTTTCCTGAAATAAGTGTTTTACGATTGGCCTCCTCTCACTTAAAACGATTCCTCGCTGTACTTATATTAATTTATTTTGAGTTTATATTGATTTTGACTTGAAATTATGTTGAGCATGTTGAGTAAACAAAAAACACTCAGCTTATGTGGTTTGTTTATGATGAGAAACAAATGTAGTGAGTAGGTCTACAATAACAATGTGTATCCATATAAAATATTGATAGTAGAGGTTTAACCATTAAATACAACTGAAGAGAATAAAAGGGCAACATTATCAGTTAACACTATCAAGCTATATAATCAAAGCATGAGGCAAAAATCTACATGTATAAGATTTGTAAGTGTCATGAACTTATTTTTCGATTAAATTGAAATAATAAAACAAAAAACTTCTCTTGGAGTCATCTAAGACTTAAAGGGCTCATATTTTCAAATTCTTTTTCACTTGTAAATAAATAAACAAAAAACTATTACGAAGGACAAAACAAGATAGACGAAAGCTAATTCAAAGCATTCAAAATTAAAAAGAAAATGAATCAGGAATATAATCAGACAAAGAGAAATGATGCAGCAAATTAAGAAGGCCTGAAGGACAAAAAGAGGTGAGGGTCGACTAAGACAGATATATTGAATGAAGTTGGTAGCTACCGTAGACTCAAAGAGGTGCATTTTCAGTGAACCTCTTATCGTGATTAAAAGCTGTTCTTAAATAGGTCAAACAGTATAATACCTAAACAGTTACATCAAGTTAAAAAATTACCCTGCGGTTACAACACTAACAACACTAACCAGTAAAAAATAAAAGTTACTCCAGGCTCATTTTTTAAACTTGATTCTAAAACAATTTTGCAAAAAATCGAAGAAAATTTTCTTTACTTTCATGGCTTGACTACAGGAACGTGGTTAACCTTTGATACCATCCCGAGTCAAGGTCGGGCAAACCGGTTTGAAAGACTTGCAAGTATTAGTACAGAGACTGTTTTATTTTGTCTTCAAATGTCAAATAAGGACGATAAAAATGGTCTTTAGTGTAACAAATTGTTTTTCAAAGTAATTTACTTGGTTTCTTAAAGAGAAATTTGTAACGTAAAAGGAGAGATGAAAAGTAAAGTTCTTCAAATTCATCTAGTGACATTATAAGATTAATTTGTTAGAGACTTTGAATACATTTCCAAAGCAGCGTTAAAAATATGTACTGTTCATCATATTTGCAGTCAAACCAGCTAATAGCTGATCCAGCAATACTTTGCTGAAGTAATTGAAATCGCTAGCTGAACTGAAATCACTGAAAGGAAAGTTTTGTTTAATAAATAACATTGCTGCTGCTTAAATCACTGAAATGCCTGATTTGTGTTTTTGCTTGTTGAATTATTTGAGATTATTTTCAACAAATTTTCAAGTAACAAAACTTAATTTTTTTCTGTATATTTCTTTTTGTGATTTAATGTGAGTTGAAATGGCAGTCGTTGAGGTTAACAAGTGATGAATAGGCGGATGCATAAGCGCTGAGAATCCATGGTTAAAAGTAAATGCCAAAATAGTTTTTAGATAGTAAGTAAAGACCAAAAAAAGTATTTACTTTAATTCAAAAACTATTTTATCATTAATAGTTTTGTCTAATTATATGTTCATAAAAATTTGTCTAATTATAAGTTCAGTAATTAATTCTGGGTCAAAATACTCGGAGTGAAGACAAAACACTGTCTGGCCCGGGTCTAACATTGCCACTGGGTGACAAAAAAATAGCAGAAAGTTTTTTAAAATGCTACTCCTTCTTTTTTAGCAAATTCAGTAGCTGGAAAAATGTGTTTTAAAACTTATTTTTGATTTCTAAAAAAAAAAGAATTTATGGTTTTGTAATATTAAATTTCGTAATAGCAATATGTTACTTATGTTTTGGAATATGAAAATTTTTTGGCGGTTTTTTAACCACAAAATGAAAAAGTTATTCGGGAATATTCTTGTGCGACGTTTGCGAAGACATGTTTGCTGGCGTTAAATTAGTCCAGATTCAGCACGTCGCAGTTGTATATCGTTGCGCATTCAGCTTGTATACCATGCAGTCTTACAAATAGGCAATAAATCAACTCAGTAATGCAGTAAGGAATTCATAAAAAGGTGAGAGTTTGAGTCCAAACTGTCTTTTAACTGCAATTAAAAGAAAATTTACTTACGTAGTGTTAGCGGCTTTCTCCGAGATTTTATGGAGCTGCATTTTTCATTTCGACAAATCGAGAAATTTCCACAAAGATTTTTTAGATATTCGAGATTCCATTCACGACATCTATTACAAAATTCCTTTGTACTTATGCAAATATGAAACTGAAAACAAACGACGTAAGCAATGTTATGAAGAAAAAAATTCAAAGATCATAATTAGATAGCTAAACCTAGAAAACTCGGCAGCGTGGCCGAATGGTTGATGGCGAACATGATCAACACGGTCTCGGTTCAAAACCTATTCTCTCCGTTCTGTGCTGTCCTTAAAGAAACACTTTACGGCACTTTTCTCTGCTTAGCAAGCAGTTTAAAATTTTGTTCATATGTCTTAATAAAAACTAAAAACCAAATAAAAAATTGTAACCAGACAGCAATATGTTAGCATCTCCGGAAGTCGGTTGAAGTAATTGCTTGATAGTTGCCCTATGAATGGCACTTCCGACGATTTCTTGCAAATCAAGAGAATAAATATAGAGATGAAAATAAATAAAAAAGGCCGAATCGTCAAAAGACAACCGACCGAAACAAAGACGTAAACACCAAGTGCAGAATTTTTAGCTATGAAGAAAGTGGTTTTGGTGGCAAAACTTAGAGTTTGGAAGCGCTTCTTTGGTTTTTTCTAAACATCACATCCATGAAGCTCTCAAACTTGATTTTTGCAAGAAAATAAACTTTTTTCAAATTTTTTTGAAAAAAATTTATATCTGTAAAAAAAATTTACAAAAAAAAAGAATTACATCTTTGCACAATTTTTAAATTCAGTTTCCATCAATCAATCAACTTCTCCTTAACACTTATTTAATCACAATCGTACAAACTAAACAAAAAATATTTGTCGTGAAATAATAATTGTACCTAATCCGTCAAAACAAAATTTTAACAAAATTTTTTAGCTGATGTACTTTATTTTAAAAGCCAAATTTTTTAATCAAATGATTTTTATAAACTTTGCTTTTATCAAGAACTCACCATGCTTTTTAGTGGCTTTTTCAAAATATTCTGTTGGTTACAAAAATCAGATATTCCTGAAAATGCAGCAAAAACAACTCGTATACAGACAAAATAGAAATTGGAAAAAAAAGGAAAATTCAACTGATTTATTGCAAGTCTCTTCAAGCATTATGAGATAATAGTTATTTTCTTATTGTTTTAAATCTTAATTTGTTAGTTACTTTTTTGCCTAATCGCTGCTTGCTTTTCTAAAGTTTTTCTTTTTTTATTTATTTATTTATTTAATTTGTTTATTCTATTTTAAATGACGCAATAAGGTGGCTGCTGAACTTGTAGAACCTTGTGATCGTTTTGCAGTGATATTGTTCCTACATTTTATCTAAATTATCTGTTGTGTTTATTTTGTAAATGTTTCGCGACAAATAAATAAATGTGTGTACTTTGTAAATAAAGAAACTATTTCTTTAAAAATAAAACCACTTTCAGTAGTACAAGGGTGTCCACCTTTTTTGATAAGGCCCATTCTGGCGTATTAAAAATATTTGCGGGTCAATAAAGTTGAAGAAAAAGGTCATCACTTCAATCCATGGCCCGTGTAAAGACTTCGAGCCGCGGAAAAAAAAAATCTTCTTAAATATTGATGATGGCCTTTTATTTTGGTCTTCACTTGGATTTCAAACCATTATTTAAAAAATATCATCACTTTTTATTAAAGTAATTTTTTACATCGCACTCAAATCTATTTTTTGTCTTCAATTTACATAAAAGAAAATCGCATAAACAGGTTAATTTTTTAGATAACCTCATATCGAAAAACACCGGGAGCTACTCAAAATCTTTACGCGAGCCACGAGTTGGACGACTTTGGATTAGTAAATAAGCAAAATAAACTTAAATGCAAACATAATAAGCATAGCACAAAATTATAAAAAACAATTGGCGTTGCTCGGTCGCAAAATTTGCAAAAATGACCAAAGCAAACTTACTAGTCTACTCTGCGAAAATGGCCATGGAGAACTCCCTAAACTCATCGATGTACTAACCGAAATAACATTTTTGGTTAAATAAAAGCTCTTTAAATTTAGAAGCTGTGAAATACCGGTGTAGGTGTTAAACATCGAAAAAAGTTGATGAACCAGACTTAATCACCACTACACCGGCATATTAGCTGTATTTTGCGGATGTATTGACAAATATTTACCATGGACTCACAACTAAAATCGCTTTTAGCATCTGTAATATTAGTCATTACAACAAAAACTATTGCTCGTCTATAAAATGAATTAAAAGGTAAACATTCAAAACAATGTCTGTTAAAACAGCGACAGGAGAGTAATCAAATTTTTATCGCGCTGAAAAATTGGTCGCTGTTTTGATAGTCACTATTTTGATCGTATATCAAATTTAAAGTACTGTATTTAGTTGTATGTAATTGGTAACTCTGGATAATTTTGCTTAAAATATTTCTTCCCGTTTTTTTAAGAAATCTGGTGACAACTTTTTATGTTTGTGACTCCTACCGATACATTTGCTACACCAAAAAAGCAACACTGTATACCAAGCACTTAAGTGACAAGAAGACAATGAATTCGTATTTTAATCGATCACTTTTTATTAACTTTGTTTATCACCTTTGAGTAGCTATCTTTAAATCATGGTTCAAAACTCAAAACCATGTTCTCCGCTCACGGAATGCGCACGCTACGCACAATACGATAGATTACATTCTTTAGCGCTGTTTTGTTATCTTCTCACATAGGATTTTAAAAGCGTAAGTCATCAACGTGCGCGATGAACAACCCTCTGGTTTTATTGAAGCAATGCGCCGTCAGGATGCGAATCCTGTTAATGCTGCCATGTAACCATAATGATAAGAAATTTTCCCATTTTACTCGCTCTGCTTATCATCCCAAAAAAGCAGACTCTGATGAGAGTTCATTGAGTCCAAAATTCGAAATTATCGTCAAGCATTGAGATCAGGCAGAGAATTAATAACAAATAAAGCTTGGATTTACTTTAGCAATAAAAATCTTTTTTTTGAGGTTAAAATACAGAACTATCAAATTTTCTTTGTTTTTGCGATGAGTATATTTTGTAAAAGCTAGTAAATATTTCTTCTATTACTCTTCTGAATAAATGCTTTTAAGAAATATTATTTGAACATTAAAAATGACGAGCACTTTCTGTAAACTATTGAAAGAGACAGTTTTCTTTTTATAAATTCTCTTAACAAAATTAGCTTCTATTTTATTTCCAAATCTGCGTTAGAATAAAATTAAATTACTGTACAATTAGTTTAGGGGTTGATTGTTCTGTCCCGAGCGCAAGATTTCTGGGTTTAATTTTTGGCCATGTAAAAGATGACAAAAAAATTTTTACACTACGTTGACATCAGTTTTACAGTTAGGGGCGCTATAAAAATTTTTGGCAGCGGGGAGGAATTTTAAAAAAGCACTTATTTTGTGTTTTGTAGTTAAGTTTCATGGCTGTACCAGCCAAAGAAGGTTTGGAGAAGCAATGCAATCTTGCCCAAATTTTATTGACGCTAAAGAACTTTATGACTTTTTTTCTAATTTAAATGGATAAAACGTTAAATCGCAACCGCTTTCAGTGCAAAAACTTTGTGCAGACTAAAAAAAAGGTCATCACTTCCAATCAGTGTTCAGAATCTCCCTTTTCGTTCCAAATTTAAGGTGAAGAATAAAAAAAGGTTACCACTTTTGATGTAGAGTCCATGATTTCTACTTTGTTCTAAATCTAGAGAAAAATCAAAATAAAAGCTTTCAACTTCAATTGATCTGATATTTTGGTCGAGTGCCATAATGGTTGGGGCAAATCTAACACAATGCTTCTGTATCTGCCCACCTGTACTCTGCTTTTTTAAAAAGAGCTGGGGAACTTTCAAGAGGGAAAAAAGACAGGGGAGACAATTGCCCCGCTGCTTTTGTCGGTTGTCACGCTACTGTTTCAATTATTATCAAATAGAATCATTGCGCCTTTCTAAATTAATTGTTTAAATAGAAAATTCGCCATTTTCTTAATTGGGCATCGCCAGGACATGGACTTCTAAATAGTAGTATCTGGACTGGAAACAAAGCGAAAATCACAGCTTTCGCCGACCAACATGAGGCCTAGAGAAAAGAAAGCGCGATCGCGACAGCCGTCGACCAACAAAGCAAATGCAAACAATCGCGATTTAGAAAGCTGCTGCAGCAGCTAAGTCATTATGTATGGAGAGTTGCACCAGAGACAAATAACTGAGTGAAATGAAACGCTGTTAAAAGTAAACTTGTGTTTTCACAATAATAGTTGGAAATCAAGTGAAAAATTATTCTATTTGTACAGTATTCCAGTTAACCGTAAAGGATATCACAGAAGCATTACTATTTAAAACTATCGTGTTCTATTCAATTCAAAACTAGAGAATAGGTAGGATTCAAAACTATTCAGAACTAGAAATTAGGTAGGAAAAGTTAGTGTCTTTTTTCAGGTAATATTTAAGTGTTTATAACGTAAAAATAAAGTAAAAGTGTTTTTTTCATTGCTATAACGTTAACACAGAGTTAGTTTAATGTAAAAACTGCGTCAATTATTTGATAATCTAACTCAATTTTTGTAAAAATATTACAGTTATTATTAATAATTTACCATTAATATTATTATTATTTGCTAGCGTTAATCTTGGTTTTAACTTCATTTTTATTTTTTATATTGTTGCTATTGGTTTGAAAGTAGGCATATTCATGCACAATGGTTAACAAATCTGCAGCCATTAACTGTCGCTCTGGTTATGCCAAAAAAAAGAAGGATTCCAATATCACATTTCATACTTTTTCATTTAATGATGAAAAACTTCTTAAGCATTGGGTTGAAACAAATTGCAAGAAAAAATTTCAATCCGACAAAGAATGCCAGAATTTGTTTCCTTCATTTCAAGGCAGAAGATTTTGTTTTTGATTCTGCTGAGCAACAGGACAGACGCAAAAGAAAAAGAGGAACAATAAAATTGGTAAAAAGAAGGTTGAAAGACAATGCATTTCCTTCTATTTTTAACAATTTGCCTGCCTATTATACTTATAAAAGCATCCCCGCTCGTTCAGGTCGACACCTGAACGAGCCTCAGGTCGACACATGTCGAGAAGAACATGAAGCGACCTTCATGTTCTTCTTGACATGAAAATGCAGCAGCCAGGCTGGAGGAACAATGTGATACTTTTTTGAATGCCGATAAAATTGAAAATTTTAATGATCTTTTTGAAAAAATGTCTAAAAGCAGTTCACCAACAAAAATATTTGCTGCATCAAAATGATGTGGGAGTTAATTTGTTCTACTTATCACCATAACAACCTCTTTCCTTTAAAGCTTTAATATTTATAAATGCTGATCTAGAAGTGACCAATCACCAAAAGCAGCAAGTGATGCCACCATCCTCTTAGTAACACATTATTTCCGACAATAATATAACTCTTGATTTCACAAGTTAAAAATTTGATGGCGCTGTCAAAAAATGAAAAAGAAAGCAAAACAAAAAAAACCGAAAAATTTCTATTAAATATAAACAGATCGCTGAACGAATTTTTTCTTTTTACCAAAAATGACCAAATTAGACCTTTCATCCAGTTTGTGGTAAAACAATTTCAACTAATTTTTACCAGCATAAAAGCAGAAAAGATATTCATCGGAATTACTGATGATGTCGTACGTTATTTTTGCCACAAGTGCAAAAGCGTATGAAAGGTTACTTGAGAAGCAAGTCATTATGCTGCCTTCGGTAAAAATTTTGAAAAAATTACAATGAATTTAGATAAAAGAATCGGACTAGATGACGAAAGATATTTACAAATGTGATACTCACAACTAAATGAATTTGATCGGAATATAATTGTTATGATTGATGAAATTTATCTTTCCAAACGTATTGAAGCTACTGGGGGTCATATCTTACGTCTGACAGATAATTGCGAAATTGCAAGCACAGCTTTGTGCTTCATGGTCTAGTCCAGTAATGGTAATACTTTTTAGTTGGTGTGTCAAAAAATTTTTTTTTATATTTTTTCTCTTCGCGTGTCACTTCTAAATAACAGTTTTTTAATTTTAGGCATATTTATATTTATTATTATTATTATAAACTGAAGTGCTATTATCAAATAACATGGCATAGGATTTAATTGTTATCACATTGCAACATAATGCTCGTATTCAGTGATGGATATTCAAAGTTGGGGGCCCGAGGCAAGGATTCCCAAAAATTGGTGTTCTCTAAAAAAAAAGTCTTCACTTCGAATCGATCTCGTATTTCCCACTTTTCGTTTTAACTTCATAATGATCTCTAAAAAAACATATGCAGCAAAATGAAACTATATGCGGTATTTTCAAGGGGGCCCGAAGCAACTGCCTCACTCGCCTCTCCCAATATTCACCACTGCTCGCATTAGGGACCACCGTATTAGGGACCTCCTGTTAACTTTTCACTAAAGTGTCAGACAAAATCTATTTTCGTGTCATAGTTTTGCCATCACTGGTCTAGTCACTTTCGAGCGAATACCAAAATATGGTCAGTATTTATCCGGTCAAAATTTGAAAGCTAAAACTCAAAAACAATGCTTTAACAAAATTATGTATCTATTGTATCTAAAGGTTTATTGCATCTAAATTATTTTCAATAATCTTTATTTAGTATGGATTTTTAAGTTAGTAGTCTGTGAAATATTTTGATAAAGTGAGCTGCGTCACTCAGTCACTGTAGTTAAATGCATAATTAGCATGTAACTTTGCTTTGACTGAACCAACTAAAGCTTCAAACTCCGTTTATTTAATAAAATTATTCTACAGTATTTTACTTTGTTGTGTCACCAGAAATAAATTTTGAGAGTAAGAGTGGAAAATTTAATTATATATATAATTAGCATATTTGACCGCTTAAAGATTCGAACTTAGCTTTTTTAAATAGCATTTACGAAATCGCATTTAATAATTTAAAAAAATATTTAAAAAAGCAAGTAGCGGTTAACAATTTTTATCTTAGAATTATGAAATATGCGGTACTAGATTTTGTTTTATGAACAAGATTGTCTTTATCGTAGGCCTTATGTTGGTCGCTGCGAAAAGTTCGTTTTCAGTCCAGATACTACTATTTAGAAGTCCATGGCCAGGAGCCGGTTTAGAAAGCGCTGCTGTCGAGAACCGAACGATTGTTGTTGTTGTATCGCATTAATGTTGACGCGGTTATATAATTTGTATCTCTGACTAACTGCCAGTGTCCTTCCATTGTCGCTGTTGCCCTGGTCCGCTGTTTTGATTATACTGTAGATTAACGCTCGTGAAGTGACTCTTTTTCCATTGTTGAGAAAGAATAAGTACAGAGTGTTCCTTTGCACGTGGTCGCTAAAAAGATTTATATACAGTATATATAGGGCAGCAGCGAGATGAGATTATTCAGATTCAGATGCAGATTTAGATTCTAGATGTTAGTGCTATGACGAACGTATTTTGTGCATAATTTAGTGTGTCAATTGTATCTGTCATGACTGCAAGTTGACATTAAGCTTTGGCGGAAAATTTATAAAATTCATAATATTCTCTGGTGGCTCTGTAAATTCTATTAGGCAATTTGTGAAGTATTTAATCTATTTGTAAATCGTATCATCCTGTATATAATTTTGGCGCATGTTTTTATTTTTTATTTAATCGTTACGTCTTCGTTTCTCTAATATAATTATTTCATAATATAATACCCGCCTGTCTATCTAGTTCTCTGGGGCCCGCCAGTTCAATACTCGTATAAGCTTCATTCAACAGGCTAGTGATTTTCTGCAAAATTGACGTAGGGTTCTCCTCTAGTATCTTATTGTTATTCGGGTTAGCAAAATAAAAGTACTAGGTAGGAAGAGCGCGACATCGGTACATCGATGGTATAGTATGTTAGTAGTATATAATATGAGTAGTATATCGGTGGTAAAGCGCCACCAACGATAAACAATTTCCAACTTTTTAAATCATATCATTTCGATTTATAAGTTGGAAATTGTTTACCGTGTGTGGCAATTTTTTGCGCCAAAATTTACAGTGATGAAAAATTTACTATTCTTTCATTTGGTGTTTCGTCTTTTTACTTATCTGCTTTGGAAGCCGTTTACATCAAATCATGCTAGACAAATTTATGGCGCCAAAAGAATTTGTTTATAACTTTAAACTCTTGCTTTGATTACGTGTTGTAACGCTTCTTTCATACAACCAATAATCTTCGTTCAGCTTTATTACAAAATCAATTGAGTTTTTCTTTCCTTCATTCCGACGTTTATCTCCTGACGAGTGTCGGACGAAAAGCTTAGAGATGAGCTTTTGTTAGCTATCTTTAAATTTTGTACAACTAATCACTTGTTTAAAGTGATAAGTTTTAACTTTTGCCAAGTATTTTTTGCGCCTCTGTCAAAGCGGGGCCCATGGCATAAGCCATCTTTGCCATACCCTGGATACCCCATTATTATTATAACCTTTTCAAGGACCATTTTAGATACACAAATAAAAATTTTAGTAAAATATTTGCATACAGTAGCGTATTTAGGGGGGAGGTATTTTACTATGGCCCCTTCCTTGGAGTTCATTTCTACGAGAATCACAGACAGATTCAAAGTTAAGACCTACTTTTTTAGAGATCACTATGTTTTTGGAAAGAAAAATTGATAAAACGGAGACAAATTCAAAATGAAGACCTTTTTTACCACTTGTAAAAAAATTTTTTAACCAAGCATATTTGATGTGGTTGTATGCTCCCCCCTTTTAGAAATCCTCCGTACGCCACTGGTTAGATGACCTTTTTGATGTAAAGAGTAAGATTATTCCATAATTTAACGCTTATCCTATAAAATTGTCTATTTCTTTATTACCATGCATTTTTATCATATAAGTTAGGGAGACTTGGAATCGAATATAGGCCGTTTGCAATAGCTAAGAGTACTCGAACAATTAAGATTTTGGTTCTAATTTAAAGTTTAGGACTTTAATTTATATAAGATTTTAGCCTTTATTTACTGTCGCAGTAAAATTAGATGAGAAATTGTTTGAAGTGCCCCAAAGAGTTTTTTTCGAGTGCTGTAGATAAAAAACATTAAAAAATACTGACTTAAATTGTACAAAAAAAAAACATCTGGAAGAATCCAACAGCTTAAAAAGACTTAAATACCAAAAATATTCTAAATTAAATTCTTAATCGAAAAAACAATCTTAACCGGAAAGCCATACATTTGAATCTCCGAAAGCAGGTCTAGATCGTCGTCGTCGTCGTCGTCGTCGTTTGAAGGGTATCCACTCCAGGTCAGACACAAACAGGACTGGGGCCGAGGTTTATCCTTTTACTATCCAGACTGCTGCACTGCCTGGATCAGATGCTGGCAGTGATGTCATTAAGCCAGCATCGAGTTTCGTCATCCAAAATTGTCAGACCTCGTGCTCCATGTGGTGCCCGATGTATAGGGCACGCTGTTAGTACATGGTCTGCGGTTTGCTCAGAGGCGCCACACTCGCAATTCGGTGAAGGAGCGAGACCCCATTTGTGCATGGACGAATGGAATCGCCCAACACCAGTCCGCAGGCGGTTGAGCTTAACCCAAGCTGCTCGGGGTAAGCCCATCCCAACAGGCCTGGCACCGGTCTCGGGCACAAAAGATAGCCTGAAAGCATTTTTACAGTACTCCGTTTTCCATTTGTGATTTGTCCATTCAGAGGCGCGGATGCCAAGTCTGGCAAGGTTGTCCAAAAGATTCCGCGCACCTGGCACAAACGGGTATCTGGATCTTAGTCTCACTTGGCGAGTATCTGAGGACCCACTTAAAAGACCATAAAAGATATGATCGGGGTCCAGATATCCACGATAAGCCAAAAAGAGTGTTGCTTCCATTCGGCGAAGCTCAGCTGGCTGGATGCCTGAGAGTACAGGTAGGTGGTCCGTTGGAGTGGGACGCAGGCATCTAGTAACTATGCGCAAGGCGTCATTCAAGACACTGTCAATGAGGCGAGTGTGAGCACTGCGACACCAGACTGGCGCACAGTACTCATCTGCTGAGTAGACTAAAGACAAGGTGGCTATGCGTAGTGTTTTAACACCAGCACCCCATCCCGAGCCCACGAGTTGCCTCAGCAGTGTGACGCGCGAGGATAGTTTTTTGCGCAATGCCACTAAATGGTGACGAAACGTGAGCGATCTGTCCAGTTTTACCCCAAGGTAAGTAGGGGTTGGACAGAACGGTAAAAGTCTACTGTTGTTGTAGGCCTTTAGCTCACGTTTGGCCTCTCGGTTGTTTAAGTGAAAGGCTATCGTCACCGTCTTAGTGTGACTGAGCTTCAACCTCCAAGTCTGGAGATACGCTGACAGTGTGGACATGTCTTGGCTTAAGGTCCCCTCCAAGTCCTTCCAGTTTCCAGAAGAATGCAACAATGCTAGATTATCAGCATAAGCAAACTTTCTGGAAATCATGGAAGGAAGATCGTACGTATAGATGTTAAATAGGAGGGGAGCCAAGACCGATCCCTAAGGAACGCCGTTTTTAAGACGGCGTAGCCTGCTTTGCTTGCTGTCACCGGTGGTAAGGGAGAAACTTTGATTTCGGACAAGCTTCATGATCGTTTGCCTTAAATATAACCTCTCGACGTTTTCCGGCAAGTCAGAACAATATACAGACGGTCCTCAACTCACGTTTTAGTTACGTTCTGAACGGGAAAACGTAACGTAAAAATGAACTTAAGTTGTTACTTTACGTTCCAGTAATGTATGGCCGTTCTTACTGTACTATACATTGTGTGTATAACACACACATAGCAACATAATTTCAATTAAATAAGTTTTATTCAAATTTACTTACCTTTGCTTGCCGCTTCTTTTGACTACCACTATCACTAGTAGACTTACGCTTTTGATCAACCATTTTTGCTTAGGGTTACAAACAAGAAAAACAATCAAAATACAGAGATCACAGAGACGTCTTAACACAAGGGTACACATATGGTGAATGGTGAAGAGCGCGCTAAATTCAAAAATTCACTCTAAAAGCTGGTTTTATTAGTGTTTATAACGCTTCAATCTTTGCTATTGATCAAATAATCTTTTTAATTCACTCCCTTTTGTAAACATTTAGGAAAGAAATTTTATGACATAAAAAGAAAGCAAATTATTACACAAAAAAATTGTGTTTGTAGTTCCACATCCCAGGAACTCACTTTAATTTTTCTTTACTATAAAAAAATATTTCGACTTGACTAATTTATTTAGAGGTAATTGCTTTTGATCACATCAATTTTTTTAATTTTACAGAAACCCTTTTTTGTTTCGAATGTTTTTTTCTTTTGGTTAAGTACGCTAATTCATTAATAAAATATTTTTTTATTAAAATTTTGCTAACGTTTTCTGACGTAATTGTTTAACTTTTAACGACTTGTTTAATTAGTTAGGTCTAGTTTTCGTAAGAGTTGCAAAAAATTAAAATGTTTTAAAAAAGTAATTTAATTACCATCAACTTATATTTCAACTGTGACGAGTAACGTAACTTTGTTCAAAACTTATAAAACTGATATTTTTTACAATAGAAATTATTCAATAATCCTAATTTCAACATTATTGTTTGAAAAACAAAAACACCAGTACAATCATAGAATAATATTGCACTCAAGAACAGCTCAATGCATTTTGTTTGAATATTTTTTGAGTTTGTTTATGTGAATTTTTGAAAACTGTTACCAGGCTTAACAAAAGATTAGAAGCGCCATTTTAATGCCTTTTTTTTCCATTCCGGACCTGATATTTCTGATATACATATTTCACACCGACGTTTTTTTCTGATTGAGAAGGAAATATCGATAATAAAGCGGTATAAATACTTGGTTTCACGACATTTTTGCTAAGTATCAACTTTATTGTAGAATTTCACTGGTTAGACCAGTGGCTCTCAAACGGGGTGCCACGGCACCCTAGAGTGCCATTTGCATTTTGAAAGGGTGCTGCAAGCTATTGCACATTATTCACTAGTCCAGGAAAACGGTTGAGTGTTGTAATGTTATTTTGAATTATTAGCTTCAATGTAACTACATACTGAATATCTGTGTTTCTCAACCTATGTGTCGCAAAAGATTTCGGAAAAAAATTAGCTTGGGACGTCGAATATTGCACTTTTTATACGTGAAATATGTAATACTAGGAGCGAAGACGATTTTTTTTAGAAAGAACTGATTTAGAAAAGTAAATTC
Source organism: Diplosoma virens (assembly GCA_963680785.1). Lineage (NCBI taxonomy): Eukaryota > Metazoa > Chordata > Ascidiacea > Aplousobranchia > Didemnidae > Diplosoma > Diplosoma virens. Next base: position 192,216 of record CAVMFT010000172.1, read on the forward strand.
ACTAAAGAGACTGTGAATGCAGGTGAAGAGTTTTTTTAGGGATCACATAATTTTTGGGGCGGAAATTAAGGATCCTAGCTAAAGTGCACCGCGAACTTCAAAGGATACCAATTTTGTGCCGCGACCAGAAAAACGTTATTTTTAGAATATAACTGATTTTGTGGACAAAAGCTAAAAATCAGAGCCCAATTCTAAGTGAAAATTTTTTTTAGTGATCACCTGATTTTGGAAACAAAATTTAATAAAAATAGTCTAAAGGAGCCGCGATTTTTAAAAAATTTCAAAAATGTGCCGCAATCGGAATAAGATTGAGAAACACTGAGTTAGACCTTGCCTTGGATGAAAGGTTTTACTAATTTCAAAACGAAACTAAAGCCAACTTCAAACAAATTCTGTTTCCGCGGCTCCGCGTATTTATTCATTGCTAATACACTTGCTGCATTTATGCGACAAATATCAAGCAAATACGAAAATGTAATTGTGGTCCATTTTCGAGACTTGGATTTACTCGAATAGAAAGTAATTTTTGATCTACAATGTCTGTACCTCCTTTCGTATAATCACACAACTTGTATAAAGCGGATTTCTTCTTTTACATTTTTGAAATTTAAAAAATTGGGTGCATTGTTGATAAGATTGAAATATTTTGCTTTCCTTTGGTTTCAGAGTTTAAAATAAAAGAATTGAAGTTGATATTTTTTCAGGTTCGTTCCAAAAAACTTTTTAGAAATCAATATCTCTATTGTACACTTGCTTTATTTCGTTTGATATTTCTTTGCGCTTAGCTTAATAGTTCCGATGGTAGTAATATTCCGTTCCAATAACCGTTATACCAAAGGTAGTGAAGTGTATGATCGATTGTAAGATCAACTTTTATAACAAAGCCAAATCAAGTGATCGGGATTTTATCCAAATTTTCTAGAAAATTTTATACTAAAAGAAATCTAAATCTACAGTTACTTCTTTTTCTACATAAACAACTTCCCTTGGAAAGTAAGATTAAAAGCATTTTATTGCCTCGTAAAGTGCTTGAGTAAACATAGTTAATGAACAGTTCAGTCTCAATTGTTTTGATAAACAGATTACAATTTACCTTTTTCTCTCTTTTGGCTGCTTTTTCCTCACGTTTTATGAAATAGTCAAAAAATTAGTGACTTGGTGTCAACCAACTATTAATAACTCCAAAAATTACTTAAGCGATTTTTTTAAAATTGCACCAACTTTTAGATGAAGAAAAATCAGGAAAAGTCATAAAATTTGAAGAAATTCGTGCAATTAGTTTTTGAACAACACACAGCATTTTAACACTGCGGGCAGTTTCAGCCCCTCTCCAGTCTTAATAGGATTAATGTTTGTAGTTTATTGATCCAAAATAGTTCTTTAGCTTTCCGATAATTACTAAATTTATAGAGTTTTTCCATTTTAATGCATTTTGTTTTACTTTAGAATCTGACTTATTGTAGCGTGAATTTAGTTTAATAAAGCCAACAATTAATTAGAAAATTTTGATATCTCACCACAGTATCTCGGCAACGACAAACTTATTTCTCAAGTCAAAGATATCAAACATAAGCTTTAAAGTAAATTTATTTGGCATACTTTTCAATCAAGACATGATGCCGTCTGTCGCACTTTGGTATGATTTTACCTAGATTGGAAAAAAGACATTACTTACACTCGATATGTTTCAAGTTTATTGAATTTTTTTCATATTGGGTTTATTTTCAGTTTTAGTTAACTAAAAAATGCAAACAGAAAACTTGTATGTTTAAGAAGAAATTGGTCCATACAGCGAAGTTGAATTCTTTCTAAAGTTTAATGCAAGAAACGAAAGCAAGTCACCCACAAAAAATAGACAGTCAAAATTATAACTCGTTTAAAAATTATAATACGGACAAGGCTAGCAATTCTGTCAGATCCAACCTCGTTGATGCTTTTGTATCATAAAAATGACGCAACAGTTTGAAACTTCAAATATTGTTACGGGATTCTTAAACTGAAAATTGCACAGCCTGAAGTGGGGCTAAAAACGTTTTCAAAATAGGCTCAAAGTTGGTGGAATATTGTGAAACATATAAAAATTATATTGCTGATTCAAAACTTATAAAGAGAAGGAGGGCGAAACGTTTTAAAATTGACGCTGACAGATTGCAAACCCAAAAGTTTTAGCATAATTAACACGTATAAGTAGCAAAAACAAAATATTAAAAAGTACTTATAACTGCTTGAAAAATTGCAAAATCGAACAAGAAATGAGTTTTTGTGTGAAATTTGATAAAATAAATTTTGAATAAATTTGACTTTATTTTGACCAATTAAACTCCCTAAAATGACTTTTGAGCAACCAAAACTAACGTTGGGTAAGTTTTAAGATGTAATAAAACCCTAAAAATATTTTTACCGTATTGACTTTAGCGGGCTCTAGTTTTTACAGTTACTGTTGTTTCACCAAAAACTGTCGTAATTCTGTTGCTGTTAATGACGGTTACAGCCATTCAAGTGTAATGGTGAAACACAACTGGTTAAAAAACTAAATTTCGAACCTTAAAAATTTCTTACTCAATATATTCGCTGATTATTTCTTTCATAATATTCCAGTTGTAATCATCAATTAATGAAGAAGAATCAAGCGCAAAAATCATATCCGCAGCATTTGTTGGTTGGCAATAATCTAAACATAGAAAATTTTTGATTCAAAATAAAACCTTCAGCAGGCTTAAATGTGAAATCAACAAAAATATATTATTTAATCACTCACGAGAACAAAATTCACACGGCGTTATCCAACGGGAAAAAAATTCATTTTTCCGAAATTCATTCAGAGTACATTTGATTTCTTGAAAACATCCAAGTTTAGTAAAGTGATAACTATCCAAACTTAGTATTTTCGACTTATCTTGACAAATTGGCGGTTTACCAGTCCATTTACCAACCGTTTCATCAGGAAAATTTTTAATGCATTGAGTTGTTTCATTTCCAATTAGCTTATAGCCATGCTCGCATCCAAACCAACACATGGTATTCAGATTCACAAACTCTGAACAGTTTACAAATCCTTTGTTTGGAAAAACTGGTGGAGGACAACGAATTGCTGAAACGAAGCATTTAGTTTTGCAATTAGTTTTGCGTTTAGTTATGCAACCATTGTAAAAAGAATTGGTAATCGGATGATGATCAAATACATGTTAAAATAATGCACTGCTTTAGGTTTATTTTGGAATGATTCAATATCAAGCGAAAAGGTTTTTATTAAAATTTCATATTATGTTTTTTTCTGAAAACTAAAAATTGTGTTTAAACCTTCGTAAGTTTTAATTGATCTTTTTAAAATGCAAGGGATTTTTTCAATTTAATGAAATGGTATTGTATCTTGTACTATAGACAAGTTGATTAATGATAGTTTGTGATAAGTTTTTTTTTAAACTTTATTTTGATTAGAAACCAAGCCGTTTAAAATATGAGAAGTTTTAGACACGAGTTTCGCTCTTGTTAGAGCTCGTAGTGATGCTTGTTTCACTGCGAATAGAACCGACTACATGTGGTCCTCTACGCAAGAGACAACACATCTAGACCACACAAGCGGGACAACAACTGGACTCTAAGCAACTTAGAAGTTATTCCCGACTTTACCACGCAAGAAACACAAAGAATCCATTATGTTGTAAGACCAAAGCCGCACCTCATGACCGGGACTTACCCGACAAGCGTTAAACATCGCGCTTACTCTCCTAGAACTTGACGAGCGAAGGAAGAATATTATAATATGAATGAGGATTTAGATAATTACTTAAAAAACTTTTTACTGGGTAAAAGAGTAAACGTTTATTGCTGTTTTAAACTTTTAGCTCATGTTTTTCTCTTGGTTGTTTTAATAAAAAACTGCTGTCGCCGTCTTTAAAAGACTGCGCTTCAACCTTAAACTTTGAAAATTAGCTGCAATCACAATAATGTCTTACTTAATGTTCTTTCTAAGTCTTTCTAATCACCAATGCAACAATGCTAAATCGTCTGCATCGGTAAAATTTTTTAAAAATAGTGAAAAACAAGTCGTCGGAATGGATGTTAAAAAAGAAGAGGAGCTAAGAACACAGTTTCTCAGACTAAGAAATACCTGAGAAAAAGGCTTAGACGGCGAAGCATGCTTCGATTGCTGTCACCAGTAATAAGGGTAAAACCTCATTTCTAGAAACGTTCCACAATCATTCGAACCATGTGTCTATGGGAAAGAAGTCTCAGCAGCTTGCAGGTAAGTTCACGGTGCCGAACAATGTTATATACCGCTGTAAGATTGACAAATACGGTAACCCTTCACTTTAAAAGAATTCTTAACTTTAAAAAAATCCTTGATGTTCTGTCAACAAAACAACTTGATATATATTGAATTTTGGTGTCAAACTTGTTAGTTTCCTAGGGAGCAATATACCAATAGCTGGTTTAATGCTGCCTCTCGAGGATCTTGTAAAAAGCACAGAGCAGAGATATCGTTTAAATGCGTCCTTTACAGGCTTCATTAATTGAAACTACAAGCGCTCTTCTCCAAATTTTAAAAATTTTAAGTTGGCGCAAGCAGAAAGAAAGGAAGCCACGTAACCATGACTTTGAAGCGGGTGTAGCATGGATTATAAACTCTGGGAAGATCAAATCACGGCGCCGCGCTCTACCTTGCTTTACGTGCTTGAGGGCAGAAGTGATTTTTCTCGCAGAGAAATTCTTAGAAATATTTACTGGTATGGTGTTGTGGCCTTCTAAAAGTCAGACACTTTTTGAGAAACAAGTTGAGATGACTTGGGGTCAACAGTCTCGTATCTTCCGTTTCTGACTAACTGAGAAGCAATAGCATCAGCTGAAATGGGACAGTGACGAAGGTAGTGTCGTAACCTACCAGTGAGGTTGTTTTTTACTTATTTTGGTTATTACACACTCCAATCGAATACCGAAAAAATTTGATAAAAAATTGTTCATTTTTATCCAGTTTTACGTTAACTACCAAAGGGGTCAATTGACCCCCACGGCTACTTCCTTGCATAAATTTCAAGCTCCCAAAAAGATAGTTCTATTCCAAATTGATGCATTCTTTGCGCATTGGAGTTTATAATATACCACAAACGTAGCGAGAGCAATTTTCACACTTTGTGCGAGTTTTGTTAAAATTGCAAATCCCGCACTTGGTTCTTTTATTCGGTGCTCAATCTTCATCGCCTCCATCGCGAACTCGTTTTAATTGAAGTAAATGTGGCATTTCATGTCGGCGATTCCGTTCTGATGCGCAAAGCTTTTCTCCGAGCTTCATTAAAAATTGACCTAAGTTTTGGCCAGACAAGGAAATATCCTTACATATATTGTACGTATTCAGTAACACAATATCCAGCAGATTGAAAAATGCTGCCAAAGTCCATCTTCTAGATGTAGCTTTAGTAGAATAGAACCGAAGCATTTTATCTGCTGTGTCAACTCCGTCTTTGTTGTTGTTATAGTCCAAAAGTGCTTTTGGCTTTCTCTTCTCCCTCTCATGAACTTCTACTGTTTTATATTCTGAGGAAAGCAAGAACGCTACCTTATTTTTTGTTGCTTTCTATCTGAGCATAATAATACTCTCTGGTGGAAATGTAAAAAAACTTAGATGAATAAAGAGCAGCATTTTTTTCTAAGCGGGTTTTGTTTGGAATTTCTCTTCGATGTTCTCTGATGTATCCACTATTAATGTTACATTTTGTTGCAAAGGTTTTTTTGCACTTAAATTGTACATATATATACAGTAAGAATAGATTGCAACTTATTACTTGACATTGTTTCACGAAAGATAAATCTATGTTTTGATTCCCAAAAGCTTGGTAATGGCTCGTTTCTTCCTTTGAATACTTCACGAAAAAGACAAAGTCCAAAAAATGCATCTAATTTTTGCATAGTGATGAAAAATTCATTATTTTCCTGCCTAAGAGTTTCAGCCTTTTTGTACCGTAAAATACATTTCGTGACCTTAAAATAGCCAGTCAAATGCTTCTAAAGATTTTCAATGGTTTTTTGTAAACATATTCAAAGGACTTTATTTATAGAGCTGCCGCAAAATTACACTAGCTCTATTTGGAAAAATATCTATATATAGATACTCCACAAAATCAGACCTATTCTGGGATCGTCTATAAATAAACTCGCCGCTGGAAAAGGGTTAACGCTATAATTCGACACCTTAATTCAAATAAATAACTTTTCAATTTTTATAAATCCTCTAAGAATAACTAGTGTACCTGGGAATAATTGTTAAAAATTTTAAAAAAGCTAAAAACGAAAAAGTGTAAAAATTTTTCTGTAGTCAAAAAAAAGTTATGTAAAGAAGCAGAACAATAAGTTTTACGAAATGTTATATACGCAAGCATCTTGGAAAAGAACCATTCCACGTGGATTGAGTGAGGTTGGTACACTGGATCACTGCAAAACCATTCAAAAAAAATTCTTTATCACATTGAAAAGAACAGACTGATCCAATTTTGTTATTATCACTGCAAGTGACTGTTCCATTTATAGGGGTTTCCGCTGCCGGACATAAGGATGCTGCAAAAAATTGAAACTTGTTATTTTCAAATGTTTTTTGTAGTTTTTTTTTTAGATGTTGGCGATCACGTTGACATATCACAAACTTTATAATGATATTCAAGGACGTTTTTGAGGTCTTTTGTGTTTTTATATACCTATTATTTGTTTTCCCAAAGGAAAACTATACAAAAAGCAAACAAATTTCATTCAGATAAACTTGAAATAAACGTAAAAAAGTTTGAAAGGAAAGCTAAAGTTTCATTACCGTTGAAAAAACAAGAAAAAAAATATAAAAAGAGATTTTATTAAAATAATTTAGACTACTTAAAACCATAGTTATAATTTTTTGCTTATTTTGTGTTAGTTTGTTTTTTAAAAGATGTCTTCAGCACAACTCTTAAAAAAAGCCAGTTTTTATCTTTTTGCTTAAAAGAATTTAAATTGTATTGAATTATATTATTAGTCTTACTTTCTTCTATTAAATGCTTTTTTTGATTTCCAGAAGATGATGTTAGTGCGAAAAACAAAAGCACAGCACAGAATAAAGCTAATTTCATGTTATGTTATTGAAGAAAAAGCTAACAAATAAAGTTCTTCATTGAACTACAAACAGCAAGTTAATCTTGAAAAGGAAAAAAGATGTTTTATATGTTCCTTATATATTAATAAAAACAGAAATGCATCTAAAAAAGCGATGCACTAAGTGCTTGTGCCATTTTTGCGATCATCTGTGACAAATAAAAATATCTTTTGATAAACAGCATATTCGAAATCTAGCTTTTTTGTACAGAGTTTTCTTCTGTGCAGAACCTTTAACGTATATTGTCGACTGTAAGCGTTAAAAAATTGTAATGTTGCTAAAATCTAGTTTTAAGCCAAAAGTAACCAACACGTGGTATTTATGTTAAACACGACATTAATATAAACACTTTTACCAGGGATGGTAAATTAAAAATTAGATGTAAATTAAATATCAACGAAATTATGAATGCTTTAGATTTATGTTTAGATAACACTTATTTATGTTTTCGTAAAACATTTTATTGTCAAATTTTTGGTGTTGCGATGGGTTCTCTTATTTCCGTTATTGTGGCTAATTTGGTTATGGAATCGATTGAAAATTAAATGCTAAAAGATTTTGCATCCCCACCTCGCATTTGGCTACGTTACATTGATGATACTTGTTGTTCTAAAGAAAACCGAAGTGGCATCTTTTCATAAATTTATTAATAATATTGAGGATAGTATTCAATTTACGGTCGAACAAGAAGTTGGTAATGCTATTCCGTTTTTAGTCGTATTAATAATTCGTAACAATGATCAATTAACTAGAAAAGCCTAGAAAAAACATACACATACGACTAGATACTTAAATTTTAATTCATGTCATAATTTCTCCCAAAAAGTTGGTTTGCTTAAAACACTATTGTTTTGGAGGTACTTCTAAATTAATTATAAATTATCGAGATAAGACCAATGAAGTTAAATATGTCTGTAATGCTTTACGTGATAACGATTACCCAGATTAGTTATTGAATAAAGTAAAAAAAGAAATTAAGTATAAAAAAGTGAATAAAAGCGATCGCATAAATAAAGAGAAATATAACTATGTTGGTTTTCCATGTATTAAACGTCTTAGTGATGAAATATCTAGAATTTTGAGAAAATTTGATATTGGCGTGTATACTTACCCATACAAAACAATTGGAAATATTTTACCTAAAATAAAAGACTCTGTGAACAGAATACATAAGCGTGGTGCAATTTATAAAATTCATTATAAAGATAGTTCGTTTGTATATATTGGTGAAAGGGGCAGATGCTTTAACAATCGTTTGTCTGAACATAAACGTATTAATTTGGCTAAATTAAAAGAAGATGATTCAAATAAAAAAACTGCATTGGTTACACATTGTTTTAAATGTGAACATAGGATTGGTTTTGGGAATTTTGAAATATTGAATTACATCACTGATTATGATAAACGAAAATTTTTAGAATCATTATACTGTATATCAATAGTACAAAAAATTCAATAAATGAGAAAGATTGGAATATTTTTCCAAAAATATATAAAAATCTCATAATGGATGGGTTTTCAATCTGTTAAATTTGTTTCTGTTGCACGAAGTAGTTATTAAATTGTTATGTATGTTCGCCTCTCAGCTTGCGTTTATTAGTTTGTTTTTTTTTTTTGTTCTTGGTTTTTAAATATGTTGTGCATTGTGTGTTGTTTTTACCTGATAAAGTCCGCCCGATGTTATGAACGGTCATGATTATGAACGGTTATGTTATGAACGGTCGAAACGTCATGTTAAGTTTTTCTTTGATAAATATATTATGTCTTCTGTTATTTATTGAAGTTTAATTTGCTAAGTCTACCAGAAGAACAAATGAATTTTAAACACGACATTCTCGGCAAATCATTAAATTTTCTTTTAATTGCTTCTTTATTGTTTTTTTACCGAATAAAAATTGATGGATTGATGGATCGACACATACTGCATATTTCGATATGGCGTGCTAGCATTTTGAAAAACTTTATGCAGTAAAAGCAAAGATTTAGTTAAAATTTTGTGGATTTTATCTAGACTTCTTTCTCAAGAAAAAAAAATCTGTAAAGAATCTCACTTTCTTTACTTTATCATTGTCACAACCAAAAAAGAAAGTTAAAACTCTTAATATTTCTTAATATCATCTAACGTTAATTGATTTAACAAGCATATTTGTTGTCATATCATAAATCAAAATCAATTTTGACCACAATTAAGTCATCTTTAGATATCTTATTGAAATAAAACATACTGTATATCAGTGGCTTGCGGTGACCTCTGAGTCTGGGCATGCAATTTTTATGCCAAATTCTGGTCATGAAAATGGGTATGTTATGGGTAATTTATGAGTGAGACATGCAATATTTTACTGGCAGGAAAAAATTTTTATGTGAGATTGTAATTTTTAGTCGTAACGTCATGGTGGTCAAGACCAATTTTCGTCCTAGATTTTTGCTTATCTCTCTAAAAACCAAAGATCATTACTTGAAATTGTTGCCTGGCAATGCAGTTTTTCTCCTAAAACTGCAGGGCTCTCTAAAAAAAAGGTCATCACTTGAAATTGTTTCCGGTAATGCACTTTTTGTCCTCAAAATGTAGTAATCTTTAAAAAAAAAAAGGTCATCGCTTGAAATCGCTCCGGGTAATGCATTTTTCGTCCTCAGAATGCAATGATCTTTAAAAAAAAAAGGCTATGACTTTAAATCAGCCTCTGAATTCTTACTTTTTTCCTAAATTCGCGGTATTGTCTAAAATAACACAAAAAAAAAGGGTCTTCGTCTCAGATCGGCCTCAGATTTCATCCCGAACAAGTAATATTTTCCTTCGAATTCAACGATATTTACCTCATCGCGCAAAAGTTCGTCATGCAATTCCTAAAAATTTGGTCATGCAACGTATGACTTGCATGCAGGGTTTCCTCTAAGAAATTTTGCACTGAGTAAATATTTTTTTAGTGATCACAAATATTTAAAAGCTGAGTTAGCGAAATCATAAATGAACGACAAACTTTGTGAATGATTATAATTAAAAATCTTATCAAAATAGTAACAATGTAATGTACACATTCAATTCAAATTGCTTTTCTTTGTTTTTGTGCTTTTCCAGTGTTTGTACACTTTGTTCAGGTTTATTGCTGAATCGTGATAGGCAGGTAGCTAATTCATTATCATCATCACTGTTATTCTTTTTTTTTATGATGTTGTAGTCAAGACAGATTTGACCATTATCAGTTGGTCCAGATGGTATGGCTCTAGCCTGCATCTATTTTTGGTTTTAATTCTGTTCATAAAAACAGGGTTGCGGAGTGGGAAGATTAAGATCCGACTCCGACTCCTGGAATTTCTAAAATGCCGACTCCGATTCCCTAGTATGGGGAAAGTATTTATCTTAAATTAGATTTAAATAAACAAAAATCATCCTTTCGAGTTGACAGTTGCACAAATAAGTCAGGTTTTTTAAATACATAAAAAGATATTTACTTTAAAAAATTATGTATATGAGTATATATATGTGTATAACTGCAAATTACTGGTGCTCTTTAGAAGAGTGCTCAATGGCTTCAACAGTCAGTACGATTATTCATGATTATCAAAGCACAAATATTTAAAAAAAGCATTTTGTTAAAATAGTCCCAACAGACTGTTTCATCTGTAAGGCTCGTCAGGGGACACAGTTAAAATAAATTTTTACGCTTGAGATGAAAACTCGCATCTTAGAAAAATAACGCTACCATAAACTCGCATCTAAGAAAAATAATGCTACGAAAAGTTTGGGTTTAAACAATTATTTTACTAAAGTAAGTGATTGATTAGCAAATAATTACTTTTGTTACGAGTTATTAAAAGAAAACATGCTGTAATGATGCGCATAGATGTATTCTTAAACTTGGCCAAGCTGCCGAAAAGATTACCGGTAAAGCGTAAAAAAGTTTATGCATCATTAGTTAAAAGAAAGTGTTATAAAAGAATCTTTTTATAAAAAAATGTTTTTATAACACTCTCTCTTAACGAATGACTTACACTTATGTTTTATAAAGTATAAAAAAATTTTTTATAAAACTTGCTCTTAACTAATAATCCATAAACTTTTCTACACTTTAATCTTTTCGGCAGCTTGGCCAATTTTTTTTAATATCTCGTGACAAAAGTAATTATTTAATAATCAATCACTAACTTGAGTAAAATAATTGTTTAAACCCAAACTTTTGGTAACGCTATTTTTCTAAGAAGCGAGTTTTTATCTAAAGCAAAAAAATTTATTTTAACTTTTAATTTTTGCTTATTTTATTTCTTTCAAAGTAAATAATGCTGCTTTTTGTAATTGTTGTATCTGTTGGGACTATTTTAATACAGCATGTTTTTTTGTTATATTTATGTTTTGATAAATACTTAAATACATATAATTATATTATATACACAACCCATTAGCTATAATTCTTACTATGTTTGAATGAAAAATTAATACAAATCACATTTAGAAAACTAACTCGAAATGGCATACACAACTCGAAACTAAATATGTATTCTATACTTAATGCTTATTACATATTCTGAACATCAAAGTATTTTATGGATAATTATGATGTTATCTCTAGTCTATTTACAGTTATTATTTTTCCTATAGTAAATCGAACCCACGACAAACCTTAATGTTAATACAATTAACGACTTGTGTAGGGCCTGGGCGTAGGACTAGACCTTGAGTGTTATATCCTGCGTGTAGGACTACATCCAGTCGGTTCGAAACTTAATGAGGTATGCATCACTGACTAGCTTCAACAAGAGCAAAACTCGAGTCTGCTTCTTGTTTTAGGTGGCTAAGTTTCGTTTTTATCAGTAGGTAATGAGGTTAAAACGTAAATATGAAAATTTTATAATTGTAAAAATTTTTACAAATGTTAGTAATAACTATGGAATTTATTGACAATGAAAATTTAAAAACAAAAGTTTATAAAAGCAAAAGAAGCAAAAAACTATATGTAAAAGAATTAAAAATTTAAACCCACAATTATAGACTACAAGAAAAAAATAAAATGTGAATAATTTTAGAATTTTTCTGAATCACCCACTGCATATAAAGAAACTCTAGAAAAAAATGTTGACATTTCCATACCAATAATAAGCTCATCCTTATTTCTCTCAAATAAACTTCAGCGATTAGTTTGATGGCATGGAATCCATCTTCTTCATAGTAATTCATGGTTATATATTGATAGTAAGAATATATATGTGAATTTTGTCGGATTTTGTAAGCAAAATAAAAGGGGGTCTCTATCTCATGAATATTTCAATTATTGTACTTTTGTACAAGACTGAACATGCAGGCTCCCTGCCGTTTATTGACATTCATATTAGGAGATTTTCAAAAAATCCACCTTGGTTCTAAACTTTTCGATGATATTTTTTTGAAAGAATAGAGCAAAAAGAGTAAGTTTTAATTTTCAAAAATTTTAATTTAATAATTTGCTCATAAAAACAAAATTGCTTCTGTGAGTTTCTTCTTTATTGCAGCCCTTTGGTCTGTTCTGATGAGCCTTAGTGATAAAAACAGACGTTCAACACTTGCTTGTGTTGGAGGAAGTGCTTATAATGGGGGGGGGGGGGCATTTTGGAGACTGAAACGGATTAATGGCATTTACATTAATTTCAATGGGAAAATTCGTTTTACATTGCGAGCAAATTGAGGTACGAGCTCGGTCACGGAACAAACTAAACTTGTATGTCAAGGTACCACTGTACTGTGAAAAGAGGTTGCTTAGGGTAGTAATTGATTATGCACCTGGCATTTGCTTCCTGTCATTGGATTGAAGAAAGGGAAGCAACTAAATCGGCTGCCCGAGCATAGCATTAACCAAAATACTATTTGCTTACAAATTAAAATGTAAATTTTTTATGAGTCGCACGCTGTGTCGTGCGATACGCGGCAAGGTTATCTTAAAAAAATTACTGCACTGCACTCCACTGCCGCGCGCGGCCGTGTAAGTTGCGCGGTTAACATCACTAATATGTAAAGAAATTGGACATAAGGAGTCGGAGTCGGATAAAATATTCCGACTCCGACTCCTAGTCCATTTAACACTCCGACTCCGAAACCCTGATAAAAACTTTATTATATTACTAGTACTTATAAAAACTTCTGTAAAATATTAGAGCGTTTACAAATCATTTTCAAGCTAAAAATTTGTTGAAGCCTAATCAGAAGTAATCATTGCAAGTCACTTTAGTCCAAATTGCAGTATAAATAGACTGACTAATAGTAGCTGAGACTTGACAATATTCTCTTCAATTTTAAATTTCTGCTTTCGATAAGTTATTAAATATTTCATTCTGTTTTGTCTAACTCCCTAATGTACTTAGTGCGGCTGCCCGTACTCTTCATTTTCGATGGAGTGGTATAGTAGAACACTTCGCTTATTTTACTTTTGAGTTAGTGCTGATAACAACTACCTTAATACCTTAGTTACTTTGTCATAAGTATTCATTCATTTTCATTCATTCATTTCTTTTTATTTTCGAAACCCATCATACGTAAAGAGAAATACACAACTGTTTTAAAGAAATGCAGCAAAACGAAAAAAGGTAGTAAATGCAGTTTTATGACAAATAGTCACAAGTCACAACAATTGCGAGAGCATTGTTGCGTCAAAATCCTCAATTGTAAATCTAATACTGCTACTACATAACAATTCAAGGCTACAACTCCACTGCACTTCTAATCGGCTATCCAGGTTACACTTAGTTAATTCAGGTCACGATAATTTAGAGAATGCGCAGATCGCGCTCTCTGTTAGATCAATCCTATCGAAATGAAATGAAAAATTTCATTATCCTTTTACTGCCTTCGGCTGCTGTAGGGGAGAGCCTCCAACAGTGCGCCGGTGCAAACAGTGCGCCTTTGCGTTTTATTTTTTTATTGTTGCGTAAAATAACATCGTAATTGCATTATCAAAATTTGTATTAAAATATCAATTTCTCTTTGTATTTTCAGAAATGCTAAAAAAACAGAAAATTTTTTAAAAAGGTTTTTCAATTTTTATGGAAGTAAAGTTAGTTTTTGCTGATAAAAAAAAATTGTTTTTTTTTCATTGCATAAAAGCACTAGGAATTAAGTCAAAATGACATCAATTTCTCCATAGCGTAAAGTAAAGCCTGGTAAAAGATAATACTATAATCGATTATTGTAGCTTTTCTCTAAAATTAAGAGTTAAAGTCAAAATGGCAGGTGTTCCTACAGTGCCCCACTCAGTAGCACCTAACAGTGCGCCCCCTGGCGCACTGTTGGAACAAACATTTTACATATTATTCTATTGCTAAAGAAACATACACTACAGAATCTTCATATATTCGGCTTTACAAATGAGCTTTTTCTTTTACGCTTGTATTGCTATTCACAGCAAAAGAACTTTTTCTTTCAAAGAAAATTTTATTAAAACGATATGTGTGAGAGCGATTGTGACCTTAGTTCAAAAGAAGATGATCTAAACGAAAAATAGTTACCGAATATTGGTGATTTATCCTATAATCATGTTGTTCTCCAAAAAACAAAAAATCATCACTTGAAATAAGTCCAATTTTTCTTACTTTTTGTCCAAAATTCATGGTGTTCTCTAAAAAAAAGGTCTTCACCTAAAATCTCTCCCTGATTTTCTACTTTTTGTCTCAAACCAGCTCACCTTTTCTAATTTTGTCCCAAAGCAGCGCTGTTCTTTATTTCGTTCAGAAATAAAGTCATCGTACAAGAATTCGCTGGTCATGCAACGCATAACTTGCATGCCCTGACCGCACGCCACTGGCGTAGGATACCCACAAGTTAAAATGTATATTATTTTTTTAATTTCAAAAAAGTAAAAGTTGTTTATTTATTTATTTGCTAATTAAAATAGTTTTATTTTTTATGTTTTTGTGTTTTATTCATAAGTTACATGTTATATGTTAACTTATTAATGCTAAACTTTGCATTTGCTTGTTTAAATTGGTTTTAAAGTTGTTTTGTCTTTCTATATAAGAATAAAAAATTTTTTTGACGTAAGAGTTCCACGTATTTTGCTGTTACAACAAAGAAAAACTTATGAACAAAAAGAACTTAAAAATTTCATTTCATTAATCAGGTAATGACCTATGCTCCAACAGTGCGCCATTTTTTTACTTCATTTTAAAATCAATTTTTTTGGAAGATAAAGACTTTCAACAAAAAGCCTAATTATGCACCTTAAATATCAATTGAATGAGATTAAAATATCATAAAAATTTTTCATTCATAGCTTTTCAGTTTCCGAAATTTTGAAAAACTCCGAAAAGTGGCGCACTGTTGGAGGGCTGGATCAGATGCTGGAAGTGATGATGTTTAACCAGCATAGAGTTTCTTCATTTAAAACCATCGAACCTCGTTTTCCATGCTGGGTCCGATGTATGGACACGGTGTCAGTACGTGGTATGTGTTTTGTTCAGTGACGCTGCACACAGTAAAGAAGCGAGATCCCCTTTGTACATGGACAAATTGAGCCGTCCAATACAAGTCCACAGGCGATTGAACTTAATCCAAGCTATTCGGGGCAAGCTCATTCCAACAGGTCTGGTACTACTTGTTGGTAGACAGCACGAAGCCTTGAAACACTCTCACAATACTTCCTGTTCCATCTATGACTCGTCCACTAAGCAGCGCGGATACCTAGTTTGGTAGAATCGTTCAGTAACTACCCTGCAGCCGGCACAAACGGGCATCTAGATCTTAATCTTATTTGGCGGTTATTGAAAACATAAATATTTTTAAATTGTTGGTATACAGAGGGCAGAAAGTGCGTTTTGAGATTGAAAAGCAGAAGCATTTAGCTACACCTATCTCTACAATTATATGATTTCGACCAAAATTACATTGCACGAATTTCGCAAAATATCTATTTGGAATTTTGACAATAAGCTAGCTGTCACAGACTTTACTTGGAAATCCAAGAGGACCAGTTGAATAAGGTAACCCGAATAGCTGCACTGAAGTAAAGCTGTGTCTATTTTTTTTTTTATTTATTCCGTCAAAAGAAGCAGTTTGTTGCGAGACTGAAGCTTTTTTTTGCACGTTAGTTTTCACTACGTTCGACTTGATTCATTTGCGAACTTCTTTCCGCAGACAGAAACCGCTGTCTCTAACTATAAAAAATGTACTTACAAAATTTACAGACTAACGATTCACAGAAAATTTTTGCCACTGGTTTTGCTCTGGCTGCATTCTGGTTTCGCCAAACTTCAAAACGATTCCAGCGCTGACACTTAGATTTATCCGACACACAAAATAATTCTATTTCTATAAAATTAATCTCGGAAAAACTGGCGCAAAGCAATTCCAACACTTGTCAATCAACTCACTGGAATACCTGGAATCTACCCTCAAATTTCAACTCGAATGACTGGAATGACAGAAATAACTGGAATAAAATGAAAACCAAGTGCCCGCTTACATAAAGTTACGTGACGTGACATTAGTTATGGTAGAGCATACTCGAATTTATCAGTAGCGATTAAAATAGAGTTTACACTTGGTGATTGTACGTGTTTACAGAGAACAACCAATCAGAAAATCGGGACGAGAATGGATACGTCATTAGAAGTCTGGTTAAAAAAAAATTTAAAACAATCGTAAAACAGCCTGCAAATAAGTTAAGTAAAATAAGTGGAAGTTTTACCGACTATTCGATTATTACTTAGCCATGATAATATTATGTCATAATAAAAATCAAAATTATTAGCTATAGCGTTGTGCAAAGCAAAAATCGGTCGAGTCTAAAGTTCCTATAAAATACAATTTTTTTTCGTTTTGCTCTTCTTCATATCTACAACAATAATAATACATTTAAAAGGTCCCACAGTATAAAAAAAAGTTCTCAGTCGTCAACTGAAAGTAAGTATTTTCCAAGCCTTTTGCAAATAAATTTCTAAACCAATAAAAGAGCAAAAAAATTAACTGAAACAAATTTTCAATTTCAACCAGAATTTTTAGGTAAATGTGGTGATCGAGTGGTTAAAGCGCCGTGCTTATGATCAACATTATCTCGGTTCCAAATTCCCTTACGTCATTCTGCTGTGTTCTTGAGAAAGACACTTTACGGCACTTTCTTCTGCTCAATGGTCTTGGCAAGCAGTTCTAAATTAGAGTCATATCTCTATTAAATTACAAGCGGACAGCAATATCTTGGCATCTCCGGAAGCAGATCGTGGTAATTGCTTACCTTATGTATTAGCGCCTCCGTCGCTTTCCTGCGAGTCAGGAGGATAAATATGGAGATAAAATAATAAAATTTTTTTAGAAATACACTAAAATTTTTATTATTATTGATAAATTATAATGTGATACTTTTGGTCTTGAAATACAATGCACGAAAAGCTGCTGTAATCCTTTTATTTCAAGTAGTCAACTAACTCTTTACTAATAAATTCCTTGAATTGTTCTAAATTTTGGTCATATCGATTACTTTTAAAATTTAATATTTATCTATTGCCATGCTACATATAGCTTCATAATTTATTTTAGTTTGATCCTATGCTTCATCCAAAACTGGTGGTCGAAGAAATTAGTTTTCTTGAAGCTGTAAAATTAGTCCAATAAACAAAACCAATTGCTTTTTTAACATTCAGTTCTTTACTTTACAGCAGGGTTGTCCAACCTTTTTGAGCCAAGAGCCATTTTGACTATCGAAAATATTGGTGGGCTAAACAAACAAAACACCCCACTTTTTGCCCCAAAATCATAGCGATATCAAAAAAAAAAGGTCCTCGCCTGAAATCAGTCTCAGATTTCCCACTTTTTGTCCCGAAATCATAGTCATCTCTGAAAAAAAAACAAGAAAAAAGGGGTCTTCACATCAAATCTGTCTTCGACTTTTGCCAAAATTGACGGGACAGAGGGCTTCAAAAAATACTGCGCGGGCCACTCAAAACCTTTACGCGGGCCGAATGAGCACGCGGGACGCCCCTGCTTTACAGAGTCGACAAGAAGAACTTCGATTCCAAAATCACGTCAACAATTAATAATCTGATTTCTTACATTGTTTCACAAAAAGCAAAATAAACAAATGCTTTTCATACTGCTGATTGTACAAGTTGGTGCACTGGTACTGCATCCAACAATGTCCCACTTCAACAATTATATCAACAACTTTATAACAATGCTAAAGTGTTGAAGTAAAGATAAAAAAAACAATATTTTTTAGTCCGTATTGCATGCGTTTATTGTCTGCTCACACACAAACATTTTTTCAAAAATTAGTTTATTAAACAAAAATAATACGTATAGGCCTGTACAAACTAGAGATAAGCATCACAAAAATCATTTAAATAAAAATTTAACTTTACTAAGCAATCATCAACAAATTTTACAAGCTTAGAGTTATGAAATACGTCAATCAGTTCAAAACAATTATTTTATAAATAGATCTCGTACTGAATTGTGAAAATTCTATAAAAGGATTAACCATATGGTTTTAAGTACCACATAAACTGAAAAATGTTTCACCGTTTTTGTTTAAAAAAAGATACAGAATTTACTTGATTGATACATATTAAATTAATATAAACCTTTTTTTCATTGTTGTGCTTTTTTTATGCTGCTGCTTTTTTGCTTATTTTTGCTTTCTTGTTTGTCTTCACTTGTTTGTTTAATCTTTGAAATACTAACTGACCAAATTTAAGGTGGCAGTTGACTTGACAATTGTATGGTTTTTTTGCTGTCTCCTGTATAAGTACTGCTGAACATACTGTTTCAATAAGTATTTTAATTGTTACTTTATTGCTTGCTACAAATAAATAAATATGAATTTGAATTTCTATATGAGAGGGGTCACCAACTTTTTTGAAACCGAGAGCTGCTTCATAGGTAATGATCATATAAGGGCTACCAGTGTAATGCACTTTTCCAAAATAATATATTTACAAAGTTTTTCTTTTTAATATTTTTTATCTACAAACAAATGGTATTATCTTTAAAACCGGCCTCACGGGAGATATTTGTGTACCTCGATGGCAACCTAGTGCCTGCGGGTACGTGTTGATGACCCCTAGTCACTGCTATTCATTAATGTTAAAAGACATTATTTGATTTTGCAAGCTCCGTATGGAACAATCAAAATAAAGTATTCAGCGTAAAATGAAAGGTCTTAAAAGTGAAATAAAAACAAACGTGATTGACAGATAATTAAATCGAATTAACTTATCTTTAAGCTAGAAATGATTGGAAGGAAAAGTATTTTGATTATCCACTATAATTGTTTGCTTTATATTTTGGCATGCTTTTTCCGACTTTATTACTTTTACTTACATTATTAACTACTTTATTGCAATTATTTGCAGTATTTGGGACTAACCCCGTTTTTTTTTTTAACTTATCATTAAATTGGATTTCTTTGATGAAAAATCTTGTTATAAACTTTATTTCTTTTTAAAAATGATTCTGTCACGCGAAAATTTATTATGACAGAAAATATCAGAAATGTTTTAGCTTACTTTGCGCACTGTTAGTGTTGGAAATTACATCAAAGACAAATTAAATATCAATTATTTTATTATGGTTATATGCATAAGGCGTAGGGGAGACCGGGTCTGGTTGACACAAATTTCAAACTTTATAATCTAGCGAATAGTTGGTCGATTTTCAAAAATTTTTTTTTGTTGTTTTCTTTAATTAAAGTCTTCAGCTATAAATTTAGAGTATTTTTTTGGTTTTTCAGCAACAATAAACATGTTTTTGGAGAGTTTTAAAACAGGCAATTAAAGTGTGACAACCTGGACAAATCTGTCCTTGTTGTCACAAGCATTGGGGTAAAATGTCACAGCTATTTGTGAGTCGACACTTACTCAGTTGCTTTTAAATTTTGCTATACGCCAAGATCAAACAAACAATTTTTTGATAAAAAAAAATACAAAAATATTATATACATGTCAAGTAAAAATAGCAACGTATTTTTTGTCCAGTTAGCTGTTTACAAAGATGTTTTAGTTTTGCTTTACAGTCGAGCACCGGATACATTTAGATAATATCAGAGTTGCACTAGTTGTGTTTAAGGAAGGATAAGTAACCAAAATAGGCATGCAATCTGCACATTTAGTTGCATGAAACAGCTTGATTATTTTTTTTAATAAAAAAATAAAATGTTTTTACGCTCAGTTTTTCGTGGGTGCAGCGAACATGCTCAACAAAGTGCTTTAAAAAGTCTAAAAAGTGCTCTTCTGTCATCCATCTAGATGAATTCGCACCTTCTTTGCTTCCAGGTGGCGCTCCATTAAGAAAATGCCTTTGAAATTTTACTCGGGGAAAAATAAAGTGAGGAGGAATAGAATTTCCACTTGCTGATATGGTGCCTCCTACAGTAATAAGTGTACCTCGCTCAGCCGATGTTATAGCGCCTGTTTGTTTCGTTCCACGTCTTCCAATAATTCTATCAGGCTTACGTACAGTAGTTACGCCTGTTTCGTCCATGTTCCAAATGTCCAAAGGCTGAAAGTTATGCCTATTTAAAACTAATTTCAAATTTTGGAAAAAAGAATTAACATTTTTTTGTTAAAGCTACTTACCCTAGCTAAATATGTACTTTCTGGAATGCGGAGTGACAATTGATGGTGTCTTTTTAAAAAAGATGTAAGCCAATCAGGACCATCTTGTTATTTGTCATACCAACTTTTTGGTATTTCTATACGGTTAGCTTTAAAAACTTGTTTTCGGGATTCCCTTGTTGATAATCCAAAATAAATATCCGATGCTATTAGAAGATACTCGACGATCATTATTTCTTGTGCATCTGTAAACACTTGCCTCTTTCTGGTGTACCTCACAGTTGTTGTTGGAAATGAATCTTCTCCTTTAATTTCTTCGTCAGAAAATTTTTTTTCTATAACTTAAAAGTGTTTTGTAATTGATACCAAAACTCTCAGCAAGTTTTTCGAATACTCTCTCCGGTACTTTTAATGTGTCAAACTGCTGTCAACATTTCATCAGGTTTAGCTATGCCTCGTTCACTTTTCATTGTATAATTACGCGGCACTATTATAATTACTGTACATAATATATATATATAATCCAGTAATGTTTCACTTTGCCGGTACAGTGCTCAATAACACACGGTTAGAGCAAGTATGCTATATTTTAAAATCTTAGGCGTCTAATAAAGCTGTTGAGTTTGTCCAGCAGACATTTGAGGTAGTGCTGATTTCCTGGTATTGGAATATGTATATATATATATATATATATATATATATATATATATAATTTTCTTAAACAGTAAAATAAAAACATGATATTCTGACTAGAAATTTAAAATATTTTTACAATTATCGGTTTTGTGCGTGTTAAATTTTGGAGTTACTCTTGGTTGGCCTATATCTCAAAAACAAACCAGCAAGAACAATTATTTATTTTTGGACAACACTTCATTTGATGTCTCAAATCTCCCAAGCTGTAAATACGCTTCCACGTTTCTCAATGAAGCAAACACTAGTATTTTAATAGCAAAGACGGACTGCTAGAATTTAACAATTTTTTTGCTGCCAACGTTAAAAGTTGAGATTTCAAAGTAGGCTTACACTTATTTTAATAAATCGGTCTCTAATTCCTGCTTTTAATCTTTACATAAATAAAACAGCTGTTAGGCATATTGAGCTTATATAAATTTAACATTTCGATATACCGTGATGAGCTACATTTTTAAAAACACACCAAAACTATATAATTAAACAGTTTGTTTAGCATGGAGTTGGTTGTCACAGTGTGACAACCTTTACTAATTTTTTTCTGACAACATGTACGGACCTGCCATCTTGAATTCGACTAAACCTAATTCAAAAACTATACTACCAGCTAAATAAAGACTTGTTTTACAAAAGTGCCAATGCTTTTACGCCTCCAATGACATATCAATGTTGATAATAACTCTACCCTAGTTGCTTCTATCCTTTCTTAAACAAAAACAAAAAAATTTTGAATTTTTAGTAAAAATTAGTATTTTAAACTTTATTCAAACTGTGCTTACTCAATCAAAGTCAAAGTACATCTGGAAAACAAAGAGGTAAAGACACGTGATTTAACATTAAAGTGATTATTGCACAAAGTTGCGAAATACTCAAAAAATTAAATGTGACAACCAGGACAGAGGACAACCAGACCCGGTCTCCCCTACAGGCAGAAAAAAATTTGGGAGGGCAATACAGTTTTGCCCAAATTTTGTAACGTTTGCCCGAATCATGATTTTCCAGAACTTGAAAAGAAAATTTGTCTAAAATTTAGGGTGAAGACAAAAAACAACAAATGTTTTTACTTAGAATTTATCTCTAATTTCTCGATTTTCGTCTCAAAAACATAGTGATCTCTAAAAAAAAGTCTTCACCTTAAATCTTGCCCACACCATTTTTTGTCGCTGGCCTAAAATGTCTGATTTTGCTCAAATTATCTCAAATTATCAAAATCAAATTACTGCCCAAAAATGCCTGGTTTTGCCTAAAAATTTCCTTGTCGTTGCCCGAAAAATTCTGATTTTGTCCAAATTTTTAAGATTTTGGAGGAGCAATTGCCCTACCCGGCAAGTACGCCTGTGCTCATATGAGTTTTATTTGTCCTACAAAAAGTTACTTCTCGAAAAGTTTATTTAATATGGAAGTCTAGAATTACATAAATTACAAAAAGCTTTTTGTTTATCTTTTTATTACCAAATGATGCTTTACTGTCCGAATCAGATGCAAGCAGCAACAGTATTGAGCTAGCGTTGGGTTTCGTCATCCAAAATTGTCAGAGCTCGTGTTCCATGTGGTATTTGACGTATGGCCAAGGTTTCCAACCGGGGGTACTGGCAGTGGCGTAGCAACGTAACCTGCCGCCCTTGCATTTTTGCACGAACTTCCGCCCTTTAACACCATAAAAATGAAAAATATATTAATGAAGTTCTACACAAAAATAATAGTGATAGTTTAATTCTTATCGAAAGTTTAAAATTGAATACGTCGAGCTTTTACTGAAACAAACTCCGAAATTATATCTTCAAAAGATAGCATCTCGACAAAATCACTTTCAAAGGACAGGATTGCTAAAGCAGACAGCCTGCTTTCACCCATAATCGATCTCAAGTAACATTTTATCAATTCAAGCTTTGAAAAACTTCTTTCACAGCTTGCAATAGAATGAGCAACAGTGAGGTAAAGCTTAAAAATACATTAATTTAGATGCCAGAAATTAACAAAGGGTTTGGAAACAAATTGAAAATTATCATTTCTTGCCTGAACGGCTATTCAAATAAAGCAACCAGGATCTATGAACTTCATCACCGTTTTTTAACGTCTTAGAAAACCACTTCTTACTCAAAAAGCTTAACGACTCCTTCTCTTTGTCCCCTTCTTTAATTACTCTAATCGCTGACTTAAACGGTCCTTCTTTATTCTGATGTCTTTCAAGTTCTGCTTTGACCATCTCAACTCTCATGTAATGAGGTATGACTTCTGGCCAAGTAGCCACATCGTTTATATCATCAATTTTATCTTTAGCTGTAAGTGTTTCGTTGGTAGGAATACTTTTAATGATCACTTCTTGATTACTTTGCTCAAGTTCAACTGTCTTTTCCGTTTCCGTGTAAGGTAGAAGTTTGCTGAAGCCTCTAACCTCATCCCTTTCGTCAGCTGAAGAGAGTGAGGACTGTAAAGAAATGTTTACAAACTTCAAAATGGCTCTTTCATTCTTTTTCAGCTCTTCTTCTCTGGCTTTTTTTTTCTGAAAAAAGCTCCACTTTCTTTTACTTTTTTCATTGGTAGGTTAACTTTACGTAAATTAATTAACTTTAAAAAATTAGCAACTAAATTTTTTAACTGCAATCTGCAATATTAAACAACATTGTTGTAGCAATTTGCTGTTGCCGAGCTGTAACATACCAAATCTGGCGTAAAACTGTCAAATTTTTAATGTTTTTTTCCAAAACCTATAGGCTAAACAAACTCTACAGTGCCCAGGCATACAGCCAACATAACTTCAGCAGAGTGATTAGCAATCTATGCCTTCACAGAGAGTACAATGAGTCACAATTGAAAAAAGAATTGCTAATAAAGTCATTACATTTTGCTGCCCTTGGATATATCCACAATATCCAATGGTTAGCTACGCCACTGGCTACTGGTACCCCAAGAAATATGAGATTAGATGTCAAGGGGTACGAAGATTATTAGCCAAAGAGCAGCTATTTAAACGGTTTGTTAAAGAATTTGCTTTGTTTTGAAAAAATCATTATCTGCAAATATTAATTGTTTAGCGAAAAACGTCATTGTCTCATAATAATGGAGTTATTACTTGGACTATGCTAGAGACTGATAGTTTAGACTTCGGATTGTAGTAAAGCTTCCTATAATTCAGACTGGCATAACAATACACCTTTTTTAATATAGGCCCTAAATCCAGCTCTTAGAGTTAGATAGAACAAATTAATCTTCGTCGTCAAATAAATTATTGTTTGATAGTTTTTTTAGATAAAGATTCTTGGACATAGTTTTTCACCAATATTAGGTAACCCTATGGCTAAATCTTCTGTAACTAAGAAAAGAAAGTGAAGTGAAGAGTACACAGGTTTTTTATTTTTCTGACAATGTAATATATATCTAACTCTAATGCTTAGAGTTTGATAAAACAAATTAATCTTTGTTCGTCCAAATAAATTGTAATTCGATATATTTTTTAGATAAAGATTTTTTGACTAGCTTTTTTAATCAATATTAGGTAGGCCTATGGCTAAATCTTTTGTAACTAAGAAAAGAAAGTGAGTGAAGAGTACACACGTTTTAGGTTTACCGTGACAAAAGGCTGAGATGGAGAAGAAAGGCCGCAATGCATTGTTTGCAGCGTTGTATTGCGCAATGTGAATATGAAGTCTTCAAGACTTAAAGAACATTTCAACAATAAGCATAAAGGAGTCAAGCCTGATCAAAATTCTGAATCACTAAAGAATAAAAGAGTTTGGTTCAATTCCAGTGTGATTTTTGAAAAAATGGGATTTGTATCTGCAGATAAGCCGTTTCTCGTCGTCGTCGTTTGAAGGACATCTACTTCAGGCCAGACACAAACAGGACTGGGGCGGAGGGTTTATCCTTTTACTACCTTAGACTGCTGCACTGCCTGAATCAGATGCTGGCAGTGATAGTGTTAAGCCAGCATCGAGTTTCGTCATCCAAAACCGTCAGACCTCGTGCTCCATGTGGTGCCCGATGTATAGGGCACGCTGTTAGTACATGGTCTGCGGTTTGCTCAGAGGCGCCACACTCGCAATTCGGTGAAGGAGCAAGACCCCATTTGTGCATGGACGAATGATTTCGCCCAACACCAGTCCGCAGGTGGTTGAGCTTAACCCAAGCTGCTCGGGGTAAGCCCATCCCAACAGGCCTGGAACTGGTCTCGGACACAAAAACACGGAGCCTGGAAGCACTTTCACAGTACTCCGTTTTCCATTTGTGATTTATCCATTCAGAGGCGCGGATGCCAAGTCTGGCAAGGTTGTCCAAAAGATTCCGCGCACCTGGCACAAACGGGCGCTGGATCTTAGTCTCACTTGGCGAGTATCTGAGGACCCACTTAAAAGACCATGCAAGATATGATCAGGGTCCAGAGATCCACGGTAAGCCAAGGAGAGTGTCGCTCCCATTCGGCGAAGCTCAGCTGGATGGATGCCTGAGAGTACAAGTAGATGGTCCGTTGGAGTGGGACGCAGGTATCCAGTAACTATGCGCAAGGCGTCGTTCAAGACATTGTTAATGAGGCGAGTGTGAGCACTGCGACACCAGACTGGCGCACAGTACTCAGCTGTTGAGTAGACTAAGGACAAGGTGGCTATGCGTAGTGTTTTAGCACCAGCACCCCATCCCGAGCCCACAAGTCGCCTCAGCAGTGTGACGCGCGAAGATAGTTTTTTGCGCAATGCCACTAGATGGTGACGAAACGTGAGCGATCTGTCCAGTTTTACCCCAAGGTAAGTAGGGGTTGAACAGAACGGTAAAAGTCTACCATTGTTGTAGACCTTTAGCTCACGTTTGGCCTCTCGGTTATTTAAATGAAAGGCTGCCGTCACCATCTTAGTGTGACTGAGCTTCAACCTCCAAGTCTGGAGATACGCTGACAGTGTGGACATGTCTTGGCTTAAAGTCCCCTTAAGGGGAACCTTAAGGGGACCTTAAGCCGCTTCTACTTGCCTATGAATATAAAATCGTCAAAAATCAAAAACCCCATACCATTGCTGAAAATCTTATAAAACCGTGCGCTGTGGTAATGGCTAGCATAGTCTTGAGAAAAGAAGCAAAATAAAAATTACAACAACTGCCTCTTTCTTACAATGTAATATCGAGCAGGATTTCGGACAAGAGTAATGACATTCTAAATCAGGTAATTATCGACATGAAGAATAGCCCGAATAAAAATCTCGATTCAATTGGATGAATCCACAGACATTGTCAAATGCTGTCAGCTCTTAAATATGGTTAGGCTAGGTATGTAAAGACAAAACTATCCGTGAAAAATTTTTGTTCTGCAAGCCATTACAAAGAGCAACAACTGCAAGTGATATCCTTAATTTGGTGAAGGATTTTTTTCATTGAACATGACTTACATTTGAGTTTAATTGGTTTTAACTGTACTGTCGCAGCACCCGCTATGTTACGTAATTCGTTCTGGCTTTTCTGTTCTCTTGAAGAAGGAAGTATTAATAGTAAAAGTTATGCATTGCATGATTCACAGGCAAGCTCTTGCCTCAAAGAATATGCCAAAAAGTTTGAAAGTTTTTAACTCATGTGCTCGGATAGTTAAATATATTAGAAAAAATGATACGAGTCACAGGATTTTCTAGTCTTTTTGTGCCGCAGTGGGAAATGAGCAAGACATTCTGCTGTACCATACTGATGGAAGGTGGCTCTTCCGTGGTCGAGTAATGACACGATTTTTTGCACTTTGAGATACACTTAAGTTGTATTTACATTCACAACACCAAACTTCTAATCTGGCTGCCTCACCTGAAAACGATGAATTCATTCAAAGCATGGCCTATATTTCCGATGTTATGCATCACTTAAACGAGCTGAATTTGTCACTTCAAAGTAAACAAATAAACGTGATTACAGCTTGAGAAAAACTGAAAACTTTTAAGCTAAAATTATCTTTCCGGTCTCGTAAAATTAAAAAAAAAAGCCTTGCTAATTTTCCTTCTCTTGATTAAATTGCAAATAATTGTCTGCTGCAAAATGTCAAAAATGATTTAATTTACCATTTAACGATGTTGGCCAAGTCTTTCGATGGATACTTTTCAGCTGGTGAACTGAATTGTTTCCAGCACTGGATTATAAATCCATTTATTTTGGGTTTACCGAAAATGCCTTATGATGATAAGTTAAAGGAAGACCTCATCAAAATTAAAAGCTGCCAAAGATTGCAACTGCTATTTGACAAATTAAAGTTAGAAGATTTTTGGTGTGTTGCAATGAAAGCCTTTCCAAGTCTTGCTATGAATGCCATGACAGTGGTATTCATGGAAAAGCTTTTTTGTAACAACCTATTTTGGTAAAAGTGGGTTTTCGACAATCGATGTATATCAAGAATAAGCATAAAATTGTTTGCAACTGGAAGATAACTTACGGATTGCATTACGCAAAACTGAATCATAACTTAAAAGAATATTAAAGATGAAGCAACAACAAAAGTCTTGCTAAAATAAACCATAAAACGATTGATAAATAAACAATATTAAAATTTGCTAACACTTAATTTGCTATTTTTTAAATATTGCTGCTAGGAAAAACAAGCTAAAAACAATGTAATTAAACGATATGCAAAAAATTTTCATCAGAATGTTGGGGGTACGAAGAACGCTTCAATTTGATAAAGGGGTACGGTCAGCAAAAAAGGTTGGGAACCCCTAATGTATGGGCTCACGCTGATAAAACGTGGTCTGCGGTTCGTTCAGTGGCGCCTTACTCGCAATTCGATGTTGGAGTGCAATTCCATTTGCATATAAACAAAAGGAACCGCTTATCGCTAGTTTATGGGCGATTGAACTTGACCAAAGAGATACTCAGGACCGTCGTAGCCTCTTCCATTGCTGTTTTGACTTTTAAAGTTTTCAAAAATCTCATTTTAAAAAAGTCAATTATTGTCATCTAAGTTTTAATTCGTGACGTTTTAATAAAATTGTTTAATTGATTTAGCCATAATCAAACTGAGAAGATAGGTAGTAAAGTTAAGGTTAAACAATGAAACGAAGTTAATATTTTTATTTTAGTAGAACAAAACAGTTTTAAAAGATCAAATGTTTACGGCTTTTTCCTGTATTTCAAAGGGTGATTTTTCCAATCCTATTTTTAAGCAGACTTTTTTATGGGAAACGATACGACTAAACGCCAGAGCATTTGGAAAACGGTCCCCTTGCGGAAAAACAGAAGCTCAGTTGCTGCCACGGGTTGCAAGAGCCAAGGTTCTGCAGAGGGCTGGCTTCTTTTGGAAGGGTTTGGGAATGGCACGCAGCCTCCAGTTCTGTAGACTTATAAGAGTTTGTTCACTGTTCGGGCCGTGCACGGTCATCAGGGTGGCCGGGTTTAAGCAGTAAATGAACAGGGGGTCCTGTTGAACGGCAGGCTCGCGTTTCGAGGACATCTGTCGTGGTCTGGGCCGGGGTGGCTTCGGCTGGAAAGAGGGCTCCCTCTTTTTCATTGAGGAGGGTTGGGGTAAGTCAGCGCTGTGTCCGGAGCTGTTGCGTGAAGGGTTGGTGCCCTGAGTGAACGCAGCGTTCGAGAAAGGCGAAATTACCCTCCAGCAGGACGGAGCCACATCCCACATGGCTAATTTTGTCCAAGAATGATGTAAAAGAAATATGGGGGGGTTTTGGCCGAAGGAATTGTGGCCTCCTTCCTCTCCAGATTTAAACCCTTTGGACTACGCCATTTGGAGTATTCTGGAGAGTAAAACCTGCTCTTCCGGTCATCGGGGTTTCGAGGCTTTGGGGCGTGGATTGGGGACTTGTTGGGATGGGATTTCGGGCAAAACCGTACGTGCCTCGTGCAGTCGGATTCTTGGTGGATTGAGACGTATTTTGGGGGTGGGGGAGGGTGTGCCAAAAAATAATCTGTTGATTTTATTTCTTTGGTCGATTTTTATGTTTTCTCAAAATTGCTTTTCATTTTTCTTCTGTTAATGTATTTCCATTTTATTAAACATTTGTCTACATTTGGTTTGATCACCCTGTATATAGGGGAGACCGGGTCTGGTTGACACAAATTTCAAACTTTATAATCTAGCGAATAGTTGGTCAATTTTCAAAAATTTTTTTTTGTTGTTTTCTTTAGTTAAAGTCTTCAGCTATAACTTTAAAGTATTTTTTTGGTTTTTCAGCAACAATAAACATGTTTTGGACGGTTTTAAAACAGTCAATTAAAGTGTGACAACCTGGACAAATCTGTCCTTGTTGTCACAAGCATTGGGGTAAAATGTCACAGCTATTTGTGAGTCGACACTCACTCAGTTGCTTTTAAATTTTGCTAGACGCCAAGATTAAACGAACAATTTTTTGATAAAAAACAATACGAAAATATTATATACATGTCAGATGACAATTAGATAAGATCAGAGCTACACTAGCTGTGTTTGAGGAAGGATAAGTAACCAAATAGGCATGCAATCTGCACATTTAGTTGCACAATAATAAAAAAATCAAATGTTTTTACGCTCATCTTGAACAAGTTACACTGAGGCATTAATTTCTCTTTGGTTCTTCATCGGCATCACAGTTATGACACACATAACTTTGAGAAAAAGAAACGCATTTTTCATGTGCCCAACTTTTGCATGAGAAACACTGCACCCAAATCTCTTTTGACTTGCTATTGGAATAGGAGTCCATACATACCAGGCAATACCATTCTTGTTTAGCAAGAGCAGTTGGTTTTCTCTTCTCTGTTTGTCTTGTGGGCGAACTATTTTTATAAAACGAATTGTATTGTACATTCTTAAGTAATTGCACCTTTTTGCTGGACTTTGCCTGGGAGATTGCTGTTTTAACTGGGGTGTCAGTCAAGATTTCTGACTTTCGTTTTCGCGACCTTTTTCTTTTGTTATTGCTGCGCGGTTGAGCTTTTGGAAACGGACGAACTTGAACTGGCGATATACTTTCTGATCTACTAAACAACGGACTGCTCAGCGTTTCCGATCCTTGCTTGGAAAGATTTACAGCTGCATCTGATGATGTAGAAGGTTGCTGTTCTATATTAGCAGCAGTGCTATTTGCAATCTTGTTATTTCCAAAGAGCTGATCTTTTAATAAGTTTTCCGGAGTCTTGTTGGAAGTTGTTCCTACTTCTCCAGCTGCTGGCAATAAAATGTCATGATCAGTTGCATATCCTGGCAAAAAGTCCGAGTCAGAAAATATTTGGCTGTTAAAAGGATATATTCCGGTCGATTTAAAGCCTGCTTGAATATTTGATGGCGTTACAGCATTTGTATATGCAATTGCAACCAAAGCTGGAAAATTATAGATGGTTATTCCTTTACCGGGGTTATTAAGATGCCACTCATCAGCCACTGTATTAAAATATTTTTTAAATGGTCCGTATATAGATCGATCCAACGGTTGCAAACGATGAGTACAGTGTGGCGGAAATGAAAGCATTACAATGCCATTTTCTTTAGCGAAGTCTAATCCTTTAATGCATATATGCGATTCGTGATTATCTAGTAAAAGAAGGCAAGGTTTTTTGTGGGTGCAGCGAACATGCTCAACAAAGTGCTTTAAAAAGTCTAAAAAGTGCTCTTCTGTCATCCATCCAGATGGATTTGCATCTCCTTTGCTTCTAGGTGGCGCTCCATTAAGAAAATGCCTTTGAAATTTTACTCGGGGAAAAATAAAGTAAGGAGGAATAGAATTTCCACTAGCTGATATAGTGCCTACTACAGTAATAAGTGTACCTCGCTCAGCCGATGTTATAGCGCCTATTTGTTTCGTTCCACATCTTCCAATAATTCTATCAGGCTTACGTACAGTAGTTACGCCTGTTTCGTCCATGTTCCAAATGTCCAAAGGCTGAAAGTTATGCCTATTTAAAACTAATTTCAAATTTTGGAAAAAAGAATTAACATTTTTTTGTTAAAGCTACTTGCTCTAGCTAAACTTGTACTTTCTGGGTAGCGGAGTGACAATTGGCGGTGTCTTTTTAAAAAAGATGTAAGCCAATCAGGACCAGCTTGTTATTTGTCATACCAACTTTTTGGTATTTCTATACTGTTAGCTTTAGCAAATCTGTAAGCAAGTTTTCGGCATTCCTTTGGTGATAATCCAAAATAAATATCCGATGCTTTTAGAAGATACTCGACGATCATTATTTCTTGTGCATCTGCAAACACTTGCCTGTTTCTGGTGTACCCTACAGTTGTTGTTGGAAATGAATCTTCTCCATTAATTTCTTCGTCAGAAAATTTCTTTCTATAACGTGAAAGTGTTTTGTAATTGATACCAAAACTCTCAGCAGTTTTTCGAATACACTCTCCGGTACTTTTAATGTGTCGAACTGCTCTCAACATTTCATCAGGTTTAGCCATGCCTCGTTCACTTTTCCTTGTATAATTACGCGGCACTATTATAATTACTGTACATATATATAAACTTTCCTAAACAGTAAAATGAAAACATGATATTCTCATTGGAAATTTAAAATATTTTTACAATTGTTGGTTTTGTGCCTGTTAAATTTTGGAGTTACTCTTGTTTGGCCTATATCTCGAAAGCAAACCAGCAAGACCAATCATTTATTTTTGGACAACACTTCATTTGATGTCTCAAATCTCCCAAGCTGTAAATACGCTTCCACGTTTCTCAATGAAGCAAACACTAGTATTTTAATAGCAAAGACGGACTGCTAGAATTTAACAATTTTTTTGCTGCCAACGTTAAAAGTTGAGATTTCAAAGTAGGCTTACACTTATTTTAATAAATCGGTCTCTAATTCCTGCTTTTAATCTTTACATAAATAAAACAGCTGTTAGGCATATTGAGCTTATATAAATTTAACATTTCGATATACCGTGATGAGCTACATTTTTAAAAACACACCAAAACTATATAATTAAACAGTTTGTTTAGCATGGAGTTGGTTGTCACAGTGTGACAACCTTTACTAATTTTTTTGTGACAACCTGTACAGACCTGCCATCTTGAATTCGACTAAACCTAATTCAAAAACTATACTATCAGCTAAATAAAGACTTGTTTTACAAAAGTGCCAATGCTTTTACGCCTCCAATGACATATCAATGTTGATTATACGTCTATCCTAATTGCTTCTATCCTTTCTTGATCAAAAACAAAAAAATTTTGAATTTTTAGCTAAAAGTAGTATTTTAAACTTTGTTCAAACTGTGCTTACTCAATCAAAGTCAAAGTACATCTGGAAAACAAAGAGGTAAAGACACGTGATTTAACATTAAAGTGATTATTGCACAAGGTTGCGAAATACTCAAAAGATTAAATGTGACAACCAGGACAGAGGACAACCAGACCCGGTCTCCTCTACGTATTAAAAAGTTGTTTTGAATTACTTATGAATGGTATTTGCTTAATCATTGAACCTTTACGGCTAATGTAATGTGGCATTACATGTTATAGCTTATGTGCAAATATTAAGTGCATTACTAGGTTATATGTTTTATTCTGCCTTTTTTGTTTGTCTCATATTAATATGATTTTTATTGTACTAATTTCTTCGGGATAAGACTAGGTTGTTGAAAAACTCGATTGATATAAATGCATTACATTTTGTATTTTAGCATCATATTTTTCGTTGCACAATAAGACGTTGCTTTGAGGGTTTTTAGTAAATAAATTCATGCATCTTACAGAAAGTACATTTGATTTATTAATTTTTATGATTAGTATCAAATTACATCACTTCCGGTTGGGGTCTTTATTACAAGCTCAGCTTTTAAAGTAGACCCCTTTATCTAAAAAGTTTGGAGGGTCATCACAGTTTACATAAAACGATTTACATGCTGGTATTTGGATAAATGAAAGTCTAGGTTGAAAACTTCTTCTTTTGGTCTTTCCCTTTAATCAAGGGTAGCCACAGCGTATCATCTTTCTCCAAACCGTCCTATTTTCAACATCCGTCTCCTTCGCACCAACTTCCCCCCCTATATTTTTTCACCATATCTAAAAATCTTCTGTTTGGTCTCCTTCTTTTCCTCTTTCCCTGTAACTCCAGTTCCATCATCTTTTTTCCTACATACTCTTGGTCTCTCGTCATGACATCTCCATACCATCTCAGCCTACCCTCCCTCATCTTCATTCCTAACCGTTCTAATCTTGCATGTATTCGTTTCTAACTTTGCCTTTTCTCGTCACTCCCATAGCAAACCTCAACGTTTTCATCTCTGCAACTTCCACCTTTTCTACTTGTTTCTTTGTGACCACCACCGTCTCAAGTCCATACACCACTGCTGGTATCACCACTGAATTGTGCACTTTTCCTTTTACTCTAGCTGGTAAACTCCTGTCGCAGATTACTCCCGATACTCTTCTCCATCCGTTCCATCCTGCCTGCACTCTCTTCTTTACCTCCCTCTCACAACTACCACTTTTTTGCACCGTTGATCCTAAATACTTAAATTTCTTTACTCTTGGAACTTTTGTATCCTCCATCTTCACTGTTTCTTTGTCATTTCCTCCATTTATGCGCAGACATTCAATCTTTGACCTACTTACTTTCATCCCTCTTCTTTCCAATGCATATCTCCGAAATTCTAGTCTCTGCTCCACTTCTTCCCTGCTCTCTTCGCAAATCACAATATCATCAGCAAACAGCATCGTCCATGGTGGTTCGCTCCTTACTTCATTTGTTAGCCTGTCCATTATCATTGCAAACAGGAACGGACTTAACGCTGATCCCTGGTGCAGTCCAACCTTAACCTTAAAACTTTCTGTAGTTCCCGTTGCACAAATGTACAACTCACCACTATTTCGCTTTCCTCGTACATATCCTGTACAAGTCGCACATACTTTTCCGCTATTCCTGTTTTTCTCATACTGTACCACAGCTCTTCCCGCGGAACCGTGGCGTAAGCTTTCTCTAGGTCCACGAATACACAATGTAGCTCTCTTTGACCTTCCCTGTACTTTTCCATCAACATTCTTAAAGCGAACATGGCATCGGTGGTTCCCTTTTCTGACATAAATCGATATTGCTGTTTACTGATCTCTACTATATGCCTTAGCCTGGGTTCAGTAATTCTTTTCCATACTTTCATTGTGTGGCTCATTAGCTTTATTCCTCTGTAGTTTCCACAGAACTGTGCGTCCCCTTTGTTTTTATAGATTGGAATAAGCACACTCCTTCTCCATTCTTCTGGCATCCGTTCACCCACTAATAGTCTGTTGAACAGTCTGGTCAAAAACTTTATCCCCATCTCTCCCATGCACTTCCAAACTTCTATTGACAACTCATCTGGCCCAACCGCTTTACCATTTTTTATCCTTCTTACTGAACTCTTCTCTTCTTTTCCACTAACACAATTTATTTTTTCGTTAACCACTTCTGCGTCCTGTGTCCTAGGGTCTCTGGGGTATTTTCTTTGTCATCAGTTTCTCAACGTACTCTTCTATCTCTTTAACATTGCCTCCAAATTTACCATAACATTACCGTTTTCATCCTTCATAACTCTCACTTGCTGCACACCTTTCCCTCCTCTGTCTCTCTGCCTAGCCAATCTGTACAATAAGGTAGATCAATTTTGAAACAAAGCTTAGGTAAGGGTAAAAGTAGTTGAGAAAACATACTTATATTCCAAAACGATTAAAAAAAAATACTTCAAACCTGTTTTTCTTTTGCGCATTTACGTTTATTTGAACAAAATTTTTCCTTTCTTTTTTTTAAAAAAAGCATTATATTTTGGTGGCGCTAAATGCTTTTCTCCATAGCAACATTGTAAGCAATTTGCTTTTGTCTTCATAATTAAAGTCACTAGAAAATACAAGTTATGCAACACTGCTTTCATGGCCGCCATGTTTGGTCCCGATTCGTTGTATATTTCATGAATATATGATGTCATATTACATATTATTCTATATATATATCGTACATATTATATAATTATATATATATAATATATATTGTATATTGTATATATGATTTCATGGCCGCCATATTTGGTCCCGGTTATAGAGAACAATGCGTTGCATAACTTGTATTTTCTAGTGACTTTGTCCTTAACTGGTGCGCGGTAAATTAAAAACCATAATTTGTTCTACAACTTAAATAAGTTTAAATAAATAAAAACTAGGTTTAACAGAAAGTAAAAAGAGACAAAAATTTTTATTATTTTATTTCATAACTTATTTTACTGAGAGTATACTTTAAGGTTGTTTTTTTACTTTATAAATATAAAAAGAATAACTATACTTTTTGTGAGCCTAAATAAATTTATTTTATAGTTAGTCTAGAAGCAAGTATTTCTGAATTTGTTTTAATTTTGCGGTAAAATTTAAACTTGTAAAATAAGCTTATTTTAATTTTTTAAAAATACTTTTTAAGAGTGTTAGCTGGCGAATGATTGTCATTTGCAAACAAATTAAAAGAATGCCAAAAGAAAAGTCAATACACGAAATAAAGCAAACAAAATGTTTGGTGGTAAACCCTGTGAACTTTCTATTGTTGAACCAAGTACATATAAGCAAGTTATACAATACTACTACCATGTTTAAATATTTTAAATTTATTTCAGGAAAATAATCTTTGGCAACCAAAAAAAATTATTGAGTTTCGAAAAATATAATATTTTAAAATGTCCCAGATATGCTATGGAACTAGTAAGAAGTGAATGTTCTTCAACATTAGGAAGTTCACTAACAGGGCTGCGAACTCGAACTCGAACTCGAACTCGAACTCGAAGAACTCGGCAATTTTGGCCGATCTCGAACTCGAACTCGAAAAATAAAAATTTCTGAACTCGAACTTGAACTCGAACTTGAAAAAAAGTTTGTGATGTTTGAATTCATTTAATGAGTAAATTTAACTATAACATTTCTCAGCGTTGGTGCCAAATTATAATTTGCTATCCTCTTTTATTTTGTTTAATAATAGATTAAAATTGGTAACATTGATGACAAAGCATTTTTAACATGAGCTCAGTTTTTCGCAGTTGAATTATTCTCTTAACTCTATTCCGACTGTATTTTTTCAACTCTATTTTGTGAACTCGAACTCGAACTCAAACTCGAAAAATTGAAATTTAAAGAACTCGAACTCGAACTCGAACTCGGACTTGCAAATTTTTTGTGAACTCGAACTCGAACTCGAACTCGATTAAAAATGCTTCGAGTTCGCAGCCCTGTTCACTAACAAATGCTTTAATTCACAATTTAAAGCCTTTTTTTAAAGAAGATGTCGACCTTAACCACATTATGTCAGATAAATCCAAACTTGATCGAGCCAAGACTAAATTTTGTGTTGTCAGGGAAAAATGTAGAAAATAGTGATAAATTTGGGTTAACTTTTGGAGTGGATGGAAAAATAGATAAGCATATACATTAACTTATTCTCAGTTTTAATAATTTTCATGAAAAATTTATGTTAAAAAAAACATACTGCTGAATACCATCTAACATTACCTTGAAGCTATCTTACGTATAGAGAAATATCTCTCGTTGGAGCTACTAGAAAGCTATTGGCCGAGGAAACATACAATGTTCTTGAAGAGTTTAATAGTACCAACAGCCTAACAGCACTTCTAGTAGACAATACCTCTGTAAACACTGGAACTAACAGCGGCTTAGTAGTAGTTCTAGAAAAAATATTAGGGAGAAATCTTCATTGCATTGGATATTCATTACATCAAAACAAGCTACCTTTAAGGCCAATATTTAAAAAATTAGACGGTGAAACCGCTGGACCAAAAAGCTTTAACGGACCTCTTGCACAAAAGTGCGTAGACAATATTCACCATATTCCTCCTGTGTCCATAATTCAATCTCATAAAAACGAATATAAATGCAGGTTTTTTTAAAAACTGAAGTTAAGAATGATTTTAGCAATGATCAAAAGTTACTGCTTGAATACTACGTAACTATAAGTTCTGGAGAAATAGATAAAAGCTTGGTTTCAAGAAAACTAGGTCCTTTATGTCATTCGAGGTGGTTAACGTTAGCAATTCCATTATTAGCTTTATATACTCAAGAAAAGAAGCCAAATGAAACACTAAAGAAGCCTGTTTCTTATACTATAAAGATTTACGCTTTTGCATGGTTTGAAATTAAAACATCATCAAAACTTCATAAAGGCCCTAAAATTTTGTTCACCATTTCGCGATTAAATCAGCTTCCCGATAAAAATGTCAAAGAATTTTCGCATCAAAGTATACAAGGAAATGCTTTTTGCCTTCTTCCAGATAATTTTATACACGACCTGATTAAAAATAGTAGACTAATTCTGTTATTCGCCGAAATGGATTTAAACTCATATCAAAATCAAGGTAACTTACTGTTTTAAATAGCTTTATTGTTTATTTTACATTGGTATTTAGCGTAATTTTATATTTGTAGGATTAAATGTATTGAAGTTTTATAATTTTTCTGAACTAAACCTTATATTTTGTAAAACTTCTACTTCTCTCAAGATAAAACGTATTCCTCCTATTAAGTTGAATGCATCTACATGGCAAGACTTGATTGACTTGACTGATATTGAATTTCAGAAACCAGCCACAATGCAACACTTGAGTGATGCAGAAATTTTTCTTTGACTCAAAAAGATTTTTTGTGTGAAATTCCTGATTTACCAAGTCATTCGCAAAGCGTTGAGCGAAGTGTTAAACTGGTGTCTGACGCTTCACACACAATTTACGGTTATGAAAACCGACACAAGTCAATTTCGACTAAAATTTTAAGCCGCAAACCGCGTCAAAAATTCTCATTTAAAGGACATTATCATCAAACATACAATGATTTATATTTTTAATATTGCATATCTTATTAAATTTGATACTTTAAAATGTTCATAATGTTTTTCTTTAAATTTATTTTTATTTAATACTTAAAAGCGTGGTCGAGTGGTTAAAACACCGGACTGATGATCAACATAATCTCGGTTCAAAACCCACTTGCCATTCTGTGGCAAGTGGGTTTCTGAAGTATTTGTAGTGGAAATGGAACTATAGAGGTGTAGGAAGATTTCGTTTTAAAAATGGTCCATACATCCCTGACTACAATTAAGTTTTGAAAAAAAATATCAGAAGCTAAACATACGCACCTGAAGAAAACAAGCATCCTGGTGATTTCTGTCCTCAGCACAACATACTGCTGTGAATCATTTTATGCTGTGATGAAGTTTGTAAAATCAAAACATCGAGTCACTCTCATAAACCAAGACTTAAAAGAACTACTCCGAACGGCCATAACATCTTACCAACCAAATTTTAAACAACTTGCAGCCCAAATGCAGACTAATGGTACCACCACGCATCAATAAATATTATTCGTTTGCTTTTTTATACGAGTAAATAAATTCATGTTTTTGAATTTTTGTTTTGCGGCTCTTTAAAAGTTTGGTTTTATGATATGCGGCTCAAACATGTTGTAGGTTTGGCCACCCCTGGTCTATACAAAGACTTTCCCAAAAATTGAAGTTACATTTCGTGACCTTGATATAGCCAATCGAAAACTTCTAAAGGTTGCCAAAGGTTTTCTTTAACATATTCAAAGGACTTTATCTATAGACGCTGCCGCAAAATTACATTAGCGCAATTTGAAAAAGCATCTACTGTATATATAGATGCTCCGCAAAATCGGACCTATTTTCGGATCGTCCATACAGAAAGAGGTTAACACCATAATTAGAAACTTTAATTCAATTAAATAAAGTGTTGTCACACTTCATTACTAATAATTTTAATCATGACGATGTAATTTATTCCCGTTGAAAGTAATTCAAAGTCTTATCATGAAATAATAATTGCGTCGCCGCAAAGCGCTAGTGTTTTGTTGCATAGTGTAATGCCTCGATTCGCTTGATTTATTTCTTGTCCTTTTTTCTCTTTTCACTAATGACGTAATATGTTTTGTGCTAATTTTGCTATCTTGAAGGTAGTAGAATGTTGTGGCGCATTCGAGCGTATCGATCCCTCCAGGAAGTTCTTGTTAAATCCCGCATATACTAGTAAATTTGTCGGCACGTGACTTTTATCTATATAAAGGCGATGCCTAGCGAGACGATATAATAGACGACAGAAACGAAGTAAACGAGAGAGATAATTTTGAGACGACTCGAGAGACAGCTCGAGTGAAAGTGATTTGGTTTTGGGCGCAGGAAGTGGCCCGTTAGATTTTGTATCGGTCGGCGAGTGTTGAATTTATTTTGTGCCAATATTTTGGAGTTGTGTTCTACAGAAGTAGAATTATTTGTGTTGATTGAATCAAGTTATAGCGTTGATTTCGCTTTGCAGTTTGGCAAAGCGTGGAATAGAAGTTTCGTCGGTCGTGATTTTCGTAATACATTCGTTCTTATTAGAGACAGTGGTCTCTGTTTGTTGTGAAGAAGAGTCTTCAACGATTCAATCTGAGCTTTCGTTTAAATCAACTGTATCAAAGCTTCAGGCTCACAGCAAGACTACTTCTTGAGCCGGAGTAAAATAAAATTAGACATAGCTTTGTTTCAGCGCAGGCATTCGGGTTACCTAGCTCAACTGGTCCTTAAGGATTCTCGAACAAAGTCTGTGACAATTTTCAAGTTCTATAACTCCACTGAGAATAATTTCTGTACCTGGAAATAATATTTTAAAAAAGCTAAAAACGAACAAGGGTAGAAATTTTTACGTAATCCAAAAAATTTACGTAAGAAGCACAACAATAAGTTTTATGTCGTTTATTTACGAAAGCATTGTGGAAAAGAATCATTCCACACGGATCGAGTGAGGTTTGTGGAAAAGAATTATGGAAAAGAATCATTCCACACGGATAGATTGATCTCATTTTGTTATAATGGCTGCAATTGAATGTTCCATTCGTAGGGGCTTTCGCGGCCGGACATTAAGATGCTGCAAAAATTAAAATTTATTATTATTAAATGTTTTTTTGCAGTTTTTTTAGATGTTGGCAATCACGTTGACATATCCACAAAATTTATAATAATATTCAAGGACGTTTTTGAGGTTTTTTATATTTTTTTATACAAATTATTTGATTGACCATATAAAAACTTTACAAAAAGTAAAAAAAATTTTATTCAGATAAACTTAAAAACGCTAAAAAAGTTTAAAAGGAAAGCTT
The DNA here is from genome assembly GCA_963680785.1 of Diplosoma virens. NCBI lineage: Eukaryota > Metazoa > Chordata > Ascidiacea > Aplousobranchia > Didemnidae > Diplosoma > Diplosoma virens. The sequence continues at coordinate 232,575 of CAVMFT010000172.1, forward strand.
AAGTTTTATAACTGTTGAAAAAACAGAAAAATAAAAAAAGAGATTTTACTAAAACAATTTAGACTACTTAAAACGTTAGTTATAATTTTTGTTTATTTTGGGTTAGTTTGTTTTTTAAAAGACTTCCTTAGCACAACTCTTAAAAAGAAGGCAGCCTTTTTATCATTTTGCTGGAGAGACTTTAAATTGTATTGAATTATATTATTAATCTTACTTTCTTCTATTCGATGTTAGTCCAAAAAACAAAAGCACAGCAAAGAATAAACCTAATTTCATGTTGTGCTCTTGAAGAAAAAGTTTACGAGCAAATTTCAATTCAAAAGAGTTCTTCATTGTACTACAAGCAGCAAGTTAATCTGGAAAAGTAAAAAAAGTGTTTTACAGGTTTCTATATAGTAAGATGCATCTTACAAAACGATGCAGTAAATGCTAGTGCCACTTTTGAGTTCATCTGCGACAAACAAAAATATCTTTAGATAAACAGCATGCCCAAAACCTAGCTATTTCGAACAGAGTTTTCAACTGAGCAGAACTTTTAATGTACGGCAGGGGTGTGCAAACTGCGGCCCGCGGAAGGTTGCGGATTTTGAATAGAGTGCGGCCCGCAAACGTTTCACATGTTTTTTGAGATGCTTGATAAAATCAATGTCACAAATAAAGCGTTTTGTTTGGATTAGAATGAATATCATAACTATTTTTATAAGTTAATGTTACAATTACAGCGCTCTTGATTTGGCAATTCAATAAATTGAGTAATATTTAAGATAGCTTTAAGTTGTTGCAATGAATATAGCGCTTATAATTTGATGAGTAAGTCTTAAATTGATAAAGTTAAATAATTTAAAAGTTAACCGCTTTAAAAGAATATATTAAAAGGACGTGACAGAGAGCTGAAAGTTAAGCAATTGAAGGAACAATTGCAGATTCAGCGTTTGTTTCAAAAAATGCATACTGATAATGAAAAAACAGTTTGATGCAGTTTCTTTATTGCATAGAGAATAGCTCAAACTATGAAGCCGCATTCTGAAGGTGATTTTGTGAAAAAGTGCCTTACTGATGTCGCAGAAGAAATATGTCCTAAAATGGTATAGGAGTTCGAGGAAATAAGTTTATCGCGTTGGACGATAGAAAGGTGCATCGATGAACTTGCTGGTGATATTTGTGACACTCTTAAAGAAAAACTGAAAAACTTTGTATCATGGAGCTTCGCTATTGATGAAAGCAACGATGTGAAGGACGTGGCACAGTTGGCTATATTTATAAAAGGAGTGGACAAGGAGTTGAACGAAACCGAAGAACATCTGTCACTACAGTGTATGAAGGATACTACAACTGGTGCTAATATCTTTTCTGAAGTTTTTAATGCTTTTGATAAGTTTGGTTTGGACCTATCCACTTTATGCGGAATCGCAACTGATGGTGCTCGAGCCATGTAAGGAACTGGCATTGGATTTGTAGGTCTCTTAAAATCTGCTTTGAAAGAGAAAAATATCAGTGGCAATATAGCAATTTTTTACTGTATTCATCAACAAAATCTATGCGTAAAATCCTTGAAATTCAAACATGTCATGGGCCCGGTCATTAAGGCAGTAAATTTTATTCGAGCTCGAGGCCTTAACCACCGGCAGTTCCAGAAGTTTCTGGATGATCTCAAAGCCAAACATCAAAATCTAGCTTACTTTTCCGAGGTGCGTTGGCTAAGCAAGGGTAATATATTGCGACGATTTTACGAACTGCGAAAAGAAGTCGCATTATTTTTAAAAAATAAAGGGCGACCAATGGCTGAAATGAAAGACGAAAGTTGGTTGTGTGATCTAGCTTTCTTGGTCGATATTACTACTCGCATGAATGAACTCAATACAAGGCTGCAACGAAAACCCCAGTATGCAAGTGAAATGTACGGACACATAAAAGGTTTTATAAACAAGTTGAGACTTTGGCACGCACACATACAGAATGCAAATCTCTCTCACTTTCCAACTTTAAAAAAAATGGGAATGCGCCCAGAGAAGAAGACCGAATTTGCAGATCAACTTGAAAAATTGTTTAATAAATTTTCGGCTTGCTTTAAAGATTTAAAATCCTATGAACATTTATTTGAAATATTTTCTTCACCATTTCACACAGACATTGATAAAGTCCCCACTGATATCCAAATGGAATTGATCGATCTTCAGGAGAGGACTGACCTGAAGGCCAAGTATGTAGAAATGAATCTTGGTGATTTTTACCGGAAATATCTTGACCAAGATAAGTTCCCAAATTTAAGAAAGTTTATGGCTTCGAAAATGGCACTTTTTGGCTCAACTTATTTGTGTGAACAATTTTTTTCTAAAATGGGTTTCCTGAAATCTTCTTATCGATCAGTAATAACTCGGACAGACAGACGAACACTTGGAAAATGGACCTAGAGTTGCCAGCATCTCAATTTAAGTAAATTTAAATAGAGTGGTTCAAAAAAAAAGCCAGCTGCATATTTCTTACTGAATTGTTTCTACAAAGATTAAATAGTATTGCTATGCTCTGATTATACAGCTACGTCTTTTTGTTTTTTAAGTAAACAATTTTTTTTCGACTAATACTGGTATTACTGTTTTCGATATTATTGTAGTTTTATTTTTATCGCTTGTAATATCAATAGTCGGTGAAATATTATCCTATTTAAAGGTGCGGCCCGCAGAATATTGTGCTTATTGGTATTTGGCCCGCCATTAAAAAAGATTGCACACCCCTGATGTACAGTATATTGTCGAATGTGAGCGTTAAAAAAATTGCAATGTGGCTAAAATCTAGTTTTAGGTTAGGCTAAGGCTAAAATCTAAAATCTAGTTTTAGGTCTATGACCAACACGTGGTATGATGTCAAATACGTCATTATCAGTAAATGCATAAAATTTTCTTTTAATTGCTTATTTATTTATTTATTTTTTTGCCGATAAAGATTGATGGATTGATTGATCGACACATACTGCATGTTTTGATATGGCGTACTAGTCTTCTTAAAAAACTTTATGCAATAAAATTAAAACATTTTGTTAAAATTCTATTGTTTTTATTTGACTTCTTTTTCAAGAAATAAAAAGTATAAAGAATCTCACTTTTTTCACTATATCATTGTCACAACAAAAAAATAAGTTAAAACTTTTTAAGACTCTCTAATATCATCTAACGTTAACTGATTCAACAAGCATATTTGTTATCATATTATAAATTAAAATCAATTTTGATCATAAGTTATCTTTAATTATCTCATTGAAATAGAATACATATACAAACTTATACTATAGTGCTGTTTTTGCTGCGCAAAAGTCTATTTTATTGTCAAATATTTGAATGAAGTTGAATTTAGTCAAAATTTTTAGCCTACTTATAAAAATATTTATTTCTTGCTTCTCTCTATTTGATTTTATTGTGTGTTCGAAAATACTTTTAGTAGTATGTTATGTATGTTTTTTTAAAAAACCCTTCCACTTCAAACTTTGTAAAGCAAAGAATCAATACGAGCAAATAACAACAGACGACCCACCCTCTATGAATGTTAAAGATATTTCCGGTAACGCTCCACATATCCAGCCAACAATGTATGCAGAACCTGCAAGGGCTCTGCATGTGAAGGAAGCCGGTATCGATTTGACAGCAGGCACAGCAATGACCCCGCCTGGGCTCACAGCACGAGTTTCATGTGGCTTTTAGTTTTTTGTTGTAATATAAAAGAGAATGCTGCTTATAAGTTTATCTTGCTAAGTGTTTCAAAAACGGAACAATGAGAATTAATAGCTTAAATCATATGAAACTCGTGCGGTCAGGCCATGCAAGGCTACTGCAGTGCCCGCGGCGAAATCGTTACGGGTCTCATACCATACTGCCTTCACAAGGCCCTTGCAGGCCCTGCATGGCGTTGTTGGCTGGGAAGATCACATTAGGAAAATCTTATTTTGACCAGGACTTATTTACTTGTTTTTTTCAACGGGTCTTTTTTTCTTTCAAGCACCTTAAAACCTATTGAGCTAAAAGACTAAAAAATTTTGTAAGTGGTCATTATATTTACAAACAAAATTTTTTTTTATCTCTATATTTATGCTCCTGACTCGCAGGAAAGCGACGGAGGCGCTATACATAGGGCAAACAATTACCCCGACCTGCTTCCGGAGAAGCCAAGATATTGCTGTCCGCTAGTAATTTAGTAGAGATATTACTGTAATTTAGAACTGCTTGCCAAGCCACCAAGCAGGGGAAAATGCCGTAAAGTGTTTTTCCCAAGAATACCACAGAATGGCGCGAATGGGTTTTGAACCAAAACCATGTTGATGGTCAGTCCGGTGCTTTAACCACTCGACCACGCTGCCGACATGAGAGAAACAAAATACAAGAAAAGGTGTCAAACATCAGTGTTATAAATTGCTTGGAGAAAAAATAAAATGCAATATATCAAGATTACGTTTACGACCAGGAGATTAGAATTCTCTAATAATTTATTTGCTCCTCCAGAAAAAGTTGGAACATTTCAGGAAAGAGCAGTACTGTATAACATTTTTAACAAAAAAATGGAAAACTGCTTAAATGGTTTTTTATATCATGTTACCATTGAACTTTGTTTTTTTTTTCAGTTGACAAAACAAAAGATTTTAACATCTCACGCATTTAGCTTCAAGGTGGCGCAGTGTTTAGTAATGTTTTTGAATCGCAATCTTGTCTGAAAGAAATAAACTTGCATCATTACCCCACAGTGAAAATGACCCCAATGTATTACAAATGGTAAAGTAAATTGTTTTGTGAAACTTGAAAGATTAACTTTCTCTGAGGGCATTTTTTTCAAGTCTTTGGTTGTGTTATATTTTTGTTGAAAAATAATTGAGCTGCATGATCGCGGCAACATTCCAAAATTATAAAAAGACAATGGAAACAAATGTAGACTTTCTTTGATTTTTACTTTAAAACTTTTAAAGATTTAGCTTTTTTACTTTTTTCGCGTCGAATTATTTTCAACTTTTTCACTTTCGTTTGAAATCGACGTAATTCCACATTTGTTCATATTTTAATATTTTAGCAAAAGGACCAATTTCGGTAAAAACATAATTTGCAAAGGTCAAATAAACAAGTAGGAGACCGTTTTCTCCAATACGCTAAAATTTGCGTTTGTTGAACGTGCCTTTTCAACAAAAATGCTCTAAACTAGGGGTGTATGCTAAAAAGGCTCTTCAAACTGGGGGTCGCGAGATTTTAAATTTTAGATTTTTAGAGATTACGATGATTTTGGAAGAAAAGTAGCGAAATACAAGATTAATTCGAAGTAAAAACCTTTTTTCTTTTTTTTTTGTTTAGAGCAGAGGTTCCCAAACTTTTTTTTCACGGCGCCCTTTGAAGACTTAAAAATACTCGCGGCGCCGTAATGAAAAAAGGTATTCAGTTCCATTACTTCTTTGAACAATCTTTTTTTCTCCGAAAATCAGGGTGTTCTCTAAAAAAAAAAAAAGTCTTCACTTCGATTTTATATCCGATTTCCTTATTTTTCTCTAAAAATCAGGGTGTCCTCTAAAAAAAAAAGGTCCTCACTTCGATTTATATCCGATTTCCTTATTTTTCTCTATTTCCCTCCCAAAATCAGGCTGTTTGAAAAAGGTCCTCAATCGGAATCGTTCTCTGAAGGGAAGTTGCTGCTAATAACCTTCACACTGCAATTATTGTGAGGAAAGCAGTAAGTACAACAACTTTCGCATACTTTCGCGGCGCACAGTTTGGGAACCGCTGATTTAGAGAACACCTTGATTTTTGGGCAAAAATAGCGGAATGAGAGATCGATTCTAGGTGAAGACTTTTTTTTTTTAGAGAACACCTTGATGTCGGGGGAAAAATAGCAGAATCAGAAATCGATTTTAGGTGAAGACCTTTTTTTGTTTTTTGTTTTTTTTTTAAAGAACACCTTGATGTCGGGGGAAAAATAGCAGAATCAGAAATCGATTTTAGGTGAAGACCTTTTTTTTTTTTTTAGAGAACACCTTGATGTCGGGGGAAAAAATAGCAGAATCAGAAATCGATTTTAGGTGAAGACCTTTTTTTAGGGGTCGCGAAAAAATTTGGCTGTGCAAAATGGGTCTCGATGAAAAAAGTTTGAAGAACACTGCTCTAAACTACTCAGATCATTAATTCCTCCGTTTCCTGTTAAGCCTGGTTAGGAAAGCTGTAGCACCCAGATTTGATTCGTGTCCCTCAAAGGCCTGCAGAAACGTTGTATAAAGGGATTCACACTCTGCATTCCAACAGGGTATACAGTTGTTTTTATGACCGCGTGAGATAGTCTTTTTGGCTGCTTTTCTGATGATGTTACAAAAGTCTTAGTAAGCCGCGTCTACATTACGTGAATCAGGCGGCAAAAGAGTCTTTTCGAGTTTGTTTGTCAAAGCAACCTAATAACTTCGTTTGGCTTTGTAAAAGTTTTACAGGCATGCTTGGACTGGCAAAGTAAACCTTGGTGGTGTAATAAGCGAAGGTCAATGTTGACTGAATTCTTGGTTACGTAGAACTTTATAATAATCAGTGGAATGGACGGAACCATTAAGCTCTTTCAATTTTTGGTAGCCTTTAAAAAAACTGTTTTCTTGAGAATTTTTTCGGCCAACTCTCGTCAGAAGAAATTGTTACAAAAATGACAAACTGCAAGAAAAGCGTGGTTTATATAGCATTAGTAGACATCGAAAACAAAGACGACTCTGATTGGTTGGAGAAAGAGAGTACCGCAGGGTTTATTCTTTTACCGCCTTTGGCTGCTGTACTACGCATCTGACTTGTGTAGTACAGCAGCCAAAGCGGTAAAAGAATAAATCCTGCGGTACTCTCTTTCTCCAACCAATGATGGTGTTGAGCCAGCACAGAGTGTCTTCATTTAAAAACATTGAACATTGTGCTCCATGTAGTCTCGGATGTATGGAACACGTTGTTAGGACGTGGTATGTGATTTTTTCAGTGACGCCGCATTCACAATACGGTATAGAAGCGAGAACCCCTTTGTGCATAAACAAAATTAATTGATCCGCACAACGTAAGTCCACAGGCGATTGAGCTTAATCCAAGCTATCGGTGCAAGCTCATTCCCAAAGGTCTGGTACTGCTCATGGGTAAAAAGCACAAAGCCCTGAAGCGTTCTCACAATACTTCCTGTTCCATCTATGACTCTTCCACTGGGCAGCGCGGATACCTAGTTTGGTAGAATCGTTCACTAACTACCACGCAGCAGGCACAAACGGGCCTCTAGATGTTAATCTCATTTGGCGAGCATCGGAAACTCAAATATTCTTAAATTGCTGGGACATAGAAGAGCAGAAATTGTGTTTTGAAATTTGCAAGACAGAAACATATAGTTACCCCTATCTCTACAATTATATGATTTTGACCAAAATTAAATCGCACAAAGTTCGTAAAATATCTACTTAGAATTTAGACAATAAGCTACTTGTCACAGACTTTACTTGGAAATCCAAGAGGACCAGTTGAACAAGGTAATCGAATACCTGCGCTGAGGTAAAGCTGTGCCTATTTTTTTATTTATTCCGGCTCAAGAAGTAGTTTGCTGCGAGACTAAAGCTTTTTTTTATACAGATAGTTTTGACTAAGTTCGACTTGATTAGTTTGAGAACTTCTTTCCACAGACAGAGACCACTGTCTCTAACTATAAAAAATATATTTACAAAATTCACAGAACTAACGATTTACGGAAACTTTTCTCCAACGCTGCGCCAACTTCAAAACGATTCCAGCGCTAAATTTTAAATTCGTCCGATACACAAAATATTTCTATTTTTATAAAATTAATCTCCGAAAGCACTGGCGCAAAGCAATTCCAATTAATCAATTTACTGGAATAACTCGAATCTACACTGAAATTTTATCTCGAATGACAGGAATGACTAAAACGACTAAAATAAAATGCAAACCAAGCGCCCGCTTATACAAAATCACGACATGTGAAGCTAGGTTAGAGTAGAGCATATTCGAATATATCAGTAGCTATTAAAATATAGCTCACACTCGGTCATCGTATTTCGTATATCGAATTCGATATGACCTTTTTACTAATAAATTCCTTAAATTGTTCTAAACTTTGGTCATATCGAATACTTTTAAAATTTTAAATTTATTTAAGACCATGCTACACATAGCTTTATAATTTATTTTAGTTGGATCCTGTGCATCATACAAAACTGGTGGTCCAAGAAATTAGTTTTCTTGAAGCTGTAAAATTAGTCGAAAAAACAAAACCAATTGCTTTTTTTAAAAATCAGTTCTTCACTTTACAGAGTCGACAAGAAGAATTTGGATTCCAAAATCACGTCAACAGTTAAATTTCTTACATTGTGTCACTAAAAGCAAAATAAACAAATGCTTTTCATACTGCTAAATGTACAAGTAGGTGCACTGACACTGCATCCAACAATGTCCCACTTCAACAACTATATCAACAACTTTATAACAGTGATAAAGTGTTGAAGTAAAGGTAAAAAAATAGATAATTTTTAGTTTGTATCGCATGCGTTTATTGTCTATCTCACACAGAAGCACTTTTTCAAAAATTAATTTATTAAACATAAATAGTATATACAAACTAGAGATAAGCAAATACATACACAAAATTCATTTAAATTGGCGTTTCTGCAACTTTGTTAGAAGACTTGCATCGCAAGTGCTCACCTCTGCTTGAAAGCTAACCAATTTGATAACTTTGGCGTTAAAAAGTTAATTACATACTATCTATTTCCAAATCCTCAGGGAGCGCTACCAAAGAGATTAAAGAGCTATATGTGGCTCTGGAGCTGCGGGTTGCCGACCTACGCTTTATAGAAAATACTTTGAGTGGTTCGCTCAATTGCGGCGTCTTTAATGTTTACAAAATTTTAAATAAATTTTGGATTTTGACAAAGATTTTTATGACGGTGATGGGCACATTGGTGGTTGGAAAACCTTTAATCGTTCTTTTCTTGCTTATGAGCAGAGAAAAAAACTGTTATGCACTGATCAAGTTGAAATATTTTCTGTTAAGCATGTTATCAGATGAGTTCAAGTTCAAATAAAAAAACAAAAAAAAAACGCAAAAACATACTACTTATTTTGCGACGTATCAATCAATGTCATCTTTGTTATTGTTTAATCTCTATTAGAATTAGCAAGCACATTAGTTGAAGAATGTACAGTTTTTTAAGAGCAGGTAGATTGGTTAGGAAAGCAGGTAGATTTGTAAGCATTATTCAGTTTTGAACAAGAATTTCTGTAGAAAATAGACTTATTTATTAGTGCAAGCACTTAACTCGTTAAGTGCGCATGATGTATATATCCATCACAGCCAGATGCTCTCTCAGTGCATATGACGGATATATACGTCTTGATCGTCGCAGCTTTTCACAGCGTGGATTATTTCGCTTCTCGCACACGCTATTGTTTCGCGCTATTATGTGAAAAAAGGAAAATATTGTTTGCAACAAAAACAGAGTCTCCTGCCAGACAAATGTCATTGCTTTATTTTTTGTTTTTATCTAAATCAAAAGAGCTTTTTTTAAAGTTTAAATTAAATACTTTGTGTTTCGTGGTTGTACTTATAGCTTAGCCTTAGCGTGCGATCTGACAGAATTTTAGCAAAAATGTTCGATTCTGGAAAGCGCTCTCATAATTTTAGATATTATAACCAAATTTGGCGTTCATTATAGAGATAGATTTTGATATTTTCTTGCGTTTGTGGTAATACGTATCTTCATTCAGGTCACATATGTTTTTTGTATACTCAATAATAAAAGCATTTAGACCACTTTTAAAGTAAAACTCAGTTATTTGTCGGTTGTATAATTCCAAAACAAACTTATCCTGCATACTTTCAGTTTTCCTATTATATTTGTAAAACTATATAAGTAGAACGACCAAGCAAATTTCTTCAAGTCTAAGACGACAAATTTTCATCGCTTAGGACTCTTTTTCATTACGAGCGTTGACAGGAATATTCTTTGTTTTATTGACTTTTTTTACTTCTTTCCGCGCTAAAGCGCTAAGCCAAGCAAAAAATCAAGATAACAAAAAATACCCCAGCCAATGCTCGTAGTGAAAAGGTGCTTTTATTCTTGATTTCAATAATGATTCGTCCTTACTCGAAAGCTCGGAAAATGAAAGTGCCGAAGAAGGCAATTTAACGTGGGCTTCAGAAGCCCACCAAAGTTTAACGATTCATAACTTGAAAACTACTTAAGCTGTTGTTTCAAAAAAGTTTTTGAAACTTTATCTGAAAAAATATGTAAAATTAGACTTTAGCAAGGTTACTTTAATTTTTACGTTTAAGCACTCATTTAAAAAGTGTGAAATGCAATTTTAGGGGATTTGCTGTTGTAACAGTCGTAAACTTAATTAAAATTTGGACGTAAAGACTGACGTCAATGTGCACAATAACCACAGGTACAAACAATGAAAAAGCCAAAAGAAGCTTGCTTTATTGCCTGATTGGTCAAAATGTTGAAAATATTTTAGACCAGTTCAATTACTTAGTGCATAATTAATGTTTAAAAATTTTCAAATGACATAAAAAATTGAAATACAATGTAGATGTCTTGTAAAAAATAAAAGCAATTTGAATAGAAGATATATTGATATTTATCTGTGTTACAAAAGCTATTACAGGCTTAAAATATCTACTTGTTTATAGTGTATCATCAAAAAACACTTTAAAGTTATTATATTATGTTTCTTATTTGTTTTTTATTTGTTGCATAACGGACTTTAGCGATGTATTTTTTGCCTACTGTTTATAAGTAAAACGCCATTAAATTATTTCAAAATGAAAGCATACTTGAGAAAAAATTTTTTTTTGTAATTGTTATTATATGTCGTAAAATATATTTCAAAGCATAATGTACAAATTTGATGGCAGAGCTGAAAATATGTTGTTTGAATGGCTTATTTGTCACTAACTTTGTGGTTTGCTCATATTCTTCGCAATTTTTGGCTCGGATTGACTTTATTTTTAGAGCAGAGATGACAGCGTTTCCTCAAATTAGACTTTGCAACTTAATTTTTCAGTATACTGTAAATATTCAAGCATTATAAAGGAGGCACTCACACAAACATCTTCTTCTAAAAGATATTCAATTTTTTGTTGAAATGTTCAGCTACAGTAAAAAAGCCTTTTTTTAACATTAAGTAAAACAGGAAGGACAATTCTGTGCCGAAATTGTTGTAGTATGAAAAATTATTCACTCCAAGTAAAGCACATACTTAAGTCTGGCATTCTTGGTTTAATTTTTTACTACGAATTGTTATTGCAATGGGCTGATCAGATGCTGTCAGCAATGTACCAAGCCACCTTTGGCATGTGCTTGGCGCGGCATTCGCAAAAGGAGGAAGGAATGAGACTCCATTTGTCAATGCACGAATAAAAACGCGCAACTGTAGTCTGCAGGTGGAATGGGCCAACAAGCCGCAGCCGACTGGTTAGTTAGGCTGTGGACAGTTGTCCTAGACCCGTCCGCAGGCGTTTAAGCATAACCCAAACTGTTCTGGGCACGCTATTTCAAACGAGCTGGGTACAGTACAGGCAAAGCGCTGCTAAGAAAGGATGAGGCCGGCATGTACTTTCACTGTTTTTGTTCGATTTATGATTTACCTACATTGTTTGATTTATAATCATCTACAGGACAGCACGGATGCCTAAAACTAGTTGGTGCTACCACACTACCAACTAGCTGGGTCTTCTTTAAGCAGGAAGCATGGCCTTGCCACGTTTGTTCACGAGCGACTGAGATACACGCTTTTGGACCAATCTCCACCGACATCGGAGATCGAGTGGCTGTGTGTGGACGTTGATGGCTATAAAATAGTCAACGTCTACAAACTACCGCCAACGCGATTGCAAACCCTGGATCTCCCAGTGTTTCCTCACCCCTGTCTGTACGCTGGCGATTTTAACTGTCGTCATGCTGACTGGGGTTATGATGACAACAGTCCGGATGGTGAGTGCTTGGCTGGATGGGCAAGTATTAATTGTCTTGCCCTCCTATATAATGCCAAGGACGCTGCCAGTTTTTATTCCGGCCGCTGGAACCCTGGCACCAATCCAGACCTAGCTTTCGCTAGCGTAGGTCCAAACGGTCGCTTACCGGATAGACGTGTCCTTGACAAGTTCCCCAGGTCACAACATCGACCCTCGCTTATTACACCACCAAGGTTTGCTATGGCAGTGCCAAGCATGCCTTTTAAGCGATGGAACTTCCGCAAGGCCAAATGGAGTCACTACATTGCTTTGACGAATAAATTCGCAAAGACTTTGTTGCCGCCTGATTCATTTGATGTGGATGCGGCTTACCAGGACTTCTGTAACATCATTAAGAAAGCAGCCAAAAAGACTATCCCACGCGGGTATCGAAACAACTATATTCCGTGTTGGGATGCAGAGTGTGAATCCCTCTATAAAACCTTTCTGCAGTCTCCTCAGGGAGACGACTCAAGTTTGGCTGCTACAACTCTGCTTGCCAAGCTTGACAGAAAACGGAGGGATCGATGGTCCGAAGCAGTTCGGAGCATTGACTTCTCACACTCTAGTCGAAAAGCGTGGAGTATTTTGAATAACCTTACTGGTAGGTCACGACACTCTCCTCGTCATTGTCCCGTTTCAGCCGATGCTATTGCATCTCAGCTGGTTAGAAATGGGAAATACGAGGCTGTTGACCGCAAGTCATCTCGACTTGTCTTTCAAGAAGTGTCTGACCTTTGGAGGGCCACAACACCAGACGCAGTAAATATCTCTGACAATTTTTTACAGAGAGAATTTGCTGCTGCCCTTCAACATTTAAAACCAGGTAAAGCTCCGGGTCCTGATTCCATCTGCCCCGAGCTTATACTCCATGCTGGAGCTGCTTTGAAGTCCTGGTTACGTGACTTCCTTTCTTCCTGTTTGCGCCGACTCAAAATTCCCAAGATCTGGAGAAGAGCGCTTGTGGTCGCGATCCCAAAACCAGGAAAGCCCGTGGGGGACCCAAAGAGTTATCGACCGATATCTCTGCTCTGTGTCCCCTACAAGATCCTCGAGAGGCTTATCTACGCCCGCGTTAAACCATTAATCGATCCACTGCTCCCTAAAGAGCAGGCTGGGTTCCGACGCGGGAAGTCAACCGTACATCAAGTTGTTCTGATAACCCAGAACATCGAGGATTCTTTCGAGGCTAAAAAGAAGGCCGGTGCCGTATTTATTGATCTGACAGCTGCTTATGACACTGTCTGGCATCGTGGCCTTACCTGCAAGCTGCTGAGACTTTCTCCGGATAAGCACATGGTCAAAATGATCATGGAGCTTGTCCGAAATCGAAGTTTCACCCTTACCATCGGTGATAGCAAGCAAAGCAGGCTACGCCGTCTTAAAAACGGCGTTCCTCAGGGATCGGTCTTGGCTCCCCTCCTATTTAACATCTATACGTACGATCTTCCTTCCATGATTTCCAGAAAGTTTGCTTATGCTGATGATTTAGCATTGTTGCACTCTTCTGTAAACTGGAAGGACTTGGAGGGGACTTTAAGCCAAGACATGTCCACACTGTCAGCGTATCTCCAGACTTGGAGGTTGAAGCTCAGTCACACTAAGACGGTGACGACAGCCTTTCACTTAAATAACCGAGAGGCCAAACGTGAGCTACAAGTCTACAACAATAGTAGACTTTTACCGTTCTGTCCAACCCCTACTTACCTTGGGGTAAAACTGGACAGATCGCTCACGTTTCGTCACCATTTAGTGGCATTGCGCAAAAAACTATCATCGCGTGTCACACTGTTGAGGCGACTCGTGGGCTCGGGATGGGGTGCTGGTGCTAAAACACTACGCATAGCCACCTTGTCCTTAGTCTACTCAACAGCTGAGTACTGTGCGCCAGTCTGGTGTCGCAGTGCTCACACTCGTCTCATTGACAGTGTCTTGAATGACGCCTTGCGCATAGTTACTGGATACCTGCGTCCCACTCCAACGGACCACCTACCTGTACTTTCAGGCATCCAGCCAGCTGAGCTTCGCCGACTGGGAGCGACACTCTCCTTGGCTTACCGTGGATCTCTGGGCCCCGATCATATTTTGCATGGTCTGTTAAATGGGTCCTCAGATACTGGCCAAGTGAGACTAAGATCCAGACGCCCGTTTGTGCCAGGTGCGCGGAATCTCTTGGTCAATCTTGCCAGACTTGGCATCCGCGCCTCTGAATGGACAAATCACAAATGGAACGCGGAGTACTGTGAAAGTGCTTCCAGGCTCCGTGCTTTTGTGCCCGGGACCAGTGTCAGGCCTGTTGGGATGGGCTTACCCCGAGCAGCTTGGGTTAAGCTCAACCGCCTGCGGACTGGTGTTGGGCGATTCCATTCGTCCATGCACAAATGGGGTCTCGCTCCTTCACCGAATTGCGAGTGTGGCGCCTCAGAGCAAACCGCAGACCATGTACTAACAATGTGCCCTATACATCGGGCACCACATGGAGCACGAGGTCTGACGGTTTTGGATGACGAAACTCGATGCTGGCTTAATAACATCACTGCCAGCATCTGATCCAGGCAGTGCAGCAGTATGGGGTAGTAAAAGGATAAACCCTCGGCCCCAGTTCTGTTTGTGTCTGGCCTGGAGTGGATACCCTTCAAACGATGACGACGACGACGACGACGACGACGACGACGATGATAATGAAAACTTTACACATTGTTAGTAAAACCATAGACTTCAAAATTAGAAGTAAAACTATTGGCCGCGTGACCAAGTAGATTGCTGCGCTTTATTGACAGCGAACGCGATCAACACGTTTGCGATTCAATGCCTACTGGGGTCATTTTGTCTTGTCCGTTGGAAACCACTTCACGGCACTCACCATCTAATTGGCAGTTTCAACAACCAGTTTAAATTTTAGTCTTCTCACTAAAAAGAAGAAACTAAGAAACCGTATAAAAATTTTCAACCGTGTCTCTTCCAAAGAGCACAGCAAAAATCTTGCAAGTAGGCTAAGCATTAAACTCGCCTCTTTCCATTTGCAAATCAAAGTGTTATTACGCTGACTTTCATTGCGCCAGTCAATGTTACAAACAAAAATTTTTCTTCAGTTTGTATCTTAAATTCAAGTTCGATAAATTTTAAAATTTTAATTAACAAAATGAATGCAATAACAAATAATGTGATAACTAATATTAAGGCCCGCTAGAGTCAATAAAGTCAAAAATTTCCAGGACTTTGTTACGTCATGAAATTTACACAAAGTTAATTTTGGTTGCTCAGGAGTCTTTTTACAGAGTTTTATGGGTCAATATAAAGTAAGAATTTTAAATAAAGTCATTTACTCAAATTTTACTTCATCAAATGTGATATACAAAAACTCATTTTTTGCTTATTTTTGCAATTTTTTGAGCAGCTATTTTATGTATTTTTAGGCCTGTATTCACCAACCTCACTCAAATTCGGCTGCAATTTTTTTCTTATTCACCAAGTTACATCAAGCAAAACATTCGTTCAAACTTGGCTCAAATGACGCGTTTTGAGCCGAAATTTAGAACCAGCTCAAGAAGTAGTTTAAACCCCGCTCAACTTTTTGTCGCTATTTTATGTATTTTTAGGCCTGTATTCACTAACCTCACTCAAATTCGGCTGCAATTTTTTTCTTATTCACCAAGTTGCATCAAGCAAAACATTCGTTCAAACTTGGCTCAAATGACGCGTTTTGAGCCGAAATTTAGAACCAGCTCAAGAAGTGGTTTAAACCCCGCTCAACTTTTTGTCGAAACATAAAAAGCGTTTGCTAACTAGAGAGCCTATTTTCTAGTAGAAGTAGATTGTTTTTGATTATTTTATGTAAAACCATGTAATGAGGTTCGTGATTTTGAAAGACATGGAAAAAAGTCGACTATTATTGTGTATGAATAAAAATATTGTCTTTTTAAATTATCTTATTGTGTTTTTATCAACTGTTTTTGCAGGCCAGCTGTATCTAAAAAAACAGTTTTTTATAATAATGATAAATTTAAAATAAAACTTATGCTAATATTTCAACTTTTAAATAACTTTTATATTAAATTATTTTACCAAAATTTTTTAAATTTAGATATTATCGGATTGTTTGATTAGTAAAAAAACCAAGGTTGACAAGATTCATATGTAGGTAGTAAAATTACGTAATTAATCTATTTGACGAATTTGGACCGCTATAGATTGTAAAAAAACAACCATTAATTACTGCGGATGACCTTTAGTTTAATATAACTAAGAACAAGTTTTGCCTCCCATTTTATAACTTGCATTTGAAAGGCACTTTTACGAACAGAGCATTTTCAAGTGACCAATGGTAATTTGATTGGTTTGTGCCAATTAATCAGCAATTTTTTTGATAGCTTACTGGATGTCTCGATCAAACGCCAAAAATAAGACCTTTTATTAAATTTTCTCTACGGGAAGAAGCATAGCAAGCTTAAACAAACTTATATCTTACTATATTTGTTGTGGTGTTGCGATTTTTATTGATGACAATAAAAAATCAATGGCATGAAAAATCATGATAAATATCGATTTTGATCACTGATTGCAGATCAATTTGAGCAAAGTTGATGTATTTTGTGATTGCTGATGGCCTCAGTATTTTGTTATTCTATTTGTACAAGATATTCTGAAATTCTTAGGGCTGTAATCCCTTAGCTTAAATCTTAAAACGTTTCGTCGTCCTTGTTTTTATAAGTTCTGAATCAACAATATTTTTATAATTAATATTTTATAATTAATATTTCACCAACTTTTGCTCTTCTTTTGAAAAAAATTTGCTCCCCCAACCTGAATGCGCAATTTTCAGTTAATGAAGTCTTGATCCATATGTCAAAAATTTTAATCAATTTCATTTTCGGTAAAAAAATATTTTCCTAATGTAATTGAAAAGAAAAAGTACATCGAAATGCGAGCTTGTTATAAAATGTCGGCAGCATGACCGAGTGGTTAAGAACGCCGTCTTGATCTGTTTGTTTGAACGTGATCGACGAGAACCTTCACCTGACATTCTTTTGTTTCCTCGTACAAGACACTTGATACGATACTTTCTTCTGCTTGGCTGTTATAGCAAGTAGCTTTTTACGACATAAGTTTTACGGTACAAAATTTTTTTACGACTTGCCTCCTCTCACTTAAAAAAATACATTGTACTTGTATTAATTTATTTTGAGTTTGTATTAATTTTGACTTAAAATTCTGTTGAGCATGTTGAGTAAACAAAAAACACTCAGATTATGTGGTTTGTCTATGATGAGAAACAAATGTAGTTAGAAGGTTTACAATAACAATGTGTATCCATATAAAATATTGATAGTTGTGGTTTAACCATTAAATAAAATTGAAAAGAATAAAAGGGCAACATTAACAGTTAACACTTCCAACATATAATCAAAAGACGAGGCAAAAATCTATAAAATTTGTAAGTGTCATGAATTTATTTTTTCGATCAAGTTGAAATAATAAAACAGAAAACTTCTCTTGGAGTTATCTAAGACTCAAAGGGCTCATATTTTGAAATTCTTTTTCACTTGTAAACTAATAACCGAAAAACTATTATTAACCGAAAAAATATTATTTAAACCTGTTCTTGAACAGATCAAATATTATAATACCTAAACAGTTGGATCAAGTTAAAAAAACTACCTTGCGTTAGCAACACTAACAACACTAACCAGTAAAAAATAAAAGTTACCCCAGGCTTATCTTTTAAACTTGATTCTAAAACAGTTTTGCAAAAATCAAAGAAAGATTTCTTTACTTTCATGGCTTGATTACAGGAGCGCGGCTAGCCTTTCATACCATCCCGAATCAAGGTCAGGCAAATCGGTTTGAAAGACTGGCAAGTGTTAGCACAGGGACTGTTATTTAGTCTTGAAATGTCAAGTGAAGACCATAAAAATTGTCTTTAGTGTAACACATTGTTTTGGAAAGTAATTTACTTGGTTCCTTAAAGAGGAAATCGTAACGTAAAAGGAGAGATGAAACGTAAAGTTCTTCAAATTCATCTAGTCACATTATAAGCTTAATTTGTTGGAGACTTTGAAAACATTTCCAAAGCAGCGTTAAAAATTTGTATTAATCATCATATTTGCAATCAAACCAGCTAATAGCTTATCCAGCAATAGTTTGCTGAAGTAAGTGAAATCGCTAGCTGAACTGAAATCACTAAAAGAAAAGTTCTGTTCAATAAATAACATTGCTGCTGCTTAAATCACTGGAATGTCTAATTTGTGTTTTTGCTTATTGAGTTATTTGAGTATTTTCAACAAATTTTCAAGTAACAAAACTTAATTTTTTTCTGTATAGTTCTTTTTGTGGTTTAGTGTATTGATATGGCAGTCGTTGAGGTTAGCAAGTGATGAATAGGCGGCTGCATAAGTGTTGAGAATCCATGGTTAAAAGTAAAATCCAAAACAGTTTTTAGATAGTAAGTAAAGACTAAAAAAAGTATTTACTTTAATTTAAAAACTATTTTGTCCTTAGAAATTTCGCCATAAAAAATTTGTTTAATTATATGTTCAGTAATTAATTCTGGGTCGGAGTACTCGAAGTGAAGGCAAAACCCTGTCTGGCCCGGGTCTAATATTGCCACTCGGTGACAAAAAAATAGCAGAAAGTTTTTTAAAAATGCTACTCCTTCTTTTTTAGCAAAATCAGTAACTGGCAAAATGCGTTTTAAAACTTATTTTAGATTTCTGAAAAAAAAAAGAATTTATGGTTTTGTAATATTAAATTTCGCAATATCAATATGTTACTTATGTTTTGGAATATCAAAATTTTTTAGCGGTTCATTAACCAAAAAATGAAAATGTTATTTGGAACTATTTTAACTTGTGCAACCTTTGCGAAGACACGTTTGCTGGCGTTAAATTAGTCCAGATTCAATAGATAGCAGTTGTATATTGTTGCAAACTCAGTTTCTATACCATGCAGTCTTACAAATAGGCAATAGATCAACTTAGTAATGCAGTAAAGAATTCATAAAAAAGTGAAAGTTTGAGTTCGCACTGTCTTTTAACAGTAATTTAAAAAAATTTCCACCTCTTGTCAGCGGCTTGCTCCGATGGCTGCATTTTTCATCTCGACAAATCCGCGATTTTCCACAAAGATCTTTCAGAAATTCGAAATTCCATTCAGGACATCTATTACGAAATTCCTCTGGACTTATACATCCTTCAAGCTGAAAACAATTATAAAATTATATACAATTATAAAACTGAAAACAAACAACATAAGCAATGTTATGAAGAAAAAATTCGAAGATCATAATTAAGTAGGTAAACGTAGAGAACTCGGCGGCGTGGTCGAATGGTTAATGGCGAATGTGATCGACACAGTCTTGGTTCAAAACCTATTCTCGCCGTTCTTTGCTGTCCTTGAAAAAACACTTTACCGCACTTTTCTCTGCTTAGCAAGCAGTTCAAAATTTTGTTCATATCTCTTAATAAAAAATAAAAACCAAAAAAAATTTTTAACCAGACAGCAATATTTTAGCATCTCCGGAAGCAGGTTGGAGTAATTGCTTGGTAGTTGCCCTAGGAATGACGCCTCCGACGATTTCCTGCAAGTTAAGAAAATAAATATAGAGATGAAAATAAATAAAAAAGGCCGATTCGCCAAAAGACAACCGACCGAAACAAATGCGCAAACACCTAGTGCAGAATTTTTAGCTATATGAAGAAAGTGGTTTTGGTGGCAAAACTTGGGCTTTGGAAGTGTTTCTTTAGTCTTTTCTAAATATCACATGCATGAAGCTGTCAAACTCGATTTTTGCTTGGAAAAAATTTTTTTTCACAACTTAAATTTGTACTAAGTCTTTGCGAAATTTTTAAATTGAGTTTTCATCAATCAATTTAACTTCTCCTTGACACTTATTTAATCACAATCGTACAAACTAAACAAAAAATATATGTCGTGAAATAATAATTTTTTGACCTAATCCGTCGAAAAAGATAACAAAATCATTTTTATTTATCAAAACAAAATTTTAACAAAATTTTCAGCTGATGTACTCTATTTTAAGAGCCAAATTTTTTAAACGAATGATTTTTATAAACTTTGCTTTTATCAAGAACTCACCATGCTTTTCAATGGCTTTTTCAAAACATTCTGTTGGGTACAAAAATCAGATATTCCTAAAAATGCAGCAAAAACAACTCATATCAGACAAAGCAGAACTTTAAAAAAAGCAAAATTCAATTGATTTGTTGCAAGTCTGTTCAAGCATTATGAGACAATAGTTTTATAAAAAAGAATGAAATTAAGTATTATTGAAGAAAAGGTGAAAAGTTTTTTTCTTTTTTTTTATCACATTCGTTTTTATCTTAAACAGCAAAGTTTAGGCTAATATTTCGTAATACATAAATCCAAAATCAAATCAACAGTGCTTTTGGATTGTACCAAACTTTTAGACAGCAACATGTTATTTTCAAATATGAATAGGTAAGGGGACTAAAACCAGATTACGAGGAGAAGAAACAAAAAAGATTGTGATTAAAACTTTCTAAAGGAAAAACTTAACAAAAGTGAACTAACAATATTTAAAAGAAACAAAAAACGCAATTTTCAATTAAATATATTAGCACCTAAATAAAAAATTTTATACAGCATTGAATTTGAAATTTTCTCATGGTAACTTTACAAATAAATATCTGTATATAATAGTACTGTTAACTAATGCAACATGAAGTTAGTTTTGGTAGCGTGATTTGATTATTTTCTTATTGTTTTAAATCTTGATTTGTTAGTTACTTTTTTTGCCTAATTGCTGCTTGCTTTTCTAAAGATTTTCTTTTTCTTTTTATTTATTTATTTATTTCATTTGTTTGTTGTATTTTAATCCTATTCTCCTCAACGGCCGGGCTTCTGAAGCCCGGCCCTTGCGAAAACGTTTGTAATTACTTCATCTTTGTGGATAAAATTCTGGAATTCCTTGACTTTTCCTAATTTAAAATGCTGAATAAGATGGTACAATTTTTAGGTGCCCCGGAACAAGGGTTAACGGGTAAAATAACGTTTTTTAGCAAATTTGTGAATTTCTGTTGGTTTTTGCAAGCAGAGCGTGGAATTTCAATTTCACGCCTTTATTAAGTGATATGAATTTTATTAAGAATTGGCTCTGCGTGACGAAGTGAACGAATTACGTCGTTTGCCGACGTCGAACGCCGACGCCTTAGGCGATGCAGAACTTATTTGATGTAAATCGCATTTTTTTTGAGCTTTTGGCGATTGCTGGGAAACAGTTTACACAAAAACATTCTTTTGCATAAAACAATTGCTGTTGGACTGCTTGAATACCAATCAAGCGGACAAAATTCAATCTTTACACTAAGCATATTTATAAAACTTTCTTATAACTATTCATTCGTGGGAAAAAATTAAATTAACTGGTTCACATCTTAACTCTTATACTGACGGCTTCAGACAATTAAACAACACCTGACTTTTTATAATTAACTTTTTATTTATATTTCACGTTGCATTTGAAGCAACATGTCGTTTTTACGTTGAAATTTTCCTTACAATGAAAAATCCGACGTATTTTTTATGTATAAGTTTACTTGTTTAAAAAGGTTTTGTAAAAAAGTTTATAGCTTTTAGATGTGGGTTTTGCAAACGAAGACATAGAATAAAAACAAGTCGTGTGATACGATTGAATTTCAATGAAACAGGGGTTTTCAACTTGTATAAATTCATGACAGTTCTAAAGTCTGAAATTTACACAAATGACTTTTTTCCTCCCGAAAAATTTTCGTGCCAAAGTTTAAAAAAACGGTCCTTACTTATTGCAAATTGTTTGACAAATTTATTTTGAAAGCTGAATAAAGACCAAAAAAACTTCCTTCTTGAAATTCGAAAAGAACTTTTTATGTAAACGTAAAGACCATTTTTGGTCTTCATTTTCCTTTCGCAATAAATTTTATGTTTGAACTCAAAATGTCATT
Source organism: Diplosoma virens (assembly GCA_963680785.1). Taxonomy (NCBI): domain Eukaryota; kingdom Metazoa; phylum Chordata; class Ascidiacea; order Aplousobranchia; family Didemnidae; genus Diplosoma; species Diplosoma virens. Next base: position 254,528 of record CAVMFT010000172.1, read on the forward strand.
TAAAAAAAAATTGGATACGACTTCTGGTCTAATATGATTATCCTATAATATTCCAACGTCTTTTTAGTTTTAAAATAACTCATTAACTGGAAACCTCCGAATAAAATCAATTAAGATATCTTAGTTACGGATGACCTGGGGTAGTGACAAGGGCTTTTCTACGTAAAACCAGATAAAGCGCGGGGCCCCTAATTTTATGTGCATAGAGCTTATAATCCATGTTAGAGCTGCTTTAAATTCTTGATTATATAACTTTCTCTTTTCCTAATTGCGTCAACTCCAATTTGAAAATCTACGGAAGAGCGCTTGTAGTCGCGATTCGAAAGACAAAGAAGGCGATAAAAGACCCAAAAAGTTATTGACAAATTTATCAACTTTTCATTCCCTGGGAAAAATTTGAGACGCTTACCTACGTCCGTAACAAGCCAATTGATGGTTTTAATGCAAAAAGTCAACTGTGGATCAAGTCGTTCTGTTAATACAAATTATCGACAATTTTTCGAGACTAAGAATAATGCCAATGCTATTTGTCAATCTGACAGCTGCATATGACACTGTTATTTCATTCAAACTTGACTTTAACTGCAAGCTGCTGAGGTTTCTGCTGGATAAATGCGTAGTTCCAATGAGTATAAAATTAGTTCACAACGAAGGTTTCACTCTAACGGCGACAGTAAGCAAAATAGTCTCGGGTTTCAGAGAAACAGTGTTCTTCAAAAAGCAATTACGTTTTTTTTAACATCTAAACGTGTAATCTACTTCCCACAATATCCAGATTAAGAAAAGATGTGAGCTAAAAGTTACAGTAATCAACATTCACCATTGTGTTTGGTTCCGATTTATCTTGAAGTAAAACTAGACAAATCACTCAAGTTTTGTCACCACTGTTTGGCATTGGGCAAAAAACTTCGCCTGTCCCACTGCTGAGGTAACGTGGGGCCTCAGAGCGGGTGCTGGTGCCAAAACATCAGATACAATTCTTTTATTTTTAGTCTATTTAACAGCCGAGTGTTGAAGTCTTGTTTGTTTTCTTAGTACTTGGTTTATATTTAATGTTTTGAATGACGCTTTGCGCGTAGTCACTAAATGCCTCCGTCCCTTTCCAACGAACCACTCAACAGTTTTTGAAACATCCAGCCATCTGAGCTCTGACAACTAGTAGTGATACTTGTTTTGGCTAAAGGTGGTACTCTAGACGGGTGCTTCGCCACTTTTTCAAACATGTGGCACACTTTGAAAAATTTCAAAAATTAGCAGAACACCTGGACCAGGTAAAAAGCTGAATTTTGAACGCTTTCCGTTATCTGAAGTTTCATTTGGCTGTCATAAAAAACCTAAAAACTCAATCTAAACTCAAAAAATAAAGTGATGACTTTTTTTTCATTTGAAGTTACCAATTTGCGCATATCGTGCACAATTGTGTCTGGTTCAAAATTGATCAAAAAACATTATCAATTTATTAGCAGAGAGTTTTTATGATCACAAAATAAAGTTTCATATGAAAAAAAGCGTTCGAAATTTAATAAAGAACATTACACAATAAGATATATTGTATAATGAATTTATTAAGTTTTTAGGTTGCTACTTCAGAGGAACATAACTTTATCTCTATTTTAAAAAGTATGTTTCTGGTTTTACCGCAGCATATGAGTTGCAGAGCACTGCTCTAGATCCTGACAATGGTTTATTTATCTGTTATCAAATGCCTGTTGATAAACACAAAGGTCTAAACACTTGCTTGTGTCTGCTGCGCAAAAACTAGAACAATTTTTGCCGAATTAAGCGCATCCGATCTGCCCATTACATAAATCATAGATCAAACACAAAGTAGCCTGCTATGAGAGTACATTTGGCCTCGTCTTTTTATTACCAGCGCCTTGCCTCATCTGTTCGAAATAGCGTGCTCGGAACAATTTGAATTTTGCTTAAACGCTTTCAGACCGGTTAAAGACAACTGGACGCAGCCAACTGGGGGCAGCTTAACTAACCAATCGACTGCCACTTGTTGTTATTAACTCGTCTGGTTGCACCCAGTTGGTTGCGGCCAGTTGGCCCATTCCGCCTGCGGACTGTAGTTGCGCGCTTTCATTTGTGCATAGAAAAATGGGGTCTTGTTCCTTTCTCTCATTGCAAATGCGGCGCCTCGCACAAATCAGAGATAACGTTGTATCGGAGTGTCACATGCAGTGAACATTTCAAGGAGCAGGAGGTCGGACAGTTTTGGATAAAAAATAAACGGTTGTGGCTTGGTACATTGCCAACAACACTTAATCCAGGCAATACAATAGCAATATGCAGGAAAAAAATAAAGCATGGGGGTCAATCCTGTTTATGTGTTTTACTTGAAATTGATATTTTTACATGCTACAACAATTTCGGTCTAGAATCCCCCTGTTTTACATAATGATGAAAAAGGGCCTTTACAGGTTAATATCTCTTTCTCGAAGTTATCTTGGAGAGGCCTTGTGGTAATGAATACTTTCTGAAGGTGATTAATCTAATATTCCAAAGTGTAAAACGAAAAAACGCACTTTTTAATTAAATATATTGGAGCCAAAATATGTTATTTTATCCCGTATTTCATGTAATATTTTTCATATTGCAAAATAAAAAAATATATCCATCTATTTTTGTTACCAAGATTTGCTTATTTTCTAGTTTTGCTTTCAGGTTTTCACTTGTTAATTACTTTTTTACCTTTTTGCTGCTTGTTTTTCAAACGATTGTTTTATTATAATTTTTTTGTCATTTTGAATGACACAATAAAAGTAACTCCTGGACTAAGACATATTATAGTTATTTCCCAGTCACGTTGTCTTACGTTTAATCTCAATTATATGTTATGCGAATATTTGCAAATGTTTAATGACGAAATAAACAAATGTTAATCTCGAATCTTCACAAATGTTAGAATATTGCTGTTCAAGAAATTTATTATTGGGCACTCTAGTTTTTATAAACTGTAATTTAGAGTTGCTGATAAAGACTTTCTAGTTGGAAGTGGCATAAAATGTTCTTTCTAATAAAACAATAAAATGTAATAAAAACGAACATATACGATCTTTATCCGTTCCCATCAAAACGACACTTCAACCTCTCGCCAGCAATAATTCAACCGCACGTTGAAAGAAGGCCTTTGACTGGCTTACAGTTTGATCTTCAACGAAAAATTAAATTGATTTTGGCGAAAGTCATTTCCGTGCGAGTGACTCGAGTGTCGTAACATTTACACCTCAAAATTATGCTTCAAAGTCTAATTTTAGGAAACCTTGTTGACTCTGCTATGATGATGAAATTGGATCAGGACAGAAGATGCAAAAATAAAACACAAACAAATCACAAAATAAGTGTCAAACATGCGTCTCTTCCACATTTTTGCGGCACTGCTTACAAATTTGCATTTTATGCTTTGATCGATGCCGAGATATGTTCTATGACTAACAGTAACAGTTATATAAAGTAATATTGTTTTTTCTGTTTTTTTTTGTAAAGTAATGCAATGGCATAGTTTCATTTCAATAATTAAAAAACTCTTTTGCGGCGGTGAAATACGATGTGCATGTAAACAGTGATATATAAAAGATAAAGTTTTGTTGGCTTTATAATATCTGTAAGTCGATATTCTAACACTGCTAAATATCAAAACATAGCCAATTTCAAATTCTTTTGCGTGAAAAAAAATTACTTTTCGTTTTTTTATTCATTTTTAAAAAAAGCATTAATAACAATTAGTAACCACGAAAACATGCAGACAAAACATGTGAGCAAGTAAATGAAACTGGCCTAAAATATTTTTCATATTTCGACCATTCAAACAATGAAACAAGCTTCCTTAGCTTCTTTATTGTTTGTAATTGTCGTGCGCGTTGACGTCACTCTTTACGTCCAATTACTTTTTAATTAAGTTTACGACTGTTGCAACAGCGAAACCGTTACAATCCCATTTCACGCTAAATGAGTGTCTAAACGTAAAAATTGAAGTGACCTTGCTAAATTGCAATTTTGCATACTTTATCAAACAAATTTTGTCGTGTAATCCAACCCGTATTTTGCGCGCGTGTACTGTACTATTCACATGTCATCTTCCTGCATAATTCGTGGTGTGCTTACGGCTGCATTGGCAGTTATGCTCATGGTAAAATTCCTATGTTTTCAGTTGTTGTTATCACAGTTGGTTGATGCAGCGTTTTTCAGTTAAATAAAGCTAATGTTTATTTGCTTGCATTAGTCTACAGCAAATTTTCAAAAACTTTTTTGCTCTAACAAAAGTTAAATAACTGATCTTTATTCTGCTTAAATTTTATAAAGATAGCTTAAGTAGTTTTGAAGTTATAAATCGTTGATTTGGTGGGCTTCTGAAGCCCGGCCGTTGAGGAGTCAATTGCTCAAAAAAGCTTGAGGATAATAGGATTAAATGAGGCAATAAGGCGTAGATTTTTGCTGTCATTTTGCTGGGATATTGTTCCTGCATTTTATTTGAATTATATGTTGTGTTATTTTGTAAATGTTTCGCGACAAATAAATAAATGTGTGTACTTTGTAAATAAAAAAACTGTTTTTTAAAAAATAAAACCACTTTGATTAGTACAGGGACTTTCACCCTTTTAATCCAAGGCTCATTTTGGCGTATTAAAATATTCGCCGGCCAATAAAGTCGGAGAAAAAGGTCATCACTTCAATCCATGGTTTGTGTAAAGACTTACGTGGAAAAGAAAAATCTCTTTAATTATAATTTAGATTGATGATCTGTTTTTGGTCTTCACTTGGATTTCAACGTAATATTAAAAAAATGTTATCACTTTTTACCAAAGTAAGTTTTTACATCGTACTCAAATCTTTTTTGTGTTGATTTTACATAAAAGAAAATCGCATAAACAGATTACCTTATTAGATTACCTCATTTCGAAAAACAACGGGGGCTCCTAAAAATCTTTACGCGGGCCACAAATTGGACGCCTTTGGATTAGTAAATAAGCAAAATAAACTTAAATGCAGACTTAATAAGCACACCACAAAATTATAAAAATCAATTGGCGTTGCTCTGTCGCAAATTTGCGAAAATGACCAAAGCGAACTTACTACTCTGCAAAAATGGCCATTGCGAACTCTCTACACTTGTCGACGTACTAACTGAATAAACATTTTTTGGTTAATACAAACTCTTTAAATGTAAAAGCTGTGAAGTATCGATGCAAATGTTAACACGTTGGTCGCGATGTGCGCCACATAGGCTCACGCTGAACTTTCCAGACGCGCGATGTGTACATACATAGTACACGCCTATAAAAAACGTACTTTTTGAAAAAACGATATTTCTGCTCCAAATTAAAAAGTTCTATAATAGAACTCATCCAACCTGCTAGGAAAAGCTCTAATTTATACAACTACAAGAAAAAATATATTTATTCGAAACTGTGCAGCTGCACACAACAACCTCCAGCTTTGATGTCTGCTTTGGCACTGAAAGTATACAAGTTTGAATCTGTGGCCCACACTGTAAACACGCCGGATGGGCTATCGCGGGCAACGCGTTAAACATAGGAAATATTTAATGAATCAGTCACTTAATTACACTAAATTGGCATACCAGCTCTATTTTGCCGATGTATTGACGAATTCAATGAAAGCAATGCACTACCAGCGTAACTGCGATACACCGCAAAGGCATACGGCATACTGGCGGCGGTGGTTTATCCTGACGAGTTCTAACAAGAACGAAACAGGTCTGTCGGCAATTGCTTGTTGACTGACTTGACCATTCTTACTTAATATTTGCAATGGAACTGCAGGTTTTAGCATTGTTTTCATTGAACTACTCACCCAGCGTTCAGGTCCACAACTGGCTCTTTGAGGTGTAAATACCACAAGCAAAAAGTTGTGCCGACTGTTTAAGTTTTCAACTTTTCAGCTGGGGTCAACAACAATATATATATATATATATATTAAATTACAAAGGCCACAAAAGAGATTTTATTAAAACCTCAACAGTCTGTTTCGCCTTTACGGCTCATCAGGAGGTGATTCTAAACGCAGACGAAAAGTTAAGAAAAAACGCACGAAAAAAAACGCACGAAAAAGCTAATTATTATAGTTAAGAGCCAAAAGTAATAATATTACGGATAAAGTGAATATAAGTAAAGTAAAATAAAAATTGAAAATTTAAAATTTAAGATTTTTGAGTAAGCAAGCTAGTTGTAAGGCTCAAAATTTAGAATTTAGAATTTTGTAATCAAACTAATCTGACGCTGCAAGAAAACTGACTGGCAATCAAATTACAAATGCGCGGTAGATAATTAATAAAATGAAATAAAATTGAAAATTTAAAGTTTAAAATTTAAAAATTTAGAAATTTAAAAATTTAAAATAAGCAAGCTAGCTGTAAGACTCAAAATTTAGAATTTAGAATTTTGTAATCAAACTAAACGTTTACGTATCTGACGCTGCAAAAAACTGTCTGGCGATCAAATTACAAATGCGCGGTAGATAGTGGGAGAGAAAGGACGTTGTAAAGGAAGGAAGTAGCGAGGCGTGAACGGACAGCGAGGAAATGGCTATAGAGGAGATCGGGGGGTGCAGGAATACATATAGTGGAAACACGACAACAATGAGTAAACACGGCGTAAACGGGGGTAAAGGGTTGCAAAGTTAAAAGTTTAAAACATCGGAAAATCGAATTAAAATTAAAATTAAATAAAAAAAATAAAAAAATTGGGAAATATTAAATCAGGCTAGGCTTTCTTTAATTTAAATTTGTTCCGGTGTCGGCATTTGGAAACAAACTCGGATCGCTTGTTCAAGAGCGTGCGCTGGTCGGCTTGCAAGATGGCGAGTTTTTTCTGCTAAGCAGAGATTGCAGCGTTTGGCCCCGCTGGTGTATGCAAATGATTTGCAAACAATTGACCAAGTTATCCGTGGTTTGATTCCTTTGTCTTTATATTTCCATAATGTTTTGCAGAGTTCGGTGGCGTTTGCTTTGTTTCGGTGATTGAAGGATTGTCGGTGATTGTAAAAACGGGTCTTGAATTCAGTTTCGCAGCAGCCAAAATAGTGTTGGGTTGGTGAGTTGGGAGCACTGATGGATGCTTTGTAAATAATAGATTTTGTTCGGCATTTTCCATTGAGTGGGCAGTCATGAAGGTTTTTTGCAGTTGCATGGTAAATCTTTGTCGCTGGTGTGGGGGTGCAGGAGGTTCCTATTGTGATTGTTGATAATGTTCATCATGTTTGGCATGCAACTGTAACTTAATTTCACGTTAAATTTGGTACATATTTTGTGGAGTTTGTGGTGTGTGGGGAAATGTTTGTTTATGAGGTTGAAAAATGTTTTTCCTATATTGGTCTGTACTTCTTCGTTGTAGGGGGGGTTGAACCAAATGACGTTTCTTTTTCTTTTATTTTTGTATGCGCATTCTTTTCTCTGTTCGTCGTTTTTTAATTCTGCTGAAAACTGCTTTGTTGTATGTCATGTTAGTTTTGTAACCACTGTTCTTTAGAGCTTCGGTGTATAAAGGAGATGCTTGGTTGAATGACTCTTGGTTGTGTGACAGTTTTGAGATTCTATCATTGATCATGTCTGGTAGTTGTTTTCTGATTGATGGTGGATGGTTGGATTGGTTGTTGATGTATAAAGGGTGGTCGTTGGGTTTTCGATAAGGGAAGAATTTGTTTGATTTGAGGTTGAAAGTTACATCTAGGAAGTCTGTTTGAAATAGGTTGGTTTCGGCCGTGATGTTTAGATCGATTTCTTTGAAGGCCTTGATTATGGTTTTTCTTGGTTCGTTCCATTTCAGGTCCGGATTTATTTCTAAGGACGGCGAGTCCGTCGTCGCGGTATAAACCGAGGTCTTTTGTGGGGATGATATTTGTTAGTTTGTTTAAAATAAATAGTCCAACTAGTTCGCATATTTCCGCACCATCGAAGGATCCCATAGTGGACATACCTTATATATATGGACATATATATGGACATCCCATAGTC
>CAVMFT010000173.1:0-115000 GCA_963680785.1 Diplosoma virens
TCCAAACGCTGCAAGCTAAAATCTCTAGACGTACCTGATCAGTACTTCTAATTTCGCCCAACTCTACTTCAGCTCTTGATAGAAGTTGATCGGGACTGAGGTTATCAGGCACTCCGGCAATGTCGAGAATATCTGTGTAATGTAACCGAGAATATCTGCTCACACAAATATGTTGAGCCGAACAATCTCAATATTTTTTTGAAAACGTTCGCATTTTTGGAAACTTGCTTTTATCCAGCTGCTGATAAAAAGGCACGAGAGAAAAATGTTGCGATTGGCTGCGGCACTCGTTGTCGCACTGAAGTTCAATTAGCTATAGCTGCAGACTTTTTGGAGCTTCATCAAGATCCATGCTGAAAGGAGAAGTGAATAACAATATTTCTTTTACGATTGCGGAAAAATCCCGAAAGCGGTCGTTGAAATCAAAAGGGTATCAGGGCTTCTGCATATTTTTTTTGTCTCCACCTTCGTATTAACCAATAGTGACATTCCGCAAAGCTGGAAAATGAATGGTGCAGGGCTCCGTTTGTGACAAATGTCTTTGAAAAAGTTGTGGTTTTGTTTTAAAAGCTTTTATGTGCGAGTATAGCTTGTTGACTATTGCGTTCTGCCCTTGATAGCTAATGTTCAGCGCATTTTAGTGCTTTGTTATATTAACCAAAAAAGCCAAGTCTACTATCCACACAGTATCTGACAGCTCTTGCATTGGCCGTCCCTTTTCAACTAAAAATTGTCCAATTTCCCTTTTAAGCAAGAAAAATTGCAGCAGAGCTGATCCCATGCTGAGCCACCTCAGATCGTTGTGGTATAATACATCTCCATATTCATCCTCAATGTCATGCAGGAACTGCTGAAACTAGCGGTGGTATAAAGCTTTAGATCGGATGAAACTAACTGCTTTTGCCACTGGCTTCATGACATGAGCAAATGGTAGATGCTTGGTGCATAGGACTAGCTGATAAATGATCCAATAAAGCTTAACAGCGTCGCCTCCTTCATCACTTACTTTTTTTACAGATACGTGTGAACACTCCAGTTTGTTCACCAGCCATAGCAGGCACACCATCTGTTATGATCCCACAAACCTTGCTCCATGGTAGTTTCATGTCATCAACAGCTGAACAAGCATTATAAAATAGATCAACTCCTCTTGTTTAGTCTATGAGACTTTTGAGGTCTAGTAGCTCTTCTTTTATGTTCATGTCACTATCAATACCGCTCAAAAAAGATCATTAATTGAGCAGTGTCCGATAGGTCCGTACTTTCATCGCAGGTCAGAGAAGAGAAATCAAAGTTTAATAACTTCTCTCCCAGTTGTCTTCAAACATCTTTAGAAGGCTCTTCGATTCTCCGTGCCAGAGTATTCGGAACGAGGCAAACGTTGGCGAAGTCCTTCTTTTTTAGAAGGCAAATCTGTTCTGCCATTTTCATAACACAGGTTTTGCAACTCACCTTTTGCAAATGGTTTGCTGTGTTTTGCAACTAACAAAGCCACTTTAAGATTTGCTTTAGTAATGCTTTTATTTGACTCGAGAGCTGGTTTAAAGTACAACTGTTGGGTGGCTAAGCTGTCCTCCAGTTGCTTCGCTTTTTCTGCACAATCAGCCTCTGATAGCTTGTTGAATGTGCTAGCATGTTTTGTCTCATAGAGCCTCTTTATATTATACTCCTTATACACTGAAACAGTCTCGTGGAAAACTAGGCAAACACAGTTGTTTCTGCTTTCAGTAAAAAAAATACTGTAACTTCCAACTTCCTTGGAAACAACGTCCTTCTTTATCCACTTTCCTTTTCTTACATGCTGTAGACATGACAATTTCACTTACAAAATCAGCTTTCTCTTTCTTTTGTTCGATTGTCGCTGTGAATCACTATAAATCACTGGCTCTACTGTTCAAAAAAATTAGTTGTTTTCGAGATTATTACGTAATAATGGTGATTCTTGTAAACTAGATGGGCCCACGGGATCAACTGAATATCAGTGAACAACTTTTCTGGTAAAGATGCGTTTTCTTGGTAGTGACAAACATTAAATCAATAATAAATAATTCATATTGAACATATATTAGCAATGATTACATTATTATTTTATACAGCCATATTATTACGGATTTAAATTAATACATCTGGCAACACAAACCTTAAATTCTCTTGCCTGAATGCTTTGGGTGAAAAATACAGTTTTGACAAACAAAATTTTCGTTTGGCTCTTCGATTTCAATTTCTTTATCAATATTTTCTTTGCTTGAACTTGAAGAAATTTCACTTAGTCTAAATCTAAATTGTCTTCAATTTCTAAAATTTGGTGAACTTCTATGGTTGTCCACTTATGTTTAATACCTCTTGAAGTTGAAGGCATTTCGGGCTCCATCACTTTTTTAGTTTTACCTTATATACTGTTTTACTGTATAAGCAGAATAAAGTAAATACGATAAAAAATAAACTAGCAAATAAATGTGCTTTGAAAGCCCACACTGCACATGTCGGATCAACTGTCGCTTAAGTGACATTCACGCCCTCCCTACATTGTCGCTCTCGCAACATTCATGCGTCACGAGAAACTGGTATCTTTCTGGAATGATACCTGTTTCGCGTCGCTAATCAACTATTGTTGATTCCGGTTTTCTAAGGGTAAGGGGTGAGCAGGGTGGGGTTTGTTGTTATGTGTTTTTGGGGTGAGGTGGGGACGTATTAATGTCACACATTCCAGTTTTCCCTTTTGTTGCTCAGTTTTCTGCCTAGTTTGTGCTTTTGCGACAAATAAAAACAAGCAAAAAAATGCAAGTTTGGCACAAAAATCACCTGAAATTGGAAAAAAAAAAATTAACATCTAGTTTACAAGTACTATAGTGGTTCCAACTTTATCTCGCCAGTTTTTTCTCGTGTGTGTTAACTTGTCAGAAAGCGCTGCCACCAATATTAGTGTAAAAAAACTTGAAAGTTGGATTGGTATATGTGTGTCTGCGGGCCAAAAATAACAAATTGTGAGATCACAGGCGCGGGCCTTATGAAAACTCATCGCGGGCCGTAATTAGCCCGCGGGCCGGACTTTGGAGACCCCTGGCATAGATTGTTTGCACTTTTGCTGAAAAAAATTTATTTGCAATCCCAAGAGCTTTTACAAGACTACTGGTACTTCTTAATTCATGCTAAAATTTAAACAAGATATTTTTCTTTGAACCATATCATTCAGGAATTAAATGCACTTTAGCATCGTTATCACAAAACCGAATAACTCGTAGAGGCACGATAGAACAAAGCGTTTTTAAAAAATTCTAGAAGATATAGAATCAAAATTCTTTGTGTTATAATTAGTCACCAAGCAGCCTTTCTGCTAACATAAATTTTACTTTAATATCATTTACTATATAGAAAATAATTAAGTCGAAATTTTATTTTTTAGGACTAGTCAGTATTTTTACACGCAGTTTTAGCAAATTATACAGGGTGATTCAAAAAATTTGACATTATTTGACATGCAAATATTACAGAAACTACATAGTCGAATCAAATGAAATTTAACAGGGTTAATGTCGAGCTGAACAAGATTTATTTCTGTAAAATCGATTAAGAAATTCAAAGACAACTGAATTTCATAAAAGGTTTTATAAATATTCAATATGAGCACCGCCTGTGACACGGCACACGTAAAGTCGGTACTCCGGCTCCTCTTAAACATGCTGCAGCCTGTATTGAGTAACAGTCTTCAGTACGATGGTGTTTCTTTGTTAACTACCTGTCTCGCACGAAAGTTAAGCTGGAGACTGTTACCCAAGACATACTGCAGCATGTTTAGGAGGAGCCAGAGTACTGACGGCAAGTGTGCGCGTTACAGGTGGTGCGCATATTAAACATTTGTAAAACCTTTCGTGGTCTTCATGTGCCTTTGAATTTCTTATTCAAATTTACAGGATTAAATCTTGTTTTGGTAAACATTAAACCTGTTGAATTTCATTTGATTCGACTATGTAGTTTTTATAATATTTACATGTCAAATTATGTCAAATTTTTGAAACACCCGGTATTGCATTTGTCTGGGTAGTTTAAATGAGTCAAGTTTTGCTGTGTATTATGCTATTGTTAATATACTTCATTTAAAAACTGCTTAATTTATAATATGCATGAAGGTTAAAAAAACACTCAATTTTTGTTTAATGGTTGGGTTGAGGCACAATAGGACATATAATGTAGAGCACAATGGAATAGTGTCCTAATGTACCCCCTAAACAAAAGTTTATTCTATTGGAGTGCAGTGTTGTATAAACTAGTAATAGAAGTAAACAATAATGATAATTATATCAACTTGTATCAAGTCAAAAAAGAAACTTATTTTTTTCATCAAACAATCAACTAAAAATTAAAACAAATTGTATTTATCTGTATTAAAGGTCATAAGTTTGCAATCTGAAGCAAACCAAGCTTAATAATCAGAAACACTTTATTTAAAGCAGAAATATCCACCCGTTAACTTTTATTATACAGTTAATTATAGTTGATAAAACTCTGAATAACTTTATTCAAAATTAATTTTTTATTTCAATATCTGTATATATAAACTGTCTTTTTTATTAGAGTAAGATTTTAGCTGAGTCCTGATGAGAAACAGTGTGTTGGGGAAAATAAATGCTAAAAAAATTTTGTGGTTTGATAATTTAGTTATAACCCTCCTTTTCTGTATTTTAATATCTTGTAGTTGTTTTAATTATTTTATGCTTTAGATACGTTTAAAATTGAGACAAGTATCTGGCTTAGCCTATCACTTAAAAATTTTTGTTGCATGAAAGAAATTATCATGGTAAGAAACCGAATAAGAAAAAGTAATAAAGGCTCATTTACGGAGCAGACTATGAAAGAAGCTGTTGATCTTGTGATTATAGATAGTTTCTCGATTCAAAATGTTGCAGAAAGGAAAGCATTTGAAAGAAATACTCTTGATACTTACGTAAAAACAACAAAAAATAACCTGCAAAATCTTTACTTAAAAATAAGTCCTAATTACAGTTGTCGAAAAGATTTCAATTAAGAAAAAGAAAAATTTATAGAGGATTATTTGGTCAAATGTTCGCAAATAAATTATGAATTAACCAAAGTTAATGTTCAAAGAATAATGTTCAAAGCTTGCAACAAAAACAATAAAAATATTTTATAGAGTTGAAATAAAAATAAATCGGCTTTAAGAGATTGGTTTTACGGCTTCATGAAAAAGCACACTAATCTTAGTTTAAGTAAGTCTGAAGCGTGCAGCCTTTCCAATGTTACATCATTTAATAAACATACAGTTGAAGAATTTTTTTTAAGGCTTAAAGAAATTTATAGTAGAAAATTCTCATTTGCTGATGGATCTAGGCTTTACAACTTTGATGAAACTGCAACTTCAGCAGTTCAAAATCCAAACAATATTATCACTTTGAAAGGAGTAAAACAAGTGAATTAAGTTACTAGTGCAGAAAAAGGAATATTGATAACTACGTGTTGCATAATAAATGCTTTAGGTCGTGCTCTCCCTCCAATAATGGTCTTTCCCATAACACATTTTAAACAACACTTGATAAATGCTAAACTTGATAAAGCTCCTCCTGGCACTTTAGGATTAGTACAACCAACAGGTTGGATGACCAGTGTGCTATTTTCTGATGTAATAAAAAATTTTTGTAAAATTCACAAATGCTTCAAACGATAACCCTGCCTTGTTGATGCATGATAACCATGAGTCTCACTTATCAATCCTTGTCATAAATTATGCAAAAAAGCATCAAATTACGTTGTTGACCATTCATTCTCACTGTAGCCATAAGCTACAGCCTCTTGATGTTTCTATTTATGGACCTTTTAAATCATACTATTATGCAGCTTTGAGTTCTCGACTTCAACAAAAAACAAGCGGGGCCCTTACAATATAAGATATTACTGCTGTGGTTAAAGTAGCCCACGAAAAAGCCATGACCCTGACCAATATTATTGCAGGCTTCAAAAAAACGTAATATTTCCTCTTGATGAGCATGTATTTAAAAAACCTGATTTTGCACCAAGTTTAGTCATTAACCGGTCTTTGAAAGATGAATATAAAGTTGCAAATGATAAAAATACAATACAGTAGAACAAGAAAGTGCAACAATTCTGTACAACAAGAACATAAACAGCGAAATAAAGATAGCTTCCTTTATTCTCAACAACTGTTTGGTTACCCCAAAGCAAAAAAAAAAGAAAACGCCAAAGTAGAAGAAGAAACAATATGATATTGACAGATACACTTCAAAAGGAAATTTTTAACAGCTACCAAAATACAAGAAAAGTAAGCACATCTTTACCCAAGCAGGTTAAAAATGTAAGGAGACATTTTTATTGCAATAGAAATTTGAATCATAACAAAATGCCACAAATTTCAGACTACTCTTCGGAATATCTTTCTGATAGCAGCAAAACTTCTGAGACTGCTAATTTTCCAGAGCTAAATAAGCCTCGTGCAATAAATGATTTTGAGCTGATCGAGTTTAACACATTGCCCAAAAAATATTATGTGGGAAATAGGGCTGTTATCAAACAAACAAATATTTGATTATTTGAAACTTTCAATTATTTGAAAAATCATTAAATAATTTTATACCTAATTTCAAACATTCACATAATATATTATTTCCTACAGCTGAATATGTTTTTTTCGAAAAGGTGACTAATTTTTATCTGGGTGAAATCTGCAGCTGAAAGACAACAAGACTCGCATTTTTTCATAAACATGTGGGACACATGAATAAGCATAACAGTCTCACATGTGTGAGCGTGCACGTAAATTGTTTTTTTCAATGTTAACTCTTTCGCAAAGTGCTTCGATAAGGGTGAGAAAAAATGAAGCGCAATGTTGATATTCGGCCGTGATTATGAGTTTTGATCTTAAATTAATCACTATTTACACTTAAATATTCAAAAAAAGCTGACAAATTTTTATATCATTGAAAAGATAATTTTTTTCTAAATAAAAAGATATAGAATTTATAAAGTTTTAAATTAAAATACCATAAAAATTTTTTTAAAGTGCTTGAAAATATTTTGCTCAATACTGCAAGAGAAAAATCAAAGTTTCAGCATTGTATTATATAAAAAACTCAAATTTTTTGTTAGCTTTAACTTGTACTATATTAAAAATATCACATATAAAAAACTCAAATTTTTTTAAAGATCTGACGCAGTGAAAATTTTGTTAGCTTTTTGTTCAATTTTGATCTGACAAATTTGTAAGTTTAGATTTTTGTAAGTTCAAAATGACGCAGTGGAAAGAATTGTCAGGTAAACAATCTGATGTCTGGAATCATTTTCTGGTGAATATTGACAATGATTTGCTAGTGAAGGGCAAATATTGTTTTGCCAAATTGGCAAGACTTGTAAAGTAAAAACCAATATTGGCAAGAGTTTCCTTAACCTCTTAACGCTGGAATAATGATCTTTGCACAGAAAAAATAAAACAACATTTTTTGGCCAATCTTCCTGCCCAAAAAATGAATTTCAGATCCATTTTTCGGATACATTTTTTGGGGAGGTGGCGTCAAAACTGTGCCGAATTCGTCACAGCCGTCAATTGTTTCATATTTAAACAAAAAGACGAACATGTAAAGCGATCATTTTTATCTGTTATATGAAGCTATCTCTGGTATGAGGAATTACGGCGCTCAAAATCCTGTCGGCAACAGAACAATAATTATACCGGTTATTTTCTTCTAACCCATTTAAACTTACTGCTATTATTACTTCTAACCCACTTAAACTTACTGATTAAACTTACTGCTATTACAGTACTATTTAAACTACTATTCTTTGCTTGTAATTATTATTCATTTCTTTTGGAATAACTACAACTTTTTAGAACAAAATAAACCTTTTTATTCTTCATTTACATTCAGAACAAGTTATGCAAATATACCGTACTTATTCATAGAAGACATTACAAACAATTGAATAAGCAAACACCAAACAGAAACGCCAAAGCTTTTGGTTGTCCTGTCAACAGCAAAAATGTTTTGATTTATAAAATATAATTGCATTACAGGTGGTAATTTTTAAAACAGTTGTTGTTTTTTTTGAAGCAGAGGTAATTATTGCATTTGCTGCAAAAAATATTTGGTTCTTCCTGTGCATTTGACTTTCTTGCATCTTTTTATTGTTTCTGATACTTCTAGCCAATGACCAATTTTGTACCCACAAACTTTGTCTTGAGGCCTTTGTGCTGGAGGGGCTTGACGCTGAGGTGCCTTTACCCTTGTTTGAGTTTGTACAAAAGATGTCCTTTTTTCCTGGGATTAACAGCTTTTCCTGCCTTACATAGTGAGTCAGCTACGTGTGCTTTAAAGTTTAAAAGATCAAGCTGCTTGCTTTGTGGAACTTGAAAAAAATTACAGTTCCGTTGATAACAAAGCCATTCAGTAACAACAATCATATCAAGCAAATGAAAAAATAGTCTGTGGTAATACTTTTTAGATTTCAAACGTATTCTGTAATATGATATGAGGCCATCTAGCAAGTCCACTTTACTCATGTACTGATTGTATCTTTTCACAATTGAAGGACACGGAACACTAATGGATTGCTTGCCAGCTCTATGGTACCTATCAGTGGTCATAAGAGGCAATGCACTGGCAAAAGCACTTGCCAGTGTTACTGCTCGGTAGTCAAAACCCTTTTACTGCTCTTATTTCAACCCCATCAATGTTGGCAGATTTTTTACCGAAACTTCCTCTTCCTTTTTATTTTAACTCTTTGTCACTTTGCAAGGTGCATCCAAGCAAGCGGTTAGACCTGATAGTGCCAATAGCAAAATTTTGTTTTGAAGCTAACTCTATCAATAAGTTTATTGATGTGTATCAGTTGTCAAAGCAAAAAATATGATTCATGTTGGAATCAACTACATGTGATAGCTCGAAAACTATATTAAAAGTAGCACCAAGGCCAGGAAATCCTGGCACTGGTAGTATCTTTTCCGCAAAAATTTCAAAATTGTGAACAATGCAAGATGTGTCCCATAGGACAAACAGTTTGTAACCCCACTTGTGTAACTTGTTTGGGAGACATTGAATGAGAGAAGAACGTCCTTTGAACGTGTAATACAAATCAACTGAAGTATCGAACTCGAATGTTATTTCAATTGTTCAAAGTAATCAACCGCAATAAAACAACTGATTGTTCAAAGTAATCATCGCCGCAATAAAACAACTAAAGTAATAAAATGGTTTGCAATCGCAAAATGTTTCAGTTTGCGCTTCAAAGCACGTGTTATGTTAAACCTATGTAATCTTATTTCTTTATACTAATGTTTGTTTTGTTTTATTTAGAATGGTTTCTTTTCAGTTCAATAAAGCCTTAGTTTGGTTTTTTAATAAAATAAATCTTATAACAATTTATTGAACTGATAAATGGATAAGTGTCTTAGGCCTCAGATATTTGATACCGATGCTAATTCGGAAGAAGGTCCTAGAAAGTGGCTTCATTGGAAAAGGACATTTGAGAGTTTCATTAGAAGAATTGATGGAGCAACTGATAGAGACAAACTTGACCTTTTGAATAATTTTATTGAGACAAATGTCTATTCGTACATTACAGAATGTACTACATATGCAGATGCCTTGAACAAGCTAGAATGTGCTTATGTCAAACTAGTAAACAAAATTTATGCCAGACATCGTCTCAATACAAGCCGGCAAAACGAAGGTGAATCTCTTGAAGACTTCCTGCAAAGACTAAAGATATTGAGCAATGATTGCAATTTCGTAGATGTTACAGCGTCGCAATGCAAAGAAGCTGCTATAAGAGATACATTTATCACGGGACTTGGTTCACCATACATAAGGCAAAGACTTCTTGAAGATAACGAATTGCGTTTAAACCATGTATTTAACAAGGCAAGGTCCTTACTTGAAGCACAGAAAAATGCTGAATCTTATGAAGTTCGACATGCCGAGAGAATTGCAACAGTCTCATTTGGTAATACCGAAATTAATCAACTGCAGAAAGAGAACGAGAAGAGGCGGAGCGGATTTGCCAGCTTTAAATATCAAAGTTGCAAGTTTTGTGGTGGTTCTTGGCATAAACGTCCTGATTGTGCAGCAAACCAACGCCTTTGCTACAAATGCAATCGCATGGGCCATTTCACAAAAGTTTGTCTATCAAAAGTTAAGAAAATCCCGAAGACGCTTGCGACAGTGTGTGAAGACGAAGAAGAGCACTCGTACATCAGTGCATTAAATAACCTGGTTGGCGATGAAAAGGTAAATGTTATTTTAAAATTCATATGTTCTTCTGGTAAATTCAGAGGCAAGTAAAACTTCAACAAATATAACAGGCGTAATATTTATTAAAGAACTCAACGACGTTTCGTCCGTTACATCGGGCGGACTTCATCAGGTAAAAGCAGAACACAACGCGCACCGTATTTACAAACCAAGAAGTTAAAAACACAAACCAACAAACACAAGGTGAGAAGCGAACATATATAACAATTGAATAATTACTTAGTGCAAAAGAAACAAATTTAACTGGTTGAAAACCCACATAAGTTGAGATTTTTTATATTGCTATATATTTTTGGAAAAACATTACGATCTTTATCATTTATTGAATTTTTTGTATTATTAATATAAAACGATTCTAAAAATTTTCTTTTATCATAGTCAATGTTATAATCCAATATTTTAAAATTACCAAAATCAATCCTATGTTCACAATTAAAACAATGCTTAACCAATGCAGTTTTTTTATTCAAATCGTCTTTTAATTTAGCCAAATTAATCGGTTTCAAATCACGTTTATGTTCCGATAAGCGAGTATTAAAACATCTGCCCGTTTCACCAACATATACATTTGAACAATCTTTGCACGGAATTTTATAAATTGCACCACGCTTATATATATCATCAACAGAGTCTTTTATTTTTGGTAAAATATTTCCAATTATTTTATAAGGGTACGTATACACATCAATATTAAATTTTCTCAAAATTCTAGACAATTCATCACTCAAACCTTTAATATATGGTAAACCGACATAGTTGGATATTTTTTCACTCATGCAAACACTTTTATTAACTTTTTTATGTTTAATTTCTTTTTTCATTTTATTCAATAACCAATCTGGATAATCATTCTCACGTAAAGCATTACAAACAAATTTAACTTCATTGATTTTATCTCGATAATTTGTAATTAATTTAGAATTAGCGCGAAACAATAATGTTTTAACCAAACCAACTTTTTGAGAAAAACTATGACATGAATTAAAATTTAAGTATCTGGTTGTATTTGTAGGTTTTCTATAGGATATTCTATAGGTTTTCTATCCTATAGAAAACCTACAAATACAACCAGATACTTAAATTTTAATTCATGTCATAGTTTTTCTCAAAAAGTTGGTTTGGTTAAAACATTATTGTTTCGCGCTAATTCTAAATTAATTACAAATTATCGAGATAAAATCAATGAAGTTAAATTTGTTTGTAATGCTTTACGTGAGAATGATTATCCAGATTGGTTATTGAATAAAATGAAAAAAGAAATTAAACATAAAAAAGTTAATAAAAGTGTTTGCATGAGTGAAAAAATATCCAACTATGTCGGTTTACCATATATTAAAGGTTTAAGTGATGAATTGTCTAGAATTTTGAGAAAATTTAATATTAATGTGTATACGTACCCTTATAAAATAATTGGAAATATTTTACCAAAAATAAAAGACTCTGTTGATGATATATATAAGCGTGGTGCAATTTATAAAATTCCGTGCAAAGATTGTTCAAATGTATATGTTGGTGAAACGGGCAGATGTTTTAATACTCGCTTATCGGAACATAAACGTGATTTGAAACCGATTAATTTGGCTAAATTAAAAGAAGACGATTTGAATAAAAAAACTGCATTGGTTAAGCATTGTTTTAATTGTGAACATAGGATTGATTTTGGTAATTTTAAAATATTGGATTATAACATTGACTATGATAAAAGAAAATTTTTAGAATCGTTTTATATTAATAATACAAAAAATTCAATAAATGATAAAGATCGTAATGTTTTTCCAAAAATATATAGCAATATAAAAAATCTCAACTTATGTGGGTTTTCAACCAGTTAAATTTGTTTCTTTTGCACTAAGTAATTATTCAATTGTTATATATGTTCGCTTCTCACCTTGTGTTTGTTGGTTTGTGTTTTTAACTTCTTGGTTTGTAAATACGGTGCGCGTTGTGTTCTGCTTTTACCTGATGAAGTCCGCCCGATGTAACGGACGAAACGTCGTTGAGTTCTTTAATAAATATTACGCCTGTTATATTTGTTGAAGTTTTACTTGCCTCTGAATTTACCAGAAGAACATATGAATTTTAAAATAAGTAATATCCCTGGTAACAGTGTTTATATTAAGGTGTATGTTATTATGTTGGTTAATGGAGTACGAGCTAATTGCCTTACTGATACTGGTGCAAAATTTAACCATATAGATTCAAAATTTTGTCAACGGGCTAAATTAAATTACGAAGGAAATAGTGACATTTTGAAATTGGAGTTAGCTGTGAAAAATTCGGCCATAAAAACTAAAGGGTTGTGCTCCACTTCCGTCGAATTTCAAGGACGAGATTATAATAACGTAAATTTTTTAGTGTTAGAAAATTTGTTGTGGGATGTTATTCTTGGTTGTGAATTTTTAAGTCTGCATAAAAGCGTGAAAATTGATTTTGGTGGACCTGAATCATCATTAAAATTAGGAGCCTTGAGTATGCTTCGAGGTATAAAACCCGTGCGTTTGTTTGAATATTTTAGCCCTAACATTCGCCCTATAGCAACAAAGAGGCGCAATTATTCAAGTACGGACTTGAGTTTTATTAGTAGTGAAATTTCAAGATTACTTGCTGATGATATTATTGAACCTAATAACTCACCATGGCGAGCTCAGGTTGTAGTAACGAAAAGCGAAAATCATAAAAAACGTATGTGTGTTGATTATAGTCAAACAATCAACAAGTTTACTCGTTTGGATGCCTATCCGCTTCCAACAATGCAGAGTGTTTTACGGAAAGTATCACGTTATACATGGTTTTCGAAATTAGACCTTCAAAGCGCTTATCATCAAGTTTCGTTGATACCTGAGAAACGAATTTACACGGGGTTTGAGGCCGTCGGAAAATTATATCAATTCAAGCGCATCCCTTTCTGTTTAAAGAATGCAGTCCCATGTTTTCAACGAGTGGTAAATCAAATAATATCTGACTATAAATGTGAGGGGACATTTGCATACCTTGACGATATAACAGTTTGTGGTAAGACAAGAGAAGAACATGACAAGAATTTAAAACAATTTTTAAATGCTGCTTCTGACTGTAATTTAACTCTGAATGAAAATAAGTGCGTCTTTGCTACAAGAAAGTTGAAATTGCTTGGATACTATATATCCGATGGAGTCATGCGCCCAGATCCGGAGCGAGTGAAACCGATAATTAATTTGCCAAACCCCACAAATAAAAAAGAGCTACAACGAGTAATCGCTATGTTTTCGTATTATGCGCAATGGTTGCCTCAATTTTCGGAAAAAGTAAAACCTTTGATATTAGAAAAACAATTTCCTATGGGTGAAAAAGCTCTAAATGCTTTTAAGTCACTTAAAGATAAATTAGTTTCAGCAGCTCTTCAAATTATTGATGAAAATGTGCCATTTGTTGTGGAAACTGATGCGTCAGACAATGCCATATCTGCATCATTAAATCAACATGACCGACCAGTTGCTTTTTTCTCTAGAATGCTGACCAAAAATGAGCGGCACCATTCCAGTGTGGAAAAAGAAGCTACAGTTATTGTGGAAGCAATTCGTAAGTGGACAGAATTTTTATGCGGCCGACATTTTACTGTAATTACTGACCAACAATCCGTAGCATATATGTACAATTCCAAAAATCATAGCAAAATTAAAAATAACAAAATTTTGCGATGGCGGATGGAACTAAGCGAATATGATTTTGATATTGTTTATCGATCCGGAAAAATGAATTGTGTTCCCGATGTTCTTTCCAGAGCATTTTGTGCCAACATTTACGATAGCACGCTGCACAAATTGCACGAGTCGTTGTGTCATCCAAGCGTTACACGTTTGCATCATTTTGTTCGCGTAAAAAATTTACCGTATTCCGTTAACGAAGTTCGTAATGTTGTTGCAAAGTGTAAAGTTTGCTCTGAATTAAGACCCAATTTTTATAAACCTGAAGTGGCACATGTAATTAAAGCAACCCAGCCTTTCGAAAGGCTTTCCTTAAATTTTAAAGGTCCTTTGCCGACTTCATCCAAAAACCGTTATCTATTTGACTATTTTTGACGAGTATTCTCGATTTCCGTTTGGGTTTGCTTGCCCTAATGTCAACGCGAAAACAGTTATATCTTGTTTAAACCAAGTGTTTGTAATGTTTGGTATGCCTGCTTATATTCATTCCGATAGGGGTACCGCTTTTATCTCGCAGGAACTTCGAAGTTATTTGCAAAAACGTGGTGTAGCATGTAGTAGAACTTCAGTCTATAATGCTCCGGGTAATGGCCAGTGTGAACGCTATAATGGTATTATTTGGTCGGCTATAAAGTCTGCTTTAAAAACTCTATGTTTAGATATTTGTCATTGGCAACTTGTTTTACCAGATGCTCTTCATTCTGTACGTTCATTGCTATGTACCGCAACTAATGAAACGCCCCACGAGCGAATGTTTTCATTTAAACGTCGATCAACCTTTGGCACGTCAGTACCAACTTGGTTAAGCTCACCAGGACCGGTGTACTTGAAGCGCCATATTCGCACCAGTAAATACGACCCTGTAGTGGATAAAGTAGATCTCCTGCATGCAACCCCAAATTATGCGATTGTAAGATTACCAAACGGGAGAGAAACAACTGTTTTATTAAAAGATGTGGCGCCTTGTACTAGTGCTAATAGTGATGATATCGTTGATATTGACAACGAAAACGAAGAATCGGAAAATGTAAATGTTAACTTAAGTGATGTTAGTAATGGTTCGAATATGCAAAATGAAAGTATTGAACGCCATGACCAAGAGGAAATTATTGGAGAAGAAGCACCGAATATTAATTCTGCTGTTACTCCAGTGCCAAGAAGATCTACTCGTATAAGAAAAGCAGTGGATAGATACGGAGCTGTTCCATACAATTAACTCAAAGCAATATCTCTACAATTTAAGGAGGGAGAATGTAATACAAATCAACTGAAGTATCGAACTTGAATGTTCTTTCAATTGTTCAAAGTAATCAACCGCAATAAAACAACTAAAGTGATAAAATGGTTTGCAATCGCAAAATGTTTCAGTTTGCGCTTCAAAGCACGTGTTGTGTTAAACCTATGTAATCTTATTTCTTTGTACTAATGTTTGTTTTGTTTTATTTTGTTTAGAATGGTTTCTTTTCAGTTCAATAAAGCCTTAGTTTGGTTTTTTTAATAAAATAAATCTTATAACAGAACGGCACTTTGTCTATGCTTACCACTTGTTGTTGTGGCAATTGCTGGTATTTAGGCAACAAATAATCAAGTAGTTGTCGAATTTTAAAAAGTCTGTCATGGTTAACAGTGTCATACATCTTTGATATATTCTCATTGTTGTTGAGATGTAGATTTTTCTTTATGGTCTCCTACCTATCACTTGTCATTATGTCCCCGACTTGACTAATTCTGGTACGTGCTGCCCAATACATGCGGGATCGTGGTAGACT
Organism: Diplosoma virens; assembly: GCA_963680785.1. Taxonomy (NCBI): domain Eukaryota; kingdom Metazoa; phylum Chordata; class Ascidiacea; order Aplousobranchia; family Didemnidae; genus Diplosoma; species Diplosoma virens. The sequence goes on from CAVMFT010000173.1 coordinate 15,727, forward strand.
GCATAACGGCATGAGCATGCAACAACCAAGAAATTGTTCAAGTTCATTTTGATCTAACCTGAGTGGTCGGTTAGGGTTCTATTGCATTACATAAATGTTGCTTTGCTCCACTATAAAATCTAAAATATCTTCTTCAAAAAAAGTGCTTGAAATAACCAAATAGACTTTTATATCTGTAAAAGTAGGTAGAGAACCACTCCAAACAGGAACTTAAATTGGAGTCATAACATTATTAGGATTGACGGTTTTTTAAATTGGTTGTCTAGGTAAACTTGATGTGGTAGAAAAACTTTCTTCATTAGAACTTGTCGGTTCCTCTCCCACCGCAAATGTGTTTGACGTGCCGACAGGGATTTCACTATTATAGACTTTAGAATGCAAAACGGTTTGTTTCTTTAAAGGTAGAATGTATTCTGGTCATCACCACCACTGTCACTAAGCTCACTATCTTCACTTTCATACTCTGGAGGCAATCTCAATGTTACACTTCATTACTAATAATTTTAATCATAACGATGTAGTTTATTCCCGTTAAAAGTGATTCGTAGTTTTATTATAAGATAATAATCGCATCTCTTTGAGCGCTTCTCTTGTATACGATATAACGTCCGATTCGTTTCTATTGCTCCATACATGTATCTTGTTTTCTCTTTTGCTCGACCGTATTGACGTAATCTGTTTTTGATCAACGTTACTGTAGTAGAATGTTCACGTATATACTAGGTGGTTCTGGCATAAGCTTATTCTCTAGAGAGTTGTAGAATGGTCTAGCGTTTACGAGAATTTTCGTCGCCATGTGACTTTAATCTATATAAAGGCATTACGTAGCGAGACAATAGAGACACACGAATAAAACAGACGGCGGTAGAGAAACGATTGAAGCGAAAAGGTCGCTTTGAGATAAAGTTGAATTTGGGGCGAGTGTTGAATTTATTTTGCGCCAGTGTTTTTGGAATTGCGATCTACGGAGGTAGAACCATTTTGTGTTGATTGAATCAAGTTGTAGCGTTGATTTCGCTTTGCAGTTTGGCAAAGCGTGGAATAGAAATTTCGTCGGTCGTGCTTTTGGTAATGCATTCGTTCTTATTAGAGACGGTGGTCTCTGTTTGTCAGTGAAAAAGGATTTTCAACGAACCAATCCGAGCTTTCGTTTAAATCAAATGTATAAAAGCTTCAGGCTCATAGCAAGACTACTTCTTGAGCCGGAATAAAATAAATTTTAGATCAGCTTTGTTTCAGCGCAGGTATTCGGGTTATCTAGCTCAACTGGTCCTTTAGGATTCCCGAACAAAGTCTGTGACACTCATTTTATACCTCTTAGGCCTGTAAAACACTCTCAGATACCTAATATTATCAACAACGTGAATAGAACTCAATCAAATATTTTACACAAATTGAAACTGTAAGTTATAAAAGCTACTAAATTATCATAAAACAATTGCAGTTAATTAAAATGAAAAAAGATACCGTACTAATTGTTGTGCAATATAGGCTAGTGCTCGAACGACTTTATACCGACCAAAATGTGTATGAACTAGATTGAAAAATGCGTGCAAAAAAATAACAATCAATGGTTGTTTTGCCAAGTTTTTCAGAATAAATTCGTAACCTAGCAGCAGATTCTAAAGTACTAACCTATATAAAAAATAAAAGAACACGTCTTGTTTTCTAAAGAATTTCATTTTGTCCCTAAGTTAGAAAAGGCTTAACCATTATAGACCTTTCGAAACTAAATTCGCTAATATTCACTCCAACTTGTCCAACCGAAATTAATCATAATTTTCAAAAGGCTGGATATTACTGGTTAGGCGACACGCTAGTGTAGCTGAACTCCAACGACGAGTGTGACGAATTCTTGCAGCAGCTAAAATATTCCCCCACTGACTAAAAGTGTGCAATTAACCTAAAATATTCACATAGCTATCTAAAATAGCCCCAGCTTATGGCATCTGATTTATTTGAAAAAAATTCAATGATTACACTGGATAACAAAAAAAATTTTTGTTATGCTTATTGCACTTTTTTGGGTGTTGCAAAGTGGATTTTGAACGCTGAGTTTAAAAATACAATTTATTTTTTTCTATCACGTATAGCCCCTTCGTACACAATGTGTACAATTGTGCACATGCAAACTAATTGGGTTTTATCTAACTCAGCAAAGCAATTGTTAGCTTGGTAGAGCATGTAAACATTTGTTTATGTTGTTAACGTTACCAGCAATAATACTAAATTAAAAATTTGTTAATTTGTTCTATAAAAGTTTGATTTTTAAATGTCTATTTGGGGTTACATTTTGTACTAAAATAGGAGTGCATTTGATATTTCTGATGTACCCTTTAAAAAGTTGAAAAAGTTAGATAGCTTGTCGAAAATATGTTGAAAAGGATCAATATCTTTATTTGGAAGCTCTCTGTTGGATAAAAAAATATTTTACAAGTGGCTATAATCTTTTAAGTTTAAGTATTATCATTTGTACACATTGTTTATCAACCAATAAAAATGTTGTTAAAAAAACAAAAAATTACATCAAATATATGGGTTCGTACAAATTTGTGTACAATTGTACACATCAATTAATTTGCATATGAATGACGTCACATCCAAAAAAATAATTGTTTCATTTATCGGTGACCATAACCTTTTCATAAAAACAAAAAATTGTACACATCAATTAATTTGCATATGAATGACGTCACATCCAAAAAAAAATTGTTTCATTTATCAATGACCATAACCTTTTCATAAAAACAAAAACTAGTTTTTTGCTTATTTCCTTCAAGGGGCGTGTACGAAAGGGATAGATTTTTATATATGTCATTTCCTTTTGTATCCCAAAATTTCATTTTTTCGTAAAATATATAATTTTTTTGTTTATTACCAGTATCATATCCATTAAATTTTAGTTCAAATGCCATTTATTTGAATATTTTCGAAGTTACTAATATATATTCAAGCATTTAGCCCGACATTTTAACCACAAATATATTCCAAACAGCCTACCTCTTCATTCACAAACCAAATCTACTGAAAAAGAACTAACTACCTGGTATTTACGATTAATAGGTACCTTTTTGCTTTGTTGCACATAATGTTTTATCAACGTCTTGTCAAGTTGCCTGAAAAGTTATCGTGCTGCAGTGCTTATAACAGCTGATTTGTGATCATACTAAAAAATAAATTTCTGATCCAATATATTGGACTGCGTGACTGAAAAATTAATCTTAGCGAAATACTTTACCGAAAGATCCCAAAGTGTGTTGTTACCCATAACTTCAAACATACCATAACATATAGCCTGCATTAAAGCTTCTTATAATTTATTACTGACAAGGATATTTCTTATCTTGTACAAATGCATACTATATAGTAATGTACCCACAACGCACACGTTACAATGTTTTTGTGTCAGCAGTTTTCTTATCTGTTGTTGTGAAGAAGAGATATCAGCATTCGGCAATGCTAAGTTTTTATGATAGTTTTTTTGGTAATGCAGTATTCATGCAATATATGGCATATAAAGCATATAGAATATTTATGCGAGCTAAAACAGACTTACTTTATTGTGTTGCTTGTTCTTAGTAGTGTGTTAATTGGGTATGTTACAACATAAACTTGTTGTTAGTTTAAATACTTTATTTGAATGCTCTGAAGTAATTTCGTGTGTATATTTCAGCTTATTTTTAGTTTACAGAATTATTAAGTAATAATGGCTAGTCGCAGTCCTGTATAAATCATCCAGATAGTTTTTGTTACATCTTCGGAAAGTTTACTCCAAAATCTCAAAAGTTGAAGATTACAAAGAAAGTAGCTGTAGCTTACAAATATTATTTTGGATGTAACGTGGGAGATCAGGAAAAACTTTGGGCATCACGTATATGTTGTAGAAACTGTTATGCATCTCTGACTCAGTGGTTAAATGGAAAGCGCAAAAAGTATACCTTTTGCTGTACCGATGATGTGGCATGAACCCACAAACCATTTTTCAGATTGTTATTTTTGCGTAATCTAAATCACAGGTCATTCTAAGAAAAGTGAAGCTATGTAACCCAATTATCTTTCTGCATTATGACCACTAAATTGTTTGTCTCAAGGTATTCCAATTCTCATTCCTCCATCATTTTTAGACAAAAATGCAGAAATAAACGATAGCCCAAATGCCTCACCGCAATATGCAGCTTCATTAAAAGTTTAGCAGGTGATACAACGAAGAATGTTGATCAAAATTTTACTTTGAGTAAAACACCACACCTGCTGGACCAAAGTGATTTGAATGATTTAGTCAGAAATTTAGGGTTAACTAAAGAAAATTTAGAAGTCCCTGCTCAAGTCTAAAACAATAGAACTTTTTACAAAGAGATGTTAAAGGCACTTACTATAGTACTTGTCACACACATCTTAAAAAATATTTCTCAGTTTTAAATAATGTAATTGCTACTGTTTCAATGTTGCTGTTTTTTTTTAACTACTTAGTTATAAGTATGACCCTAGCGAATGGAGGTTGTTTATTGACTTCATAAAATCAAGTTTAAAGGCAATTTTACTGCACAACAGAAATGAAAAACCTTCAGTTACGCTTATGCTTGTTGCTGGTTTAAAAGAAACTTATAAATCAATGGAGACCATTCTGCACTTAATAAAATATTCTCTGCGTAATTGGAACATTTGTGAATATTTAAAAGTGATTGAATTACTCCTTGGAATGCAAATGGGTTATACAAAACATCAATGTTTCTTGTGTCATTGGGCCAGCAGGGATGACATCAACTATTACCAGCAAAACAAATGGCGTAAACGAACTGAGTTTGTACCAAGAAGATTTAACGTTCAACATGAACCCTTATTTGAGCCTCAAAAAATTTACCTGCCGCCATTATAGATCAAACTGGGTTTATTTAAAAATTTTGTGAAAGCACTGGATCCGAGTGCAAGGGAATTTTGTTACATGCAGCAAAAATTTCCTAACAAAAGTTTTGACAAAACAAAAGCTGGAGTGTTTGTTGGTCCAGACATCCGGAAGTTGATTTGCGATGCTTGGTTGTCCAAAATTTTTTGGGCAGTTACAAATCGCCCAACTTCTTGCAAATTGTTGCAGATTTTCTTTGTGCCTATCAAGAACTAGGAGACAGAATGTCATTAAAAATCCATTTTCTACATGCTCATTTGGACTTCTTACCTTCAAATATTGGGAATGTTAGTGACAAATATGGTGAGCGATTCCATCAGGAAATCAGAGAAATGAAAAATTGCTATCAAAGAAAGGTTAATGAACATAGAATGGCAGATTATTGTTGGTTTTTACAAAAAGAAAGCGATGCACAGCACAATCGGAAGTCAAAGCAACAAAAGTTTTTTAATGCTGGCCAAATGGTGAAGTGTTTAGATTGTTTTGTTTATTATTTGTGATAAACCCAGTCAACAATGCTATTCAGGGCCCATCCTGGCCCTGCGAGGGCTGCCCGTATGGGACCGTATCGTTTTGGCCACGGGCGCTGCAGTGGCCCCGCATGGGCTAACCGCACGGGTTTAATCTGACTTTCAGTTTTAAGCCGTAATCAAAAATTAAAACATTCTAATAAACTAACCTTTTCAATTATTTTAAAAAAGGAACAGTTTGCATAAATACTCTGAACCATATGAAACTTATGCGGTAAGCCCACGCGGAGCCACTGCAGCGCCCGCGGCCAAATCGGTGCGGGTTCCGTATGGGCAGCCCTCGTAGGGCCCGCATGGGCCCTGCATGGCACTGTTGGCCGGGAAGTGAGTATATTTACATACAATGAAGCTTTACTGAAATACTTATTTACTTTAAATTAGTTTACTGAAGTATTAAGTTTTAATTGAAAGAACTTTATAGTAGTTTATCCATCGGAAGCATTTAAATTTTTAGTTTGTTTGGAAACAGTTATAATTTATAATACATTAACTTAAAAACGTGACGTGTTAGAGCAAAACTAACAACAGATATAAAATCAGCGCCCAAAATTCACCCTAGATCACCATTCCACTACTTGTTAGCAAAAATTTTGTTGTCTAGTGTTGTTTTAGACAAAACTACCTTCTAACATCTGCCTTTTCTCTAACACATGCAATCGGTAAGAAACAAAATTTTCAAAATGGCTGACAAACACGTGTTTACCAGTAGGTGGCAAGTTTGATGTTACAATGATAGAAAAAGACGAACGAATTTGGCACAATAGTCGTTCAGCGAAACTGATGCGAGAAGTCAGCTAAAACCTAATGCTAATCAAATGTGACAAATTCGTCACTTGCGGCGTTAAGAGGTTAATTTACTTCAAAAACATTTTCCTTCCGCCATCGTCTCCACAAAATTTGTAACATGAATACTGTGAAGATCAGCTACAGCTGTATGCCGAACATGGCAGTGATCTTATCCAGACACAACAGAAGTATCTTAGGATCAAAAAACATCCCTGTTCATCTTCCTTGCGACTTTCGACGCAAGGCTGAATGCCCCCTAAACAGCCATTGTCGCAAAAAGGTATCATTTGTAAAGCCAACATTTTAACAGATAGCAACGACCCTCCCAAATGCTACTATGATTGCTGCGAAACGGAATTTAAATCCCATTTTTATAACCATTACCAGACTTTCAAGAACAAGCAGAAAAAATATATCTATTGAAAGCACTTCTGGAAAGTAATAGATAATGGAAAAAATCCTCGCATCGATTGGAGCATTTTGGCCAACTCCAACACCTACCAATCCGGTGCCGCCAGGTCTAGTCTCTGCTTTGATAAGAAGCTAGCCATTCTCCTGGCAGATCTATCGTCATCGTCGTCGTCCTTTGAAGAGGTATCCACTCCAGGTCAGACAAACAGGACTGGCGACGAAGGTTTATCCTTTTATACTCCAGGCTGCTGTACTGCCTGAATCAAATGCTGGCAGTGATGTTCGTAAGTCAGCATCGAGTTTCTTCATCCAAAACCGTCAGACCTCGTGCTCCACGTACTGTGGTACCCGATGTATAGGGCACGCTGTTAGAACATGGTCTGGGGTTTGCTCAGAAGGGCCACACTCGCATATCGGTGAAGCGAGACCCCATTTGTGCATGGACGAATAGAATCGCCCAACACCAATCCGCAAGAGGTTGAGCTTAACCTAAGTTGCTCGGGGTAAGCCATTCCAACAGGCCTGGTACCGGTCCTGGGCACAAAAACACGGAGCCTGGAACATTTTCACAGTACTCCGTTTTCCATTTGTGATTTGTCCATTCAGAAGCACGGATGCCAAGTCTGACAAGGTTGTCCAAAAGATTTTGCGTAGCTGGCACAAACGGGCGTCTGGATCTTAGTCTCACTTGGCGAGTATCTGAGGACCCACTTACAAAACCATACAAGATATGATCAGGATTCAGAGATTCACGGTAAGCCAAGGAGAGTGTCCCTCTCAGTTGGCGAAGCTCAGCTGGCTGGATGCCTGAGATTATAGGTAGGTGGTCAGTTGGAGTGAGACGCAGGCATTCAGTGAATATGTGCAAGGCGTCGTTCAAGACACTGTCGATGAGGCGAGTGTGAGCACTGCGACACCAGACTGCCGCACAGTACTCACCTGTTGAGTAGACTAGAGATAAGGTGGTTATGCGTAGTGTTTTTAGCACCAGCACCCCATCTCGAGCCCACGAGTTGTCTCAGCAGTGTGATGCGCGAGGATAGTTTTTTTGCTTAATGCTACTAAATGGTGACAAAACGTGAGCGATCTGTCCAGTTTTACCCCAAGATAAATAGGGGTTGGATAGAACGGTAAAAGTCCACCGTTGTTGTAGGCTTTTACGTAGCTCACGTTTGGCCTCTCGGTTATTTAAGTGAAAGGCTGCCGTCACCGTCTTAGTGTGATTGAGCATCAACCTCCAAGTCTGGAGATACGCTGAAAGTGTAGACATGTCTTGGCTTAAAGTCCCCTCCAAGTCCTTCCAGTTTCCAGAAGAGCGCAACAATGCTAGATCATCAGCATAAGCAAACTTTCTGGAAATCATAAAAGGAAGGTCGTACGTATAGATGTTAAATAGGAGGGGAGCCAAGACCGATTCCTGAGGAACGTCGTTTTTAAGACGGCGTAGCCTGCTTTGCTTGCTGTCACCGGTAGTAAGGGTGAAACTTCGATTTTGGACAAGCTCCATAATCATTCTGACCATGTGCTTATCCGAAAGTAGTCTCAGCAGCTTGCAGGTAAGGCCACGGTGCCAGACAGTGTCATAAGCAGCTGTCAGATCGACAAATACGGCACCGGCCTTCTTTTTAGCCTCAAAAGAATCCTCGATGTTCTGGGTTAGCAGAACAACTTGATGTATGGTTGACTTCCCGCGTCGGAACCCAGCCTACTTTTTAGGGAGCAGTGGATCGACTAATGGCTCAACGCGGGCGTAGATAAGGCTCTCAAGGATCTTGTAGGGGACACAGAGCAGAGATACCGGTTGATAACTCTCTGGGTTCCCCATGGGCTTCATTGGTTTTGGGATCGCGACTACAAGCGCTCTTCCCCAGATCTTGACAATTTTGAGTCGGCACAAACAGGAAGAAAGGAAGTCACGTAACCAGGACTTCAAAGCAGTTCGAGCATGGAGTATGAGCTCTGGGCAGATGGAATCAGGTCCTGGAGCTTTACCTGGTTTTAGATTTTGGAGGGCAGCAGTAAATTCTCTCTACGATAAAGTGTCAGAGATATTTACTGGGTCTGGTGTTGAGGCCCTCCAAAGGTCAGACACTTATTGAGAGACAAGTCAAAAAGACCTGTAGTCAATAGCCTCATATTTTCCATTTCTAACCAGCTGAGATGCAATAGCATCGGTTGAAACGGAACAGTGACGAGGAGAGTGTTGTGACCAACCGGTAATTTTGTTTAAAATACTCCATGCTTTTCGACTAGAGTGTGAAAATTCAATGCTCCGAACTGCTTCGGACCATCGATCCCTCGCTTCCTGTCAAGCTTGGCAAGCAGAGCTGTAGCAGCCAAAGTGGATTCGTATCCCTGAGGAGACTGCAGGAAGGTTTTATAGAGGGATTCACACTCTGCATCCGGAATATAGTTATTTCGATACCCGCGTGGGATAATCTTTTTAGCTGCTTTCTTAAATGGTGTTACAGAAGTCCTGGTAAGCCACATCCACATCAAGTGAATCAGGCGGCAACAAAGTCTTAGCGAATTTATTTGTCGAAGCAATGTAGTGACTCCATTTGGCCTTGCGGAAATTTCATCGATTAACAGGCATGCTTGGCACTGCCATAGCAAACTTTGGTGGTGTAATAAGCGAAAGTCGATGTTGTGACCTGGAGAACTTTTCAAGGACACGTCTATCCGGTAAGCGACTGTTTGGACCTTTGCTAGCGAAAGCCAGATCCGGATTGATGCCAGTGTTCCAGCGGCCAGAATAAAAACTGGCAGCATCCTTGGCATGATGTAGGAGGGCAAGACAATTAATACTTGCCCAGCCAGCCAAGCACTCACCGTCCGGACTGTTATGATCGTAACCCCAGTCAGCATGACGACAGTTAAAAGTGCTTGCGTGAAGACATGAATGAGGAAACACTGGGAGATCAGGGATCGCAATCGCGTTGGCAGTGGTTTGTAGCCTTGTAGAGATCTCGCTAAGCATCGAACACGGTTTTTTCAATTACTCACGATCTTTTTCATTACGTATGATTCTTGTATATCCACACTTTTTCTACACTACGTCACTTGCCGGTGACAAGAGATCTACTTGCGTCTATGCAGTTGCGCCTTATTAATACAAAATAGCTATTTATTAATTTTTAAAGTTATTGAGAGATTTTATTGTTATGATTTTTCAAATTGTCTATTTTTCAATTTCTATTATGTTTTTCTTTAATATACATGTATATGTATTTATTTTGTTTTTTTGTTGTTTTAATTTCTGATAATCGTCTAATGAGGTGAGTTGTATACAATACGTCATTTGGAGGATGTCGGGAGGAGTTGTGTAAGGTGGAGGGTGGAGGGTGAATCCTAATCCTATTCTTAATCTTATTAGTATTCCTATCCTTATCCTAATCCTATTATTAATCCTATGCCTAATTTTATTTCTAATCCTATTCCTAATTTTATTCCTAATCCTATTCCCCAATCCTATTCCTAATCCTATTCCTAATCCTATTCCTAATCCTATTCCTAATCCTATTCCTAATCCTATTCCTAATCCTATTCCTATTCCTAATCCTATTCCTAATCCTATTCCTAATCCTATTCCTAATCCTATTCCTAATCCTATTCCTATTTCTATTCCTAATCCTATTCCTAATCCTATTCCTAATCCTATTCCTAATCCTATTCCTAATCCTATTCCTATTCCTAATCCTATTCCTAATCCTATTTCTAATCCTATTTCTAATCCTATTTCTAATCCTACTCCTATTTTTAATCCTAATCCTATTCCTAATTTTATTCCTAATCCTATTAGTAAATCCTATTCCTAATCCTATTCCTAATCCTATTCCTAATCCTATTCCTAATCCTATTCCTATTCCTATTCCTAATCCTATTCCTAATCCTATTCCTAATCCTATTCCTAATCCTATTCCTAATCCTATTCCTAATCCTATTCCTAATCCTATTCCTAATCCTATTCCTAATCCTATTCCTAATCCTATTCCTAATCCTATTCCTAATCCTATTCCTAATCCTATTCCTAATCCTATTCCTAATTCTAACTTTAATCCTAATCCTAATTCTAATTCTCATCCTAATCCTAACTCTAATCCTAACAATAATCCTAAACCAAATCCTAACAAAGTCAGTGGTTCTGAGTTTGATTCCCACCCAAGATAGAAACAAGAGTTCAATTTTAATCCTAAGAAAGACAATGGTCTTGAGTTTGATTCCTACCCGAGTCAGTAGACCACATGGCTGTAAATCCTAACTTAGTTTTAACCCTAAGAAAAACAGTGGTCCTGAGTATGACATGCAACCAAGTTAGAAGCAAGAGTTAAATCCTAATTCTAAAAAAGTCAGTGGTCCTGAGTTTGAATCCCACTTAAGACAGCGAAGCTGGAAATCCTTACCCCAAGAAAGACAGTGGTCCCAAGTTTGATTCCTGCCCAAGGCAGAAGCAATAGTTCAATCCTAACTTTAACCCTAAGAAAAACAGTTGTCCTAAGTTTGATTTTTACTCAAGACAGAAACAAGATTTTAATCCTAACCTTAAGAAAAATAGTGGTGCTAAGTTTGATTCCCACCAAAGCCAGAATATGTTTTGAACTGGTCTGTTACAATTTTATTTAAAGAAATTCTCTCGACTTTACGTATTGTTGTCTTTAGTTATAAAAAATTATCACAATTTGTTAAGAATTTTTTTTTATCATGATTTATAAGTTCGTTTGATAGTAAGATATTAGATAAAAGTTACAATTAAAAAATTTTTTTATAAAAGAATAGTGTTTTTATTGCTTTTGTAAACAAAAGTTCATGACAAACCTTGAAAAATACACAGATTGTCATGAAAAGTTTTATTTAAAACAACCACAGTGTTGTCTATTTTACCAAGTTTTTTGTATCATAACAGCAATAAACCTATTTTTCAAGTCAACTGTTGAACTTTGACTTTTCTTTTTTGCGTCATAATCACAGTTCTTTTTCTTTCTGTTATTCTCGTTTTCAACACTATCTTTGTCATTTTTAAGGTAATAACGATTCATTTTCTTGTGTTTTTTGCTCTATGTCGTCATCACCAACCCATACAATCTAGTTAATTTTACACTTAACTTATTTTCGTTGACATTCATGTGTTTGTTTTTTAGCTCTGCTTAATTTTTTAAATTTTTTTGCAATTTTAAAAGGATTCTCGTCAAACTTCTTATTTTTTTAAAATTGTTGTTACTTTTAACAGTAAAACATGTGAACTTTTGATGTGGACAAATTGTGTGGACAAATTCCTTATTGTCACGTAGAATAAAATTTGTGTTCCGTATTTGATGCATGATAAAATTGACTTAAAACACAGCAATATGCTTTTGGTAAAGCACCTTATATTTGCTATTTTAAAACGTTATTAAAATTTTTTACATTGTTTCGGTTTGTTTTACCACAAATTTTGTAATTGTTCACAGCAAGTTTTGTAGACACTTAAAAATTTTTTAATAACAGTTATTTCTTTTTCTCAAATGAAATTAGTTATATTAAACAAACCAAGAAAAGAAAACCGTCAAAAGTTCACATGTTTCACTGTTAAAGCTAACCACAATTTCGAAAAAAAATAGAATTAGAAATAGGATTAAAATAGGATTAGAAATAGGATTAGTAATAGGATTAGTAATAGGATTAGGATTAGAAATAAGATTGGGAATAAGATTAGAAATAAGATTAGAATTAGGATTAGGAATAGGATTAGGAATAGGACTAGGATTAGGAATAAGATTAGGAACAGGATTAGTAATAGGATTAGAAATAGGATTGGAAATAGGATTAGGATTAAAAATAGGATTAGGATTAGGATTAGAATTCACTCTCCACCCTCCATCCTCCATTCTCCACCCTCCACAGTACTCCTCTCGACACCCTCCAAATGACGCATTGTATACTACTGAGGTGTTTTTTGGCAAAACAGTATGTTGCGTTTTTTAAATAAAAATGTTCCTGAGCAATGTTTTACTTTAGTTAGTAAATTTTGCTCTGATCCTCATATTGAGCACTGTTACAGCTAAATTGATAACACTTATATATATATGGCTTTAATTTAGAAACTTACTTTTGTATTTTCCTTTTACAAAATAAATTTATACAGTTTACCACAACCTTATGTTTTTAACGCTTATTTTTAAGTTTGTGTCATAGTATTTTTATTTTTATTATCTAAAGAAGGTTGTAGTAACTAAATTCGCTTTTACAAATTTTTCAGTACCGTATCGAAGATGAGAATTAGATCCTTGAAGAGTGGCAAACATTGAGGAGTTGGTTATACGTGTAAAAAACTATCGTTTACACACTGGGAGTATGTTTTATCTATTGTGTTACATTCTATTTAATCATTATCATGCACTGCTACAAATTGCACTCCTCATTAATGTATGTTTTTCCATGAGAAAAAGTCATTTAGTGTTTTATCGTTGCGATTTTGTGTAAAACCAGGGTCCATCTACATAAAAATCATGATCGGAACAATAAGTCCGATTTACTAGTGGAAGAAACCAAACTATTTAAAGCTAATCCACTATATGCCGACCTAAAATTAGAGGATGGTAGAGAAATCCCGTTTTCTCTTTGAGATTTGTCTTTAAAGGAAAACTCATCCAGGAAAAAAAACCATGTTACAAATATGATGAGGCAACAGAACCTTTATCGCATGAACAAAGCAAAACTGTTAACAGTGATTTGCAATATGAAGTCAATATTTTTTAAAATCAATCTGACAGTAATCATGAAATTGAAAACGACGTAAATCACGACCAACCCGAAGTTTTTGAAAATATAGTTCAGTTGCTTTGATTTTTGCGAATTTATCATCCTATTGACTGCTACAGGGATCCTGCATTTTACTGTATATTTTTTGTAGTGTTTTGAATAATTTCCTGGGGGTGAATGTTATGAGTTTCAAACTTGGCAATCGTTTGTCAATTCAATCTGCTATTTGTTTTAGCACGCACTTCAATTCACATTAATGTTTGTCGTGATTGTAATTGGAATTGGTTTTCAGAAAGATGTTTTCAGTTCTTACAAAGATGTGGTATAATTTTGTGTGTTGCAATTTAATGTGTTATAATTTTAGATGCCAATAAAATAGGCTTTTAGATCCTTAATAAAGGTTAAATGCTAATTAAATTAAATTAATATATTACATTCTACAAGTTGTGTGCTTTAATTTAGAGCGCATGGCTAATAGTATAATAGCATTGTGACTTTTGATAGAGTTTTTTGCATTTTTTTCTTTTTTTCTCTCTCTTATTTACTTCTTTTTCATCTCAAACGCTCAAGAATGCTGAATTGAGTCTTGTTCAGCATTACAAGTTACGTTATTCGTTTATTGCCGTGTCTTTTGATTGGTTGAATTGCCACAGCATAAATTTCTTTGTCTGATTTTAAACTAAATATAATAATTTTTTAAAAAATCTAGCCCAATCAAGCGGCTTCGATTGTTGTCTAGCAACGTTGCCTGAATTGTATGAATAGCTCACAATTTTTAAGCATAACATTAGCCATCGGGGTGCTAATTTATTTTTACACATTAAGCAGTTCCATAGGCTACGAATTTATTGTTGAGTGATTATTCCCAGATGTGGCGCTGTAAATTGTTTTGAAGTTTAGTAAAGCTTGGGAGCCAGTTTAACAAGAATTGATCAATTTTTTTAATTTTGTGGATAATACTGTATAGGCCTATTTGTTTTAGTCGAAAACCATGGTTTCTTTGTATCTGTAGAGAGAAGTTTTTAGTGAACCCATTCGTACTTAGCTAGACCAAACTGTTTAAAGAACTTCAATCTCGCGGCAAATTATTTCTAAAGTGTCATAAATAAAAATTTTGTAAGTACAGCTTTACTTCAGCGCAAGTGTTTAAGTTACTTACACTAATGTAGTTCATTCATTAGTGTAAGTAACTGGTCTTTTTGGAATACCAAATAAAGTTGCGACATTAATACAAGATTATATGTCTTCTGAACTCCAAGTAGTCAAATAAAATACTCACATTGAACTTTCTGTTTCCTCCTGACTTGTCATAAGCTTTTGAAATGGGCACAAAACAGCAAAATAATGCTTCAAAGTCTTTTTTCTTCTTTATGATAAGTTTATCCGTTTACTGCATAAATTTTTAAATTTAAACAAAAAAATTTAAATTGAGCTTAAAAATCATTAAATTCATCTAGATTAATGCTAACCTATTAACAATTAAAAAAAATAAAAAATGGGGTAATTTTATAGTTGTATCATATATGATACAAAACGTGCTTCGAAAAAATTTTGCAAAAAAATTTCAGAATAAAATTTAGCGTTTATTAAAGAAAATTTTTACACAATTTTTTAAACAATGTGTGCAAAAGTAAAACTAGAATAAAAACAATCATCAGGATCGTCGTCGTTTGAAGGATATTCACTCCAGGTCAGACACAAATAGGATTGGGGCTGAGGGTTTATCCTTTTACTACCCCAGGCTGCTGTACTGCCTGAATCAGATGCTGGCAGTGATGTTATTAAGCCAGCATCGAGTTTCGTCATCCAAAACTGTCAGACCTCGTACTCTATGTGGTACCCGATGTATAGGGCACGCTGTTAGAACACGGTCTGGGGTTTGCTCAGAAGCGCTATACTCGCAATTCGGTGAAGGAGCGAGACCCCATTTGTGCATGGACGAATAGAATCGCCCAACACCAGTCTGCAGGCGGTTGAGCTTAACCCAAGCTGCTCGGGGTAAGCCCATCCCAACAGACATAGCACCGGTCCCGGGAAAAAATTACGGAGCCTGGAAGCATTTTTACAGTACTCGGTTTTTCATTTGTGATTTGTCCATTCAGAAGCACGGATGCCAAGTTTGGCAAGGTTGTCCAAAAGATTCTGCGTAGCTGGCACAAACGGGCGTCTGGATCTTAGTCTCATTTGTGAATATCTGAGGACCCACTTACAAAACCATACAAGATATGATCGGGGTCCAGAGGTCCACAGTGATCTAAGGAGAGTATCACTCCCATTCGGCGAAGCTCAGCTGGCTGGATGCCTGAGATTATAGGTAGGTGGTCAGTTGGAGTGAGACGCAGGCATCCAGTGAATATGTGCAAGGTGTTGTTCAAGACACTGTCGATGAGGCGAGTGTGAGCACTGCGACACCAGACTGCCGCACAGTACTCACCTGTTGAGTAGACTAGAGATAAGGTGGTTATGCGTAGTGCTTTTAGCACCAGCACCCCATCTCGAGCCCACGAGTTGTCTCAGCAGTGTGATGCGCGAGGATAGTTTTTTTGCTTAATGCTACTAAATGGTGACAAAACGTGAGCGATCTGTCCAGTTTTACCCCAAGATAAATAGGGGTTGGATAGAACGGTAAAAGTCCACCGTTGTTGTAGGCTTTTACGTAGCTCACGTTTGGCCTCTCGGTTATTTAAGTGAAAGGCTGCCGTCACCGTCTTAGTGTGATTGAGCATCAACCTCCAAGTCTGGAGATACGCTGAAAGTGTAGACATGTCTTGGCTTAAAGTCCCCTCCAAGTCCTTCCAGTTTCCAGAAGAGTGCAACAATGCTAGATCATCAGCATAAGCAAACTTTCTGGAAATCATAAAAGGAAGGTCGTACGTATAGATGTTAAATAGGAGGGGAGCCAAGACCGATTCCTGAGGAACGTCGTTTTTAAGACGGCGTAGCCTGCTTTGCTTGCTGTCACCGGTAGTAAGGGTGAAACTTCGATTTTGGACAAGCTCCATAATCATTCTGACCATGTGCTTATCCGAAAGTAGTCTCAGCAGCTTGCAGGTAAGGCCACGGTGCCAGACAGTGTCATAAGCAGGTGTCAGATCGACAAATACGGCACCGGCCTTCTTTTTAGCCTCAAAAGAATCCTCGATGTTCTGGGTTAGCAGAACAACTTGATGTATGGTTGACTTCCCGCGTCGGAACCCAGCCTACTTTTTAGGGAGCAGTGGATCGACTAATGGCTCAACGCGGGCGTAGATAAGGCTCTCAAGGATCTTGTAGGGGACACAGAGCAGAGATACCGGTTGATAACTCTCTGGGTTCCCCATGGGCTTCATTGGTTTTGGGATTGCGACCATAAGCGTTCTTCCCCAGATCTTGACAATTTTGAGTCGGCACAAACAGGAAGAAAGGAAGTCACGTAACCAGGACTTTATAGCAGCTCAGCCATCAGGATGGGGTAGATGGATATTAGTGCTGTATTTAGAGTGATATGATCGCCTTGGTTACAGTTCGAAACCTACTTGAATTTGTTTTGTTTTTGGTAAAAACTTTTGATGGTATTTTTCTGTTCTTGGCTAGACAATTTTTTCAAATCTGTTTAAATTTCAGCCATATCTCTAAATAAAAACTAAAAAATTAAATAAAAAATTTCATCTGGCAGAAATATACATGTATTGAGATCTTTGAAAGTAAGTTGAGATAGTCGCTTCATAGTTGGCCTAAAGAGGACCCCCATCATTTCCTGCAAGGTAGAAGGAGAAATAAAGGCGGTGATAATAAAAATGCATATACAACATTGACATGGCATTTTTCATTCAAAAAATGCCAATTTTTATTTAAGCAAGCTTATAGATTTGTGAAAAAAAAGCGTTTTTCCAATGTTTTTCTACCAAAAGTTTTTTTGTTTTGGTGAATGGTCTTCTTGTTTTAGGCGTATGACTGTCTCAGATTTTTTCAGTTTTTAGAAAATTTGCCGATGAGCCATCTGGCAGCCCAGGCTAAGAGTAAAGAAAAGTTTTTGCTGTTTTGAACAAAAACTGAAACCGATTCTGCCAAAACTGACGAGTATCTACCCAACCGCTATTTCAGCCACTGCCTTCTAATGGAAAAGCGTCTTTTGGAGAACAGGAAAACT
Organism: Diplosoma virens; assembly: GCA_963680785.1. Classification (NCBI taxonomy): domain Eukaryota; kingdom Metazoa; phylum Chordata; class Ascidiacea; order Aplousobranchia; family Didemnidae; genus Diplosoma; species Diplosoma virens. The sequence continues at coordinate 33,224 of CAVMFT010000173.1, forward strand.
ATCAGCGAACATTGTTAACAAGTTTTAATGACTTATTTCTTTGACTAATAACAACTATGTCTAATTGTCAACCATGATCATGCTGAACATCTAACGTCACATTACAAGCAAGGTGAATGTTCCATCACCTTGGTCAACTGCTTGATGCGCTCGTAATCTTATCACAGGAAACTCATTAGATCTATACTAGAACAGAAAAGCTAGTACTTCCAAGTTTCTTTTGATAAGCCATATTAAGACATTCTGCATGAAATAGCTTTACTAAATCAAAATAGGCTTTTTCTCGATAAAGTTTTTATTTGATGAAAAAAAATTATCTAACACTGTTTTTATCGTTTCAGAATACGTTTACAATAAACTTTTTTCGCATGACCGTAGAAGCCAAGCTGTTGTTTTCTGTTTTCAAACGGATTTAAAATTGTTTGAGCCACGCGAACTCCATTAAAGAATTTGTCATAAAGTTTCTTTTCTCAATAAAGAACAAGAATTGCTTGAATAAACGAGGTATCCAACTCGCATCCTTCTGCTCCGAAGTCAGAGTGTCATAAAACTGAGTTATTCTGTAAAATACTAGTAGTTCGAATTGATTTGCCATATCTAAGTTTAAAATTGGTCGAGGATTTTTTTAGTTTCTTGTTTCCAGGTCAAATAGCATTTTGAGTTTTACATTGCAAGACATGACTTACCACATGTTGTATCATACATGATAGAACCACATTTATACGTGTAATTAGGTCAATTTACACTAAAAATTTGAAAATAAGATTTCTAATAATTGATTACGAAGTAATAACTAAAATACAATAGATAAGAAGATTTCCTTTTATGTATGTTCCATTTTTACGCAGATCAAATATTTCAACTCCAGTTGGAAATGATGGGTTTGAACATGTTTCTACAACAATGTGTAAAACTTAAAAGCAGCAAAAATGATTAAATTTTACATCATTAAAATATTTTTGAAGCCAATGAAATAAGACAACAAAATGAAAGAAAACCTCTTCTAATAAACAACAGTCATCTGAATGGACAAATCACAAATAGAACGCGGAGTACTGCGAAAATGCTTCCAGGCTCCATGCTTTTGTACCCGGGACCGGTGCCAGGCCTGTTGGAATAGGCTTACCACGAGCAGCTTGAGTTAATCTTAACCGCCTGCGGACTGATGTTGGGCAATTACATTCGTCCATGCACAAATGGGGTCTCGCTCCTTCACTGAATTGCTAGTGTGGCGCTTCCGAACAAACCGCAGACCATGTACTAACAGCGTGCCCTATACATCGGGCACCACATGGAGCACAAGGTCTGACGGTTTTGGATGACGAAACTCGATGCTGGCTTAATAACATCACTGCCAGCATCTAATTCAGGCAGTACAGCAGCCTGGGGTAGTAAAGGATAAACCCTCGTCCCCAGTCCTGTTTGTGTCTGACCTGGAGCGGATACTTTTCAAACGACGAAGAAGAAGTTTGTAACTTTTTACACCAAAAATGAGCATTCTAAGATCAGTACTTTTTAAATTACAGCAATTTTATTACAAATAATAACTTTATAATATTTAACCCCAGCTAATTGCAATTGCAATTAGGTCACCTAAAGTTAAAAGGTCAGTTTCTATTAATCGTTATAATCATCTTTGAATAAATGGCCACTTCTCTTGTTAATATTCTGCCGATTTTTCAAACACAAGTTTTCGATCAATCAAAATCGGGTTATATTAATAACATTTTTTAAAATTTTATTTTATCTTTTTCCATGTAAAATAGTTGTTGGACAACAGTGTCGACGAAAATGCAATTAGTAAATTTTTTGTATTTCAAGAAACAAGAAGGATTTCAAACTGCCATTGTTGCAATTAAAATTGTTCTAATTTCTATTTTTTAATTCAGGGGTTCCTAATCGGGGTCTACTGAATATTTTAGAAGTTAACAGAGAAAAAAATTTTTATGGGATTGGTCTGAATAGGGTGGTCTATGAGAATAGTTTGGGAATCCACAAGACAACTCAGTTAACTCGAAAGAAAACGTGGTCTACTGTATAACAAACAAACAAAAAATTAACATAGCGTTGTAAAATTCCGTGAAATCTTCACCTTTGTTTGTAGGGAGGTTTACAACTTTCTTGGCACAAATATTTTTTGGTTTTCACTCCCCTGAACACGATAATGTACAAAAATTGTGCCTAAAATTTAGTTGAAACTCAAAAAAGTTGTAAATCTTGACCACAAACGAAGACGAAGATCTTTTTTGTTTTGGTTCTTAACTAGATTTAAATTTCAGTTCTATTACGAAATAAAAATATGTATATCGAGTCATAGGACAGTTGGCACTAAAAATTACTATCTATGGCATTGTGCATCACACATGCCGAACCTGAGCTCACTGCATGACCACGGTTTACAGCTTTAAACTCTCATCAGGAGCAGTCAGCTTACCCAGGTTTTGTCGCAGAGCTGGTTTTTTATATATATATATATATATATTATAGTAACAAATAACATCAATCTTTATATATACTGTATTTATATATAAACATTGATTGATTTATTTATATTTTAGAATTTTCTAGAATTAACCTACAATGAGTATACATAATGTCTATCTGTCTACATAAACCTACATTGAGTAGAAAGAGCTGTGCTGCAAATTGCTATGGTAATTATGATAACGAATAAAAGATTTTCCGCTTTCCCAAAAACAAAGAAGAAAGAGAAAAGTGTTTAAAAATAATACCACGTGACAACACGCCGGATTCGAAAAATACAGTTGCTTGCAAAAGACATTGGCCAAAATGTTATGAGACTATGCTAGGGTTACCATATTCAAATAGGCACAATTTCTGACAGATTTATGTCGGTCATGCTAACCAATGTTTTCGGCAAAAACAGTTGTATTATGATGTAAATTCTGGATTCATTTAAAGCACATTGCCGCCGTTGCTTTCCTTGTGGTAGATAAATACGGAACAAAATGGAAAAAGTAAAATTGTTGCATTTTACAAAAACAAATAGCATTTGTTTCTTTTAAACAACAATATTTATCAAAACGAAAAACGGCACAAAATTATCATATAATAGGCAACAAGAAAAATACAAAAATTAAACCTAGTCTAAAATAATAGAACCTACAAACAAGAAAAATTTTCTCTGGCTACGCATTGTTGAAGGTCTGATCTTCTTTAACAAACTCTTGTTGGATTTTAAAAACCCTAAGAATTTTTTACATCATAGCCTATCTTTTAAGCTTTATTGGAGCGTTTAAATTTTTTTATCGTCTCAACCATCATCTTTTTTTGTCCACTGACTCTGCATCAGTGAAAATACTTTTTCGAAATATGCGTTCTGAAATACCTCATATGAAAAAAAACTGCACAATCTTTAGCAATTCTGTTGGCCATACAGGATGATTAGATTATTAAAAATATTTGCACTACTTTTTACGTGTTGGTAGTGCAGCAATTTTTTCATTATTCAAGCAATGTTACATCAAGGTTTTCAACTACAAACTTGATAAAAAAGTATTTATATTTGGCAGCATGATCAAGTAGTAAAGAGTGTCGTGATTGTGATCGATATAATTATGGTTCGAGACCTACCCGCTATTTTCTTGCATACTTGGTAAAGACACTTTTCGCCACTTTCCTCTACTTGACGCTTTAGCAAGCAATTCTAAAGTTTAGTCACATTTTTAAAAACTAAAATAAAAAATTTTAACCAGACAGCGAAATAAGACAAAATACGCATAATTCAAAAATCCCGGACATATCAACACATTTTAACATTTCTTCCTGATAAAGATTAAAACATTAAAATCGGGAAAATCCTGACGTATGGCAACTCTAGACTACGCAGTGCTACGGCAAGCTCAAACCACAATATCCTCCGTCTGTATTTACTTATATGAAACCTAGTTTGGTTCAGACACCAACTCCATCAGCCAGGTTAACGATGAAAACTTCTGCAAAAATCAACATCCTGATGAAATTAAATGCATTTAATAATCAAGACAAAATTTTAGATTTTAACAGTTTTAAAAGTGACATTTCACAACATGATTTTCAATGTGCCTTGATGATTAGGACAGTTTCTAAAGAAATCTATTTGCAATCCCTAGACCTTTTACAAAACACTGCTATTTTTCAATTTATGCTAAAAATTAAACAACATTTTTCCTTTGAGGCATATCATTTAAGAATTACAGTAAATGCACTACTGCCTCGTTAACTACAAAATTGAATAACTCGTATCACACAATGATCACAAGTAAAAGCAGTAGTAAGATTTTTAAATAATTTTACTTCTACACAAAAACAAAATATTTTATACGAGCCAGCTGCTACTTTTAAAAGTGTTGGTGAAAGAAAATATTCAAATGCAATGATTGTGCGTGGTTTTCGTTATTTTGTTTTTCAAGCACTGCCTACCGCAGATTTTGTAAAGGTTTTAAATTACCCAGCATTTTAACTTGAACTAGATTGACTTCATCTTCCAAACGTTACGACAATATTATTTATTATACTAAGCTATTTTAAAATTCAACAGATAAACAAAAAACGTGCACATTCTTTTAGTTGGATGAAGTTCATATTAAGTCTATGCTACAGTATCATGGAGGTGAAGCTTTGGACAAGCAATTAACAATCCTAGAAAATTAGCCAACCGGGTTATAAGTTACATGGTCATCCTCTGTGAAAGTAATAGAGTCAATCAATTAATCTTTTTTTAAAAAAATTAACACAATAAAGTCTGTGACGCACAAAAAATAACTAATTTTTTCTATTTGATTTTGTACATCTGCTAAAAACATAAGAAATAACTGGATTACTGAAGCCACAAAGGAATTAGAGTTTTACGATCATGACAGGAAACTTGTTGCAAAATGGTCTGGTATTAAAAATTGTTTTCGCACGAGCGCAAAAAACTTGTAAAAATATTCGGACTGACTTTTGAAGCAGTTTGTCCAATACCTATTGAAAGACAAAAAGTAGAAAATTAATTCCAAGTGCTTTGCGATGAAACTACAGTATTTCTGCTTTGAAGCTGCATCCAAAATTCAAAGAAGCAAAAGGTAGGATTTATTTTTTAAATGCAGTTTTAGATTTTTGGAAAATGGGAAATGTGCCTTCAAAGTGTACAGCTCCTATAACACGAGATAATTTAAGAACCGTGATCACTTTCTCTAAAAATATTATTGTTTAGAAACTTAAAAACTTCAATTTTATGATCCAAAATATGGGCTGTTCTGGAGGAAAAAGAATTAAAAGCTTAACAAAAGATACTGTTTCTTGTTTCTCTCAAATTTGCAGTGGTCTGATGGAGATAAGCAAATACTTATTTTAAAAAGAGTCTTTTGAGTATGTTATTTCAGTATTTTTTTGACTGATCGATTGGAAAAGCAGTTTAGCAAACTTTTGTAGAAAGAAAAACAGTTTATTGAAAAAAAAAACAGTCAGTATTTCTAAAGCAGAATTATTTTTAAATTTAAACATGCCGTAAATAATCTATTTGAAATTGAACCTGGTCACCATTTTCAAAAATGCTCTTTCAGTTAACTAAACAAATGTGCGACATATTGGATTGTTTGCCGGATATGCAAATCTCTGTTTCATAAGGTTCAATAACTGCACTTGTACATAGCTGGATATTTAACTGCTAAAAGCAAAAATAAAGATTTTGATGAAAGATACATCTACTATAAAAAGTATTGTGGATTTACGGGAGATTTAAATTAGGGTGGTTTACATAGATCTGGAGATTCCGTATGTCAGTGGGTTATATATAGTTATGTTATATTCTATGACATAGTTGATCATACCAACAGAAAATTTTGAATCTTTATGATTTAAAAATCAAAACGACTTATCTTCAAAGATTCAAAAACATTTTATTCAACAACTATTGCCATTTTACACTCCAAAATCTTTCCAATAACTGCAACAAAAAATTTATTTATTCATTTTATCTCATATTTATCCTCCTGACTCGCAGGAAAGCGACGGAGGCGCTAATACATAGGGTAGGCAATTACCCCGACCTGCATCCGGAGATGCCAAGATATTGCTGTCCGCTTGTAATTTAATAAAGATATGACTGTAATTTAGAACTGCTTGCCAGGACCACCAAGCAGGGAAATGTGCCGTAAAGTGTCTTTCTCAAAAACACAGCAGAATAGCGCGAGTGGGTTTTAAACCGAGAACGTGTTGGTCACGAGCCCGGCGCTTGAACCACTCGAGCACGCTGCCTACGAAAAATGCTCAAACATACAGAAAATTAATTAAATAATTTAAAGTAATCCTTTGAGTTGGCTTCTCAAAATTTTTGAAAATTGTTGTCAATGTGCAATAAATTAGCAGATGCAATAAGACTCTTGATGAAAGGTCTTGCTTTATCAAAAACATAAAGATACAAGATTATTACCTCCGGGGTTGTGTTGGAAGGTAGCACACAGAAGTATTTATTCATAATTTATATTTTTATTGAATAGTTTTGTCAGCCGACGCCTGTAGCAATTTTTTGTTATTTTTATAGATATTTTTAGCTAAAACAGAGTTTTAATAATTTTCCAGAGTTTTTAATGACGTAATTATGAGGTCATATTACCATAGCAACACAATTATGATCATTTATCAACTCCGCGAAGTCATGTTTTAATTAATGTACATGTTTTTTAATTAGCCTGTACTGTAACGACTGTTTAATATTGACAAATTTTTTATAAATTTTTGCCTCCAGTTTAAACTCGAGCTTGCACGCTGATATGGCCTGTAGTAGAGTTTGTTATGTTCAACAAGAAAGCTTCATTCGATTAGTGGAATTCTCGCTTGGCCGTGGTCAACCTCTTGGCTTGGAGAAGATTTTAAATTGAATAGTTGGAGTTTAATAAAAGGTCGAAGTTTAATGGTCGAATTTTAATGACGTAGAGATTTAAGTATCTTGGAGTCATATTTTCAAATGATAGTAGGCAGGATAACGAACTGGACACACGTATTAGAAAATCAAGTACAGTGATGATACTTTACCGATCAGTTGTACTGAAACGAGAGTTGTGTACAATAGCAAAACTTTTTATTTTTAAATCAGCTTTTGTTCCTAACCTTTCTGATGGTCATGAACGTTGGGTAATGATCGAAAGAGTGAGATCCCGAATAAAGGTGGCTGAAATTGAGTTTTTGCGAAAAGTCAGAGGTTTATCCTTACTTGACAAGGTTAAAAACATTGACTTTCGTCAATCACTCAACATCGAACTGCTGCTACTCCACATAGAACGATCGCAACTGCGCTGGTATGGCCATGTGACACGAATGTCCCACGAGTAAACAGAAAAGCAACTAATGCTCTTCCGAGTGGCAAAAGGCTGGTGGAATATGTGGCAAAGGGCGACCCAGAACTCGCTGGTGGAATATGTTGGTCTGGTCACCTTGTCTGGCCTGGTCAGGTCACGTCTTGGAATTCCACCAGCGAAATTGCCGCTAGTAGCAGGAGATTGGGATGCTTGGAAATCCTAATTTGAGCTGCTGCCCCGGCAACCCCAAAAGACAAGCGGCCAAAGGGAAATACACTTAACTAATTCAATGTTTTCCCTGAAAGTGATGATGATTGTGACTCATTATCCAAAAGTTAAGCTAAGCTATTAATCATAGTTATTAAGAAATTTTTCAAAATGCTTCTTGTGACCTTATATCTAGTTTTTTGTATAATTTATGTAAGGAATAGTTGACTGGATATTTATTTGAATGGCTTTCCTACTTCTTTTTAAGCTACACTGACACATTCTCTGTATATTACTGCTTTGTTTTTTTCTCACGTAATACAACAAAATGTAATTATTTCTTTTTGCTATTGTTATTTGTGAATTTTTCATATAACTTCGTATGCTGGTTAAAATGGTTTGAATAAAAGAATGATGATGATAGCAATCTACTGATTGAAATGATTTTTTTCTTTGTGGTATGGTCGTTTGAGCCCGATTGTAGGTAAACAGCGTGACCCTATTGAGATGTTTTCAATAATTGAGTGCCTTTTCCAAAGACACAACAGAAATACATTAAGATAGAATAAGCATCAAACAAACTTACATCCTTCTGCTTGCAAGTCAGAATGTTATCGTACTGATCTATTCCAACGAACGCAAGTAGTCAATTGTTATTTAACCGCATTTTTGTTAATCTTTTTTCGAGCTACAGATTTTTTTATCGTAAGCTTCGTAAGCCCACCAATTTTTAAACCAGTCGTCGTCGTCGTTTGAAAAGTATCCACTCCAAGTCAGACACAAACAGGACTGGGGACGAGAGTTTATCCTTTACTACCGCAGACTGCTGTACTGCCTGAATTAGATGCTGGCAGTGATGTTATTAAGCCAGCATCGAGTTTCGTCATCCAAAACCGTCAGACCTTGTGCTCCATGTGGTGCCCGATGTATAGGGCACGCTGTTAGTACATGGTCTGCGGTTTGTTCGGAAGCGCCACACTAGCGATTTGGTGAAGGAGCGAGACCCCATTTGTGCATGGACGAATGTAATTGCCCAACACCAGTCCGCAGGCGGTTAAGATTAACTCAAGCTGCTCGTGGTAAGCCTATTCCAACAGGCCTGGCACCGGTCCCGGGTACAAAAACATGGAGCCTGGAAGCATTTTTACAGTACTCCGCGTTCTATTTGTGATTTGTCCATTCAGAAGCGCGGATGCCAAGTCTGGCAAGGTTGTCCAAAAGATTCCGCGCAGCTGGCACAAACGGGCGTCTGGATCTTAATCTCGCTTGGCGAGTATCTGAAAACCCACTTAAAAGACCATACAAGATATGATCAGGGTCCAGAGATCCACGGTGAGCCAAGGAGAGTGTCGCTCCCAGTCGGCGAAGCTCAACTGGCTGGATGCCTGAGAGTACAGCTAGGTGGTTGTTGGAGTGGGACGCAGGCATCCAGTAACTATGCACAAGGCGTTGTTGAAAACACTGTCAATGAGGCGAGTGTGAGCACTGCAACACCAGACTGGCGCACAATACTCAGCTGTTGAGTAGACTAGAGATAAGGTGGCTATGCGTAGTGTTTTAGCACCAGCACCCCATCCCGAGCCCACGAGTCGCCTCAGCAGTGTGACGCGCGAGTATAGTTTTTCGCGCAATGCCACTAAATCAGTTATTTTTAATACCAATAATACTGTATATTATTTAAGTTATTTAAACCAGTAATTTTTAACCGGTGTGGCGGGGTACATCATTTGATCATTATTGAAAAAAAAAATCCACCGAGTGCAACACATTGGTGTGCAATACATTGGTGTGCAACACATTGGTGTGCAACACATTGTTGTGCAAGACATTCGTGTGCTTTTAACCTCTACAGACCCACTATCAACCTAGGTTGACAAGTGACGTCATTTATAAGTCAAGGGTTTTTTTTTGGTACAAGAAAGAAGGTTGGGCCTCTTTTTTAAATAGGCATTTTTTAAAATACGAGACCAATAGGACACGAGATTTTGTGTGTCTACGTATATTGAGATTGAGCCAAGATTGGCATTGGAAAATTAATAAAAACTTTTCAAAAACCTAATTTTTATTTAATAAATAATAATCCTAAAAAATAAATACATCAAATTTGTCGTTTTATTTATTGAACTTTCTGTATCTTTTGTCAACAATTGTTCGCATAAAAAAATTATGAAAAATAAATACTTTTGAACACATAATCCTTTTTTTTGAACTTTTTATTAATAAACTACACTTCTGTCAACAAACACTTATAGTTTTAAACAATAGTTTAGAATATTCATTTCTTCACCCAAAAAAATTAAAATATATGTATGTACATGTAAATAGTGAAATAATTATTGCTTGAATTACGTCAACATACGTTGACAAATGTCTATACAGGAATTAGATTAATAGTAGAAAAATGTATCTTAAAATTTGTCATCTGATTAGTTGATTTAGTGATTTTACAAAACAACAAGTATTTTTAATTAGCATTGGTCAATCATGCCATATAGCCTATTTCGTCACTTTAAAGCCGTTTGAGAAAACAGTTGCTCTGAAAATAACAACTATATTCTTGTGAGTCAGGAAACGAGTAGCTATTAAGGTGACAAATGTACACTTACCCAAATTAAACACTTAAACAGATTTAAATTAGACTTAAACAAAAAAAAGTGATAATTTCATGCAATGCCGATGCAAAATCATTAACCAAATATTGCCTTAGAATAATAAAACCTTTTAAACCAATGGATTTTGCTGAGCAACCCAACTAAAAATCACTTTTTAATGTTATAACAAGAAATATGAACAAAAGCTTGCTAAAACAATAAAACCCGAAAACCCTTTTATCTACCATTTTCCTGTAAATATCATTATTATGATACATTCTTAGAAAATTATGGTTCTTGCGTTTTCATTTAAGTTATATGTAGTTTTTTTCGGTTATATAATAAGCATATTTAATATAATAAATATCATAACCAACAGTATGGGTAAAACCATAAATCTTTCAATTTTTGGTAGTCTTTAAAAAAATTGTTTTTCCGACAATTCTTTCGGCCAACTCTCGTCACACGCTATCGTTGGCGTATGACGAACTGCATGGAAATCGTGGTTTATATAGGATTGCAAGACATCGAAAATAACGGCGTCTCTGATTGGTTAAGAGAGTGCACGCGGTTAGTTGCGTGCTCACTTGCGCCGCAAGCGAGAAAGCTTCAGTTTATAGACGAACTCTTTTAGGCCACAAAGAAAAGGTTCAAGAGACTTTGTGAAGGTGGCTTCAAGTGTTGCCAGATATTTTACAAAGATTGTGCAAGTGCAAAGTACTGAACATATGTATAATTCACAACATGTTTGAAAGAATTTTTTTATTTTAAAATGAACACAAACATTTGACAAAATTTTGTCAATACAACAATAATTTACTAGAACGACGTCCATTGCTGAGACAGTTCATATGGAAACATGATGATAAACACTTATGTCTGCTTGGTCAATGCCCGGCGAAAAGAATAAAACAAGGTTTTTATCATATTAGTGTTTAATTTATATTGTACAATAATAATTCTTTAAAACTGTTTACAATGGAAACTTTTTTTAAATTAAATTGACTTGTTGAATTGCCTAACTAAATATTTGATCTCGTTTTATTGATTATTTATATTTTGTATTAACTGTGTTTTGAAAAGCTCTGAATTAATTTTAATCATAAAAACTACCGTGTGTTGTGAAATATTTAATGTGAAACATTTACGACAAAAAACAATCAACAAATATAAAGTTGAAGTATTTTGATCAAGAATAAAGATTCAACAAACTTTGAAACGAACATGATTACTGACGAATGAAACGGAACATGAAGTTAAATTGATTTTAATGTCCCTGACCGCGGCGACAAATTACGATAACACCGATAATACAACACAAACAAAACAAAATCAACTATAGGCGTAACAAACATATTTTTAATGTTTGGATATATCTGTAAATGCTTAGTCAGTTGTTTGAGTTTAAGATTAACAAAAGCTAAATCGTCGAGGTCTTATGATAATGCTAAAAAAATTTCTAGTCGAAGTTTTCCGACTTTGAATAAAAAAAAAGGATTTCCTTTCTAAAAAGAATGCTGCAAATAGAACAATTTGACATTCTTTATTTGTGTAAACATGGCTTATTTTAAAAGGTGAGTAACATTTGATGTCGTTATGAAATTAAAATCTTTCTGATCTTGAATATCGGATTTATTTTAGAAAAAAAGCATGATTTACATGGCAAAACTTTACTTTATTTGATTAAGTAATTATTTGTTTGGTGAAAAATGGTGAAGTAAAATAAGTAATAAAAAGTTATAGGCAAAGATGTCTAGGCAAAATAAGTGTCAAAATAGAAAGAAGGTACGCATGAGTTGAAAGATCACTGGTCAACAGCAAATTTTAAACGGAGATCCTGGTGAGCGTTTTACGAGTATTTTCGACGCTGATTCCACAAACGTTTTTACTTTTTCTCTAGCAAATCACGTTTCTGAAATATTTTTGCTTTTATAATTTTAAATTAATTTTTGTTACTAACCATTTTACAGTCCAAATACAATAGAACATTGCACTAAACGTCATAGAATATCATTCTCAAGTGGTAAAACAATGTAAATGAAAGTGGCATTAAATGGATGGAAGTAGATAGTTTTTTAAGTTATTATTTAATTAGAGACTGTAAAAAATGTTTGAGCATCTTATTTTCACAGAGGCATCTAGATAATCCAACAAGAGATTGATGTCTTTCTAAGGAAAAAGCAGAGCTCCTTGCATCACGGTTAATAGAATGAAATATAGTTGAAAAAGATGTCAAAGTAAGTTACTACAGGAAACGCAATAGGAACTTTTCTTCTGCATTCAAAGTTGAGAGATCTCTTTGTTACTGCTATAATATTGGAGAGTGTTTCAAACTCTGGGTATAGTTTACATTGTGGATAAATGGAGACGTTTTATTGACTCTTCAAAAAGAATCTTGAAAGCGATTCTTTTACATGTTGAAAATAAAAGACTATCCTCTCTATTGCACACTATGCCCAGTTAAAAAAATCTTACGATAAAATTGAAATCTTGTTGAATGCGATTCACTATTTTGAATACCAGTAAAGCTTATGTGAGGACCTTAAAATCATTGTAATGTTAATGGAATTGCAAGGGGGTTTACTAAACACTGTTGATTTTTATGTTTGTGAAACAGTTGTGCCACTGTACAGCACTATGAAACAAAAGAATGGCTGACAAGGAATTCTATGTATCTGGAATGAAAAATAATCAACACATCCCTTTAGCAAATCCCCATCAAGTTTTCATGCCATCATTACATATCAAGCTAAGATTAATGACAAATTTTGTGCAAGCTATAGCCAACCACCGTTCGAATGGCTTTGAATTTCTCTGCAAAACATTTTGCAAACTAGGCCAAGCCAAGTTGAAGGAATCTTTGTTGGTCCACAAATTGGGTACGTTTTTGAAGACCCAAAGCTTAAGAAAGCTTTAAAAACATTGGAACTACGATCTTGGTACACATTTAAATGGATTTGTTTGAATTTTCTGAGAAAAGTGAAGTCAACTTCATATCAAGAAGGTGTTGCAGAGTTGCTTGCGGCATACAAAGAGATGGGATATCGTATGTCTTTGAGAATGCATTGAGTTTTTTCCTAAAAATCTTGGAGCAGTCAATGATGAGCAGGGTGAAAAATTTCTCTGAGATATCCAAGTAATAGAAAAAAGGCATCAAGGAGTTTGGAATGAGGGTATGATGGGTGACTTTTGCTGGATGTTTTACTGTGATTATCCAATCCATGCATACAAACGGAAATCGTAGGGCAAACTTTTTTAAATCTTTACCTTAGAACTGGCATTGATTACAGTGCTAAGTGGTACACAGGTCAAAAAGAATAGTTTTGCCATGCTATTTTTAAACAGCCTTTTTTAAAGCTGCCTAAACCAACCTTTTTTAAGGCTATTCATAAACAGCCTTTGTTAATGCTATTCAAGTAGGACTAATAGTTTTTTAAAGACCACCCAAGAACAGATGGTTTTAAGATTTTCAATAAACAGTCTTTTTCAAGACTACAATAGACAAAAAAGAGTTGGCCCATTGCCCAATTTTCAATCTATGGGTAAACCACCCTTCCATCAATACGTTAAACTTGCTTCTTTTAATCATTTATTAACCACAACAGCGTGCTAATCTGCTTAGTATGTTAAAACCTAAGCAACTACCATGGTAATAACAAAGATATTTCCATTTATAGGATATCAAATGCCCGCATCACCTCATATCTCTAAAACCTGATGTACTAGCAAAAAAGTTAATGGCAGATTCGGAATTAGCGCCCCACTGTTACCCAAAAATAAGTGCTCTTGTTCTCGTTTATAAAAAAAAGCTGTTTTTTTGCTTACCAGTGTAATCATTTGGCAGTTTTGCAGGCACCACGAAACGCACAAATATTTACGATTTTGGATGACCAAGCCAGATAATGGCTCAATAAAAGCTGTGCCAGTATTTGAACCGGGAAGTAAACCAACCTAACGGTAGAAAAACATTAGTTCTTGGACCCAGACTTGCTCATATATATGCCCCGGAGTAAATAAACTTTCATACAAACAAGTGTGTTTTTATTTCAATGTTCCTGAATCAATACAAAAAAAATAACATTTTCTACTTTAGCTCTTTCTAATCTGTAATACATTCTGGCTTTACAAATCTTGAGATAAAAATTTTCTCCTAAGAGCTTCCATTTAAAGGTGGTTCATTAATTGCGCAAATATGTGATTTTTCTGTCAAATCATAACATGGGACTTTTTTTGTTTTTTAGAATTTTGTCAATTTTAACTTCGCTAAGGATATCTTAAAGCTTTGTGTTCATAACAGGATGTGGTTTGTGCCGGTGTTTGTACCAACAAGGAACACAACGTTATTTTATCGACAGTATTCTAGTGAAAAGCGAAGTTGTAATAGAAACTAGTTTCACAATGTAAGTTATATTTAATTGCTAAACAAAGTTCTGTGATCTTCAAGCGTTTTCATTAGTCATTATTAAAGGCATCAAATAAAACAATGCTTATTTATTCTACGTTTTTATTTTATTTTTAAATACAAAAATCATTTTTTGTCTTCGGCTTTTTTGTTAGGACTTTTTTTTAGCCTCATTTGATTTTTGAAGACAAAAAAGTAGTTTGCAGAATCTATGTCGTTACAACAACAACAACGATAATATGCGATCCATAGATGATTGTTTTATTTGAATGGCCCCTCTACTGTCTTGAGTTGTGCAGCTTAAAATAGTATATTCAACAAGATTTGCAAAACTAGCTTGAAAATTTTATGGTTCCAAAAACTTTAAAGAAGGCCGATCTATTCTGGATTAAATGAGCTTCGTCCAAGCAAGGAAGTAAATCAAAACCCACAAAATCATATTAAAAGTTGTTTAATTGTTTTGAATCAAAAGTTCATTCGGTATATGTTTTGTTGCAGGTATTAAGTAGATCTTTACCATGAGTTTAAAATTTTTTTCTACAGATGATAGACAGATGGTGAGAAGGAGACACCCCGGATATTAACCTGATTGTATATTGTATTGGGAAGTATTTGCTTGTTGGAAGCAATATCGTGCCCAAGTTTAATCGTCGCTTAATAAGCTGACTATAGGTTTTAGTGAAATAGTTTAAACATTCTCCTTCCTTTTGTCACTTCATATTTTGTCCCTAATACAGTATTTCGTCATCACAAATTTATAGTGACGAAATTCTTCACTTTCATCTACACAAAGTTTCAGTAATAATCGAAACCAGTAAAAACAGTTCACAGTGTGAACAATAAGTCTTTCCCAAAAAGTTTTTGACTAGTTAAACATAAACAGATGCAGGGGGTCATTGAACGTATAACATCATGAATTGTGGCATAGAATCGTATTTTTCGATGAAATAAATTTATGATGTTTTTGATTTTTATAAAAATATAAATTGAAATCCAGTTATTGACGAGTACAAGTTTCTGTAAGTCAATTAATTTTAGCACAACACCGACTTTAAAAAATTCCAAAACATTTGTTTAGATGGATAATGTTGTACAAAGCATAAAATTGTGCTGTAAAATATGCGCCTACAAAAACTTGACATCAAAGCTACTGGTTGATACAGAAATAACAAGAAAGTAAATCTTCGAAATACTTCTAGTTTACAAATAAAAGAAAATAAGCCAAGAACAATTTTGACAAATAAAATGAATTTGTCTACATTTATGAATGAAATTAGTAATATTATTGTAACAAGACTAAAAGCACTGCCATCCACAGATTGAGATCGCATCTGGTGAAGAGAGATAACTGGTAACAAGATCACGTGATTCCAAGAGCATAATATAATCAGGGTTGGCCAACTTGTCCGACTGTAAGATCGACTTTAAATTCGTTTAGAAACTTGGGATCAACCCTGCAGAAATGCTGTCTTAAAAAGTAGCAATTTCTAAACAAAGGACTTTAAATCTGCCTCGGTTTATTTGATTTTTGTCCCTAAAAAATGGTGATTTTACTTTAAGTCCTAAAGTAAAACATTCTAAGTTCACTCAAAATCAGATGCAACGGACCAACTGAGGCGTCGCCATTGACATGTTGCCATCCCTAATATAAAAGAATTACGATCTGATAAGTTGGAAACATCGCTGCAGATAAACTGAGTAGAGGCTTGAAATTTTAAAAGATATTTTATAAGCTGCTTCTTTATTTTATGTTTAAGTCATGTGTTGAGTATTATATCAGAAATTTTTTGTTTACTTTAAGCACTTTTAAAAGTTACAATTAATTGAAAAATGGTTTAAAACTTTTTATGAGTTATAAAACTTTTAACTCAATAATAAATAAATGAAAATTATAAAAATTCTTTAAATTAAAAATTTTTAACGAATATTTATTATTAAATCTAGCTTTAGGCATTTTTAGGAATAATTTAGTGGCTTTTTAAGAAAGAACTTGTTAATCAAATTTGCAAAAAGTAAAAATTCACCACAAGACCTCGACCAAAATTGTTTACAAACTCAAGAACAGTTTATCTGATTAAAACTAGAAAGAAAGTAATGTGGAAAAAGGATTTAGCTTGTATACACAGAGTGTAATGTAGTAGCATAAACCAATTACGACAAGCATAAATTAAAATGTTTTTTCGGCTGTTTTATGGGCAATTTATAGACAAATTGGTCCTAAAAGTTGACAGAAAAATTTTGTGTCAAAACTTAAAGTGATACAACATTACAAAAAATATGTTGGAACAAACAACACAGTACTTATATACACAGAACATAGTTCAGCCTATTCACATAACAAGTTTAAAGTTCAACTAAGAACAAAACACAAACCTGCTTCTAAACAAATTATCTGTTGATGAAGCCAAAAAGAATTCTGGTGCTTTAATTTGGTATCGTTTTGATTTGAGCACCACGATAAACTCATTCGGTGGAACTGAAACAATTTAGATTATTTAAACAACTCTTCCACCGACTCTTTTTGGGTTTACTAGTTTTGTTTGATTTGGTTTTAAAAAAATTTCGAATCTTTGAAAAAAATGAAAGTTTTTTAACAGACTTAACTGTTTCATCATTGCGCTCAAAACTTAACTCATCGACTGGAATTTGGTTGCTTGTCGATGGTCCAGCAACGTTTCCAGTGATGGAGGCCGAATGTGCCAAATAATTTCCCCCCAAAAACAGCGCATTCCCCACTAGGAGCTTGAAATGACTGGACATCATTTCGTATTCTTCACTGCTTTTTTCTATGTTTCCAAAAGTCAGTGAAGAATATAAAATATCGTTCAGAACATTTCCGTTAAGCTTGTTTAACGAAGCCAAACCGTTTCTAACTAGGATAAGGCTTCGACAAGCATCTACCAGTTGTTCGGCAATCAAAGCTTGCCGCGTCTTATCTCCAATTTCATTGTTTGGTTCATCACTGGAACAACCTTGTTCTACCACCGAGTCGCTACGACTATCTGCACCAGTTATATAGCCTAGGACATTTCTATCAACAAAATAATTTTGTCCCAAGTCATCAACCGATAATTTGTCCGAGTGAGGATACACAGAAGACGAAGACAAGTTGTTGACACTAATTGCAGTCAGGGACTGAATTAAGTGGGATCCATTTTCTTGTTTATTCTTTTCGCCAGGCATGGGGACATAAGGCTTACCATCTTCCTTTATTGTTTCTGTAAAAAAAAAAAACTTAGAAAGATTGTAAACGAAGTTTAAGTGTTAGTAAAGAGTTAATTTTTACTGATTTACATTCAAATTGAATTTGTTATAAATCATTTACTTAATTTACAAGCCAACCGATCATCTTTCTGTCTTATGTACAGTATAATGCAAAAGAATTATATTTTTTGTGAGTGCTCAACTTTGTTTGTATAAAACACAAAACAAATAAACATTTCAACTCAAACTTAACTATAAAAAAATACTTTATCTACATTACATGTAAACCATGATTCAATAAATCCACATTTAACACAATCCAAATGCAGAAATCTGTTTCTTGAAAAGCAGTTAAGTAATTCAACAAAAAAATCCAACTCAGTTTGCAGTGAAAAGTTTTGCATCGTTTAAAAATTTTTAAAAAGCACTTGTGATATACAAAGTTGGGAGATCGTTTTCGATTTTATTTTTTAAGCGAATAATTGAAGAGTTTAACCATCTTGGCTTCAATTTGGTGCCTATCAAATAAAAAGGTGAAATAAGAGGTGTTTGTATTTTCATTTTTTTAATCGATTATATCGGTATACTAAAATAAATGCGATACTTGAACAAATAAGTATGTGTTTAGGAAACATAATTTTGAATCTCTATTCACTTCATGTTTAGCCAATTGATAATTCAGTTTCTATGTTTATTCTGATGAATTTCATAAAATTAATATCTAATTATATGAATATTTGCAATTACAACACTTTTTTAAATTGAACATAAAAATTGCAAAACTATAATTTTGACATTTAAACTATTTTTGCTCAATTAACCAATAATCATGTTTGATGACCGACAAAAATTAATCTTAAATATATAAAATATGTTAATTTGATTATCAAATTTTTTATACGAAATTACCTATTTTGTATAAACCGTTGGACGAAATGAAACTGTAGTTTAATTGAAACATCAGATTCTTACCTCGAGTTACATTAAAAGTTCCTTTCGTTATCGATCTGGTCACATCCACATCCACTTGATTCAAAGCTATAACTGCTTCAGTGGTTGATTCATCCTGTAATTTTCTTTCATTTTTATCCAATAGAAAAGATTGAATAATAAAAGAATCGTTTATTAAAGATTATTCCGAAAATTTTAATTGTTTCATTAACTATGCGTTTTCTACATCATAAAAGAAAGAAAAATATTGGCGAGACGATATTTGAGTTTAAGAAATCTACTTACAATATCAGTGGACAGGTAGCTTGTAAAGGACGTCACTGTGTGTTCTTCAAGATCGATTTCCATGTTTGATTGCGATTCGTTTGCAGATATGGGAGTGTTTGCATTCAAAGTGTAGGTGAACATACGTATACGTGAAAATGACCAATCTAATAAAAGTTCTGTTTAATTAAGATAAAATTAATCCAAAAATAAATAAAATATACCTATGACTGAAATAAAGTTTTGCAGAAATGTGAAAATGAGCAAAATAAATACTCGCCGTTTAGTACACGTATAGCATTTCAGTTGATATAAACAATTTTTCGAGTATTTTACTTTTACAATAAATGATTATGGAACTTTTATTAAAATGGATTACAGAGCTTATTAAAAACAGCTTTTATTGATTAGTTAATCTTGACTGAAACTTTGTGTTCCACAAAAATCAAACAAAATTTTAATTAGTGTTAGAATAAAACAATTGCATTATTTGTAATTGATCAACCGAAATTTACTGTTAATTTACGGTTAAAATGTATGAATTAACAAGTAAATTTAATTAAGTTAGCTACAAAGTCAATTAGTGCCTATTTCATTTTTTATACTTCTAATTTATTTAGCCTATTTTGTAGGGCCGCTAAAGTCAATAAAGTCTCATTTTTTTCTGAGGTTTGTTATGTAACGAAACTTAAACAACATCAATCGGGTCTTTTTTTACTAAGTTTTATAGGTCAAAATAAAGTCAAATTTTATTGAAATTTCACCTCATGAAATTTAACGTACAAAAACTCATTTTTGCTTATTTTAGAAAATTTTTGATCAATTATAAATAATTTTAATATTTTGCTTTGCACTTTATATCATTATGTTCTAAAACTTCCAAGACTTCGGTCCCGTAGCATCAACCTTAAAACTTTTTGCCCTCTTTTCTTTT
This sequence comes from Diplosoma virens, assembly GCA_963680785.1. Taxonomy (NCBI): domain Eukaryota; kingdom Metazoa; phylum Chordata; class Ascidiacea; order Aplousobranchia; family Didemnidae; genus Diplosoma; species Diplosoma virens. The sequence continues at coordinate 53,057 of CAVMFT010000173.1, forward strand.
TGTAAGTTCTGAATCATCAATGTAAGTTTTCATGTTTTTTAACATTCAACCAACTTTTTGGCTCTCCGGGAGACTTTTAGCGTTCTCCACCATGGAGTCCGCAGTTTTTAGTTTAAAAGTCCTTTAACTATTCTATATGATAAAAATTCTCATCAATTTATAATTGGGTAAAATCAAAGTTTTATCCTTATTAAGTAAAAAGAAAATGTGTTTTTAACGTGTTTGTTATAAAACTTCGGCAGCAGGATCGAGTGGTTAAGAGCGTCGTTTTGATGGCGAACGTAATTGATGCGATCACGGATCAAAACCTATTCGCGTTATTCTGTTGCATTTTTGGAAAAGACATTTTACGTCACTTTCTTCTGCTTGTTGGTCTGACCAAGTAGCTCTAAATTCCGTCCATATCTTTAAATATAAAATTAAAAATAAAACAAACAAAAATATCCCAGCGCACAGCAATTTCTTGGCAAGTTTTAAAGCAGGCCTGGGTAATCATTGACATTAGCCCGAAATATAGCGCCTCCGACGGTTTCCTGAAAGTCAGAAAGATAAATAACCTAAAGGTGAAAATAATAATTAAAAAAATGTTTACATCAAATTTACAATGGCTGATGCACGAAATTTTTTTTTGAATACATATTCAAGTTTTTGTACAAGTTATTTTTACGCAGAGAAATTTCTTTTAGTAATATTTTTTTATGATGAACCACTAATGTATCCAGATAAACTGAGATTTCGTCTTACTGTCGACAAAAAGAATAAATATACTTTTCAGCACTGGTGTACATTAGCGTATTTGTAAGTATTTAACAAACGTTTGTCAATAAAAACTTATATAAAAGTCCAAAATTGTCAGGTCAAAATATAGTCAAAAAAATAATAATCGTTAGGTTAAAAAAATGCCTACCAATCAATCATTCAAAAAGTTAAAGAATACGTAAAAACTGCAAACACTCATCAAAAAACAACGAAAGTTTAAAGTAAAAAAAAACTGATTTTTTTATAACAAATAGATTGCCTGTTGCCCACGAAGTCAACAGGATACTCTTGATTTTGTTTTCTAAGTGACTTATTGATGACTTTGATATCATCTCGGAAGCTTTCAAACCAAAGAAAAATAAAACAATAAGGCAAAGTAGAAAAACTATTTGAATCTAACCTCTATAAAAATTTGAATTAGTTTTAATAAAAAAGGTCACCTGTTTTGTATGAAGTTAATTGTTTGCTTTCGACTTTACCTGTTGAAAGACAAGTTGATGATTTTGATTTCAACATTGAAGCTATTAAATAAACAGAAATAAAATAATAAAAAAATGTAAAAACCAGCACGTATAATCATAAATTAAACCAAAAAACGGGTATATATACATCACTGTTTTAAATGCTTCTTACGCTCTTTTTTAGAGAAACGGTAATTTTAAAATATACTCAGTAAGAAATTATGAAGTCTTAGCTTGCAAACTGAAAAGGCTCAAATAAGCTTAAGATGAACACAACGACTTTGATTTCTAGCTCAAAGTCATATCACGTTTTACAAAATTCGGTTTTTTAACAAAAAATCAACTAAAGCCCGAGGTTGTTAATTTCCATTTTTGTATGTGGCAATTCTTTTTGAGTGTGAATCAAGCTAAAGAAATTGGATTATTTCAACTTCAATATTTTTTCATTAAAATTTTGCGCTTTTGCCATTCGCTTGCACTTTTAGTATAACAGTTTTCCGCTTTGTCTTTTTGACGTTAATACTTGATTTAAGTTAATAATTTTTTCAATTTTTGGAAAAAGATAAACGTATTTGCTGAATATTTCTTCTTTGTATGGCCGAATCTAATCTCTTTTGTTTTCTATATATATATTTGTGTTATACAGTATTACCAACATAAATAAAAATTTAAAAAATAAAGAAAATTGTTATAAATTGTTGACTATTAGTTGTTGAATTACAGAAACAAAACTTTAAGAATATTAAATATTTGAATTTAATTTAATCAATAATTGTTATCTCATAATTTTGCGATGGTTCCGAAATCACCAATTACATGTTATAATTAACAAATTTCTACTCAAAAGCGTTTATTTCGAATAAACCAGTAAAAAGAAACTGCCTACTGTAATTAATTAAAACAGAAGATTCTTACCTCGAATTACATTATAAGTACCTTTCCTTATTACTTTTGTCACGTCCACATTCACTTGATTTACATCGGGCATCATTGCTTCACTTGTCGATTCGCCCTAAAATATCAATTTAGATTTATTTTTAGAAAACTCAATCTTTTTCCCGAAACACCTTGAAAATTAAAATTATCGAAAAGTGCTTCTTAATTTTACTTTTTTAATATTTTTGATGAAAAAAAAACTAAAAAAATTTCCAGCACGATATTTGAGATTAAGAAATATACTTACAATATCAGTTGACAAATTGCTTGTAAGAGATGTCGCTGTGTCTTCTTCAATATCAATTTCCACGGATGATTTCGATGAATTGGCAAATTTATAAGTGTTCATATTCAGAGTATAGCCAAGCAAATCAAGATGTGACAACGATCGTTCTACAATTAATTCCAATTATAAAAATAATGTTCATTCCATAAAGATACTCATTAAATGCTTCTGCAGAATTCTCCAAACACATTGAAAATATTTTCAATATACTATCCCTGTAAATCATTTACCTTTCTTGAAAGAGTATCAGTTTTAAATTAAAATTGTAGGTCTACTGCCAAGAATGTAAAATGATGCTATTTCGTCCACCATTATACTTATTGATGTTTGACAGTAATATGATATGTGTATTTTATTGCATAGTTTTAAAAATACTTGAAAGCAAGTTTTTATCAACGAAAAGCAAACCAACAGTTTGTTTAAAAAACATTTGTTTATCTAGAAGCAACCACCTGGAAAATTACTATTGGAAACCGCTTCAGTCAAGCAAATAGAAATGTTTGGTTGATGAATAGTTTGAAAGGTTTTCTGATCAAAAAAATTGGGAAATTCAAAAACCTAAAACAAAAAATTGTTAAAGTTTATAAAGTTATATACAATTTACAATTAATGACTTTGATTAAAAGCATGGAGCTTTCTCTTCGTCGTCTTTGTCGTCGTCGTCGTTTGGAAGGGTATTCACTCCAAGTCAGATACAAAGAGAACTGGGGCCGAAGGTTTATTCTTTTACTACCTTAAGCTGCTGTACTGCCCGGATCAGATGCTGGCAATGATGTTGTTAAGCCAGCACCGAGTTTCATGCAAAACCGTCAGACCTCGTGCTCCATGTGGTGCCCGATGTATGGAGCACGCTAATAGAACATGGTCTGCGGTATGCTCAGAGGCGCCACACTCGCAATTTGGTGAAAGAGCGAGACCCCATTTGTGCATGGACGAATGGAACCGCCCAACACCGATCCGCAGGCGGTTGAGCTTAACACAAGCTGTTCGGGGCAAGCTCATCTCAACAGGGCACCGGTCCTGGGTATAAAAACACGGAGTATGGAAGCATTCTAACAATATTCCGCGTTCCAACTATACTTTGTCCACTCAGAAGCGGATGTCAAGTCCGGCAAGGTTGTTTAAAAGATTCCGTGCAGCTGGCACAAACGGGCGTCTGGATCTTAGTCTCTCTTGGCGAGCATCTGAGGAACCCAGTTAAAAGGCCACAAAAGATATGACCAGGGTCAAGAGATCTGCGGTAAGCCAAGGAGAGTGTCACTCCTAGTCGGCGAAGCTCAGCTGGTTGCATGCCTGAGAGTGTGGGCAAGTGATCCGTTGGAGTGGGATGCAGCCATCCAGTTAAGTAAGGCCTTATTCAAGACACTGTCGATGAGGCAAGTGTGAGCACTGCGACACCAGACTGGTGCGCAGTACTGTTGAGTACACTCGAGATAAGGCATCTTTGCGTAGTGCTTTAGCACCAGCACCCTATCCCGAGCTTACAAGTCGTTTCAGCAGTGTGACGCGCGAGGATATTTTTTTGCGCAATGCCACTAAATGGTGACAAAACGTGAGCAATTTGTCCAGTCTTACCCCAAGATAAGTAGAATTTGGACAGAACGGTAAAAGTCTATCATTGTTGTAGATTTTTAGCTCACGCTCTGACTCTTGGTTATTTAAGTGGAAGGCTGCCGTCACCGTCTTAGTGTGACTGAGCGTCAACCTTCAAGTTTGGAGATACGATGAAATTGTAGATATGTCTTGGCTTAAAGTTCCTTCCAGGTCATTCCAGTTTGCTGAAGACTGTAATAATGCTAAGTCATCAGCGTAAGCAAACTTTCTGGAAATCATGGAAGGAAGGTCGTACGTATAGATGTTGAATAGGAGGGCAGCAAAGACCGATCCCTGAGGAACGCCGTTTTTAAGACGGCGTAACCTGTTTTGCTTGCTGTCATCGGTAGTAAGAGTGAAACTTCGATTTCGGACAAACTCCATAATCATTCTGATCATGTACTTATTCGGAAGAAGTCTCAGCTGCTTACATGTAAGACCACGGTGCCAGACAGTGTTGTAAGCAGCTGTCAGATCGACGAATATGGCATCTTAGCATCAAAAGAATCCTTAATGTTCTGGGTCAACACAACAAATTGATCTACAGTTGACTTCCCGCGTCGAAACCCAGCCTGCTCTTTAGAGAGCAGTGGATCAATTAATGGCTCGACGCGGGCGCAGATAAGCCTCTCGAGGACCTTGTAGGCTACACAGAGTAGAGATATTGGTCGATAACTCTTTGGGTCTCCCACGGGCTTCATTGGCTTTGGCATTGTGATTACAAGCGCTCTTCTCTAGATCTTAAAAATTTTATGTCGGCTCAAGCAGGAATAGAGGAAATTACGTAACCAGGACTTCAAAGCAGCTCCAGCATGGATTATAAGCTCTGAGCAGATGGAATCAGGTCCTGGAGCTTTACCTGGTTTTAAGTGTTGAAGGGCAACAGTAAATTCTCTCTGTAAAAGAGTGTAAGAAATATTTACTGGGTCTGGTAATGTAACCCTCCAAAAGTCAGACACTTCTTGAGAAACAAGTTGAAATGACTTGCGGTCAACAGTTTCGTACCTCTCATTTCTGATTAGGTGAGATGCAATAGCATTAGCTGAGATGGGACAGTGACGAGGAGAGCGTCGTAACCTATCAGCAAGATTGTTCAAAATACTCCGTATTTTTTGACTAGAATGTGAAAAGTTGATGCTCCGAATTGCCTCGGACCATCGATCCCTCCGCTTTCTGTCAAGCTTGGCAAATAAAGCTGTAGCAGCTAAACTTGAAATGTTTCCCTGAGGAGACTGCAGAAATGTTCCATAGAGGGATTTACACTTCGCATCCCAACACGGAATATAGTTGTTTCGATACCCGCGTGAGATAGTCTTTTTGGATGCTTTCTTGATGATGTTACAGAAGTCCTTATAAACCGCGTCCACATCAAGTAAATCAGGCGGCAACAAAGTCTTTGCAAATTTATTCGTCAAAGCAATGTAATGACTCCATTTGGCCTTTCGGAGTTCCATTGCTTAATAGGCATGCTTGGCACTGACAGAGCAAACCTTGGTGGTGTGATAAGAGAAGGTCGATGTTGTGACCTGGGGAACTTTTCAAGGACACATCTATCCGGTGAGCTACTGTTAGGACCTATGCTGGCGAAAGCTAGATCTGAATTGGTGCCAGTGTTCCAGCGGCTGGAGTTAAAACTGGCGGCGTCCTTGGCATTGTTATAGGAAGGCAAGGTTATTAATACTGTTCAGTCAGCCAATCACTCACCATCTGGACTATTATCATCGTAACCCCAGTCATCATGACAACAGTTAAAATTCCCAGCGTAAAGACGTGAATGAGGAAACACTGGGAGATCCAGGGATCGCAGTCACATTGGTGGATGTTTGTAAACGTTGACTATTTTATAACCATCAACATTCATGCACAACCACTCGATTTACGATGTCGGTGGAGATTGGTCCCAAAGCGTAATTCTTAGTCGCTCGTGGACAAACGTGGCAAGGCGATGCTTCCTGCTTAAAGAAGATTCAGCTAATTGGTAGCTTGGAAGTACCAACTTCTCTGCATCAGTGTAGTGGGTCGCCTGTAGTAGGATGACGAGTGCCTCAGACGCAAAGCGAGGTAATGAAGAACGTTCATCTTGCTTACGGTGAGGTCTTCGATGTTTAGCTGAAGAATAGTGGGTTTTGGAACTTGCTGGCAATGTGCCCTGAAAAGGGCAATTTTTTTCCAGGCATTACCCCGTCCTGAAAAGGACGTTTGCCGATTAGCAGCCCGACGCTGAACATCGGAATGAGTGGATACCTTTCCGTTTCGACAAGTTTGGTTTCGGTCAGTCATGTTTGAGAGCAATGACAGACGTACTCACGGCCCAGGCTACGAAAAAGCACCTGCCATCTGGAACATGGAGCTTTGGGTTATTTATTTTGTTAAATTAGGGTAAAAAAAAGCGTCAACGTGATGCTTATGGTTAGGCTACTTCTTAAATTTCAAAGTTTTTCTAAAAAATTTTTTTCAGAAAAAATAAAAATTTGTTTAATATAACATAAATGATAAAATATAACAAAGACAGATTTGATTACTTGGAAACAGTAGAAATCAAGTTTTTATTTTCAATTTTTTTGGGCTATGAGACCTTAGTCAAAATAACTAAATAATATCGTTCAACAGCAATTTATTTCTATCAAACAGCTAGTCTATCAGACGCGAGAAAGTTATTCAAAAACCTAAATATAGCAAATCTAGCCCAATCTGGCTATAAACCGAAACCAATATACTTTATTCAAAATTATTAAAAAAGAACTTGTATTATGTAAGATCCTCTGAGCTATGCATTACAAATACTTACTATTATTTTAATGGTACTTCGTAAACATAAATGAAACCGGACCGATTGAAAATTTAAAATGTTACCTTGCTTTCCAATGTTTTATTAAAACCCAATAATCTCGTCATAGATTTTACTTTAACGTTGATATTATTTGATTTAGAAAAAGTTTTTGACGTTTCTTTGGTCGATTTAGATAAATTGTTTGGCTGAACTACAGTCGATAAAACATCATTCACCATGTAATTGGCTAAGTTGTCAATCTAAAAAACAATCGTAAATTATTGACATTAGTCTAAGTCAGTGGTGTACAATCTGCGGTTTACTTAATGTTTTTATGCGGCCCATGGATCACTCAAATTTTTTAGCTATATTTTTGTAACTGCATAGCAGCGTTTCTCAAACTGTGTTCCTCGAGCTTACTTAAGTGTTCAGCGGAACACACGGGAGTTTTTTATTAGAGATCTATGCGTTCTTGAGACGAAAATCGAGAAATAGGAGTCAGATTCAAAGTGAAGACTTTTTTGGGCTCGCTAACTATAACTAAATTTATAATTTGGCCCATTACGGAAAAAAGTTGAACATCCCTGCCCGAAGTTACTCTTTTAAATCAATTTATTTTACAACGGGTTAGTAAACAGTTGATTTTCTCAAATATCAAAAAAATATTAGAAATTGCAAAATTAAGAGTAACAACCGTACTTAACAACAAAACATTTCATGAAATTTTTTATTAGTTTGAAGTCAGTTTGATCGATTGCTTAAATGAAGAACATTCTGCTAAAATAGGTGAAAACATTTTGTACAACCCATATAACATCGATCAATATATATCAATACGTTTTAGATAAAATTCACTCAAAAAATCTTCTACAAAAATAAAAGTAAATTCAAAACTTTGTTATCACACTCATTAAATTTTTATTAGATAAGTTGAAAAATGAATTCAATACTAATAATAGCATTGTTGTGTTTAATGGAAAAGATTTTCTCTGATTTTGTAATTAAATTTTTGACCATAGTTTTGATTTACAATTTATTATTTGATATTCATTATATTTGGTCGTTATACACGGTCGGTTTTGTGAGATATACAGTACAGTAGCAGTCTGTCTGTTTTGATAATGAAACATTTCATTTATATATTTTCGGTTGTAAAGTTTTTTGAGAGGTTTTCTCGCGAAACTTCAATAATTTCAATTTTATCAAACTACCTCCAATGCAACGTCTTCCTCCGAATCGAACGATTCTGTCACAGACGCTTCATCAATTGCTTTCAAGTTTGACGTTGTTTGGACAAAACTCGGCGATTGCATGTCTCTCATATGCGGGTGATAACGCACAAATAATCTGCAAGCATCAGAGCAACACTTTGAAACTGTTGCTTTTGGTCTTTGTTTAAACTTGTTCAGTGAATCGAGTAAACTTGGTTTCAGATAAGAGTTTGCGTGACGTGTGAAATGCCATGGATCTTTCACATTCAAGTCCACAGTGTTGAACAATTTAATGCACTTTTCCAGATCAGTGATTGGTCGGTTTTTAGCATTACGAAATTCGCGCCATCGATCCAACGTCGACAAATCTTTGACGACTCTTCGCACTCGATCAACACCAACTGTCGATCCAAACCCGTCAGAAATCCAACGACAGGTCAATGATAAACCATAGTTGGGACAAACTGCCAAATTCGAATCAACCGTGATGTCAGAGGAGTAATCGTCATCACTGTCGTCATCACTTGACCGAATCGAGATGCCCATGATGCGCCATATTTCGATGGGCGCCATTTCGTCACCGCCTTCTTGTCGCGGAATGGCGATGGGGAGACCGAATTCTTTGTAGATTTGCATGGGGAGGACTTTTTGGCGTTTGATTTTTTTTCTGTAAATCCTCAGGAGTTTTGCTCGTTGAAGTAGATAACTACGCACGTAAATTGCTTCTTGTTTGTAACCTTAAAAGAAAAATACTTTATTGAGCAAAAAAAATTAAATAGATAAGTTAAGTATCTTTTTTGTTGAATGTGGTTGGATTTAGTAATTTAAAGAATAGATTTCTTTTATTTTTATCTCGATTAATTTTTCAGAAATTGGGAACAGTTTGGCTCAAACTTGTACGATTCTATCGATTTCATTGGTGACCGGGAAACGAAAAAGAAAAACAAAACAAAACAAAAAATATGCATAAAATGGAGGAAGAAATAGTGCATCAAGAATTTCTTGCGGTCTTCATAAATCACGTGTCTTTATAAGAAACTTTCTAAGACACTTTTCAAGTTGCGACAGCTACAAGAGAGCGATCCATCAGCATTTTAAACTTAAGGTTAAATACAAAACAAAATCGGCTTTATTTCAAACCTGGATCATCAGCAATTTTCGAGAGAAGGATCGGGTTTAGTTCAACCTTCAAAAACAAAACTCAATTAAAAATCTTATTGTAACTTTTGTCAAGCAACAAAATAAAATTATTCAAAGTAGTTTTATTAGTCTTACTTGGAAAAGCAGATTGAACAATTTTCTTGTTTTACTGCAGTGATAGAAATACATGTAAATCTTAATTACAAACATAACTTACTTGTTCTTGTTTATAGTTCGATGGATAATTTACAGGTTTCCTAACCCATGGATGATTTAAAATCTTGGATACAGATAATCTTTTGGAGGGTTCATAACATAACAGTTGTTTGATAAGATCTTTGCAATCTAATCCAAAATAATCAATAAAATTTATAAAAACTGTATTGCTTAATTGCCTAAAATAAAGTATATTAAAACGGTGGTTTTACTTGAAAAAATTTGGTGTGATAATAAAAATTTTAAACTTTTTATCAAAAAGCAAAACCGAAAAAATAAAATCTTTAATGATTGATTGATTGATTAAAAGTGTATAAAACATGGAAAATTTTTTGATGTGATAATAACAACTTTACACTTTTCAATCAAAAAGCAAAAACTTAAACAGCTCTAAAATTACAAGGAAACTTGCAGTTTTACCGTGTCATAGACGCTTAAATATTATAACTACTAGGCTATGTAGAAGTGCATGACTGTGCCCAATTGGACTTATTTACAAAATTGAGAGGCACATCTTGCTTTTATTTCTTGCAAATCCTTTCATGAAATGTAATGTCAACAATCAAATGTACTCTAAAAAATATATTTTATGCAAAAAGTATTACTGCGCTAAACTTGCATGTTTGTTTGAAGAAAAATTAGTTAATCAACCTATCAATGCTAACAAACGTTTCTTATATTTACAACTGAGCATCAGGGCTGAGGAGCCGGAGCCGGAGCTGGAGCTGGAGCTATTAAAATTTTGATGGTTTCAGCTCCTAGCAATATATTAATTTTTTTTATTTTTTTACATTTGAAAGTTAATCAATCATAATCAATTTGTGAATCTAAATATGCATGAAGGTAATGTAAAGGGTGTATTTGTGTTTGAGTGATTTGTTTTAGTTGAGTGACATGGAGTTTGAGATGGGTGCCCATGGTAGGAAACTGGTTTTGTCATGTAGGCGTTTGTGTCTTGTGTGCAACCAGTAGCAATACGCGAAGCTATTTTCTGAATGGTTTGTAGTTTTTTGATGTTGGTGTTTGATATGATAGGGCTCGATATAGTGTTTGGGTATTCCAATATGGGCAAATGATAGCTTTAAATGTAGAGATGATTAGTTCTTTTTGTTTACTCAATTGGTTGAAACGAATATTTGAGAATGTCAAGCGTTCATTTTGCTTTGTGAGATTTTTTTGTTGTGAAAATGTTAGTTTGGGGTCAAAAAATAATTCCAAGAATTTTTGAGTGCTTTGTTGTTGTTCCGTTCTTAAAAATCGCGCACACTTTATATTTTCACAGTCTCATGGGAAATCTTTTGATTGCGCTTTGGTCCGGCTCAAATAGCCGAAGAAATAACGGTTTGATAATCAATTTAAATATTTTACATTTATTTATAAGAAATCGGCAACACTGTCCTCATTGTTACAGTAAATTCTAGACTTTCCGCATGACTTGTTTTCACTATGATGCAATATTGCTTGTTTGTGAATCGCTGGATCTGGCAAGATGATGCAATATTGGGTGATTGTTGTTTTTAACCTGAATTTAAAGAACTTTTGAGATGCATGTGACCGAGTGATATAAATAAGGCGCGCTCGGAAGCATTATTATTGATTCGATTATGATAGAATGTTACGTGGTGATAAATTGGTATTGGAAATTTTGTTAGCTTTGTGAAGTCATAGTTTTTTAACCGCAATTCTCTAGTTGTTTACGTGATTGCTGAACAAGTAAGCTACTGACCCTGTATTTGCTGTTGATTGTATACTATTTTGGGCTCCTAAGTTGATTGGAGCATAATTTATTAATAAAGAAGATTAAGAATTTTATCTTGTAAACAGCCAGGATTGTGTTATCGGTGAGAGCCTTTCATAAAAGGCACCGAACAAGTATAAGATTAAATCAATTTCTACAAAAAATTTCAAAAAACTAAAATTGGTGAAACTCTACAAAATTTCAAAAACTTTTTACCAGCGCAACATAATTTAAAAAACTTTAGCAAATTTTAAAAAATTTGCTACAGTTGTTGATAGTGTTTGATTGTTGAATTTAAGTGATAGAATCGTGAGATATTTAGTTGGGTTTGATGTAGAAATTGTAAGATTGTGTAAAGATATGATTAAATAAGTTGTTTGGCCTTAAATGTTGATTGGTGTGAGATGATGTGATTGTTACGTCCTCAAGGATTGGTATGTCTTTTAGCGGTGAGGTAATCTCACAGATGTAATTTTTTAATTATGTTGGAGACTGAACTCCATATTGTGGTAGTTAAGGTGTTGATTTATTTGAATTTTGCGATTGTGCTTGTTGTCCTTTAAATATAGTTGGCTATGGCCTTGATGATGAAGTTTGGAATGTTTGTTAGTATACGTTTAAGTATGTTCACTGTATCAAACGCCTTGCTCATGTTTTAATCTACTGCTGCAGTGTGATATTGTCTTGGATTGTTATAGTCTTTTGTGATTTGGCGGCAGATGTTGTGCAAAGAACTGTATGTTGATTGTTCATATTTGAATTCACGTTAATGAGAAATAACTGAAATGTTTCTTGTTATTTATGGCAGTAGCGCTTTCTCTGGTGTTTTGGCAAGTGATGATAAAAGTAATATGGATCGGTAGTTTATCCCAGTGTTGTTGTCCTTGTTTGGTTTTAAAATGGAATTAATTGTGGCATCTTCCCCAAGATATAGTATTGTGTTAGTGTTGATGGCAGTGTTGTACATATTTGTGACGTATTTGATGGCAAGTGACCCTAAGTGTTTCAGCAGTCTGATGTTTATGCCACTAGGTCCAGTAGAGTTGTTGTTTGTGCTGTCTGAGATAGCTAAACACTTGAGTAGTTGTAAATAGTATTTCTTTAGTGGAAAGATTTCTGAGTTAATGGTCAATAGTTTATGTGTCTGTTGATTTTGTCTGTGCTGTAAGTACCGTTTGTGAATGGTTTATTACGCGTAAAAGCTTTTGCTTTGCTCATGTCAGATGGTTGTTTTGTATCCAAAGCGTATGCTTCTTTTCTGTTGTGTAAGTGTTTTTTGGGGTAGTTTTGCTATAGGGCCCACTGGTATCGAATTGTGTTTGTAATCAATTTTGTCAAGATGTTGTTTTCTGTTCATGTGTTTGTTTTGTCTATGTGATTGTTAAAAAAATGATTTGGGGTCTGATCTGTTTTGTTTGCAAATGCGATTACTTTGTTGAATGAGCTTGTGGATATACTAGGGCAAGTGATTGTAATTTGTGCTGTTTTGATTTTCTTTAAGAGTGAAAAGTCTGTCGGCATCCAATAGTGCCTTGGCAAGATGTTTATTTGCTTCATGGACACCACATGAACATTTGTGGGATGGTCTGTACAGAATGAGATCATCAACATGATGTTTAAATGATGTCAATTGGATTTTTGTTTGTTTGTTATTGTTTTAATGAAGTGAGATGCAGTTGTTTTGGACTTGTGATGTATACTGAGGGTGGTGAGTAAAAGTAAATGATCTCATGTGAAAGAGGGAATGATTTTTCAGCTAGTGTAACCATGCAAGTCTGGCAAAGAAAGCTGTTGCGTTTCGTTGGGTAGTGAACGTGTTGAGTATTTATGTTTAATGTCATGTAAATAGAGTTATTCAATCAATTATCCTCTATGGTCTTTGTTCGGCGAGTACAATAATGGCAAGTGAATATTAACATCTGCAGTGATGATTGTGTTTAAAAGATCTGTTTTGTATGGGAATTTGCTAGATAAAATTGATTCTTCTTTTATTTTAGACATATACTTGATCCCAGGAGTGTACCTAAATAATGTATAAAATAGAACCCTATCCATTGGACCTTTGAGTAATATATTAATATTATTACTCTTGGATAATATATAATTGATCCTTGAGTTACAGCAAAGTGCAAGTTTGTAAATTTTTGATAATCGATATATTATCTACGGTAGTTATCCCTTATTGGCCAATATTTGTGTACAGGTTGAAATATCAAGCTGGAGTCGGAGCTGGAGCCAGAGCCAGAGTCGGAGCCGGAGCCTAACCTAAATTAGGCTGGCTCCCCAGCCCTGCTGATTATCATGTGTTTTTAAAAAATCTATTTATAAGAGTTTTAAAGAAATAATAGTTATAAAAACTTGCCCAATGTCCATAAACAATATTTAACGGGCAACAACACTTACCGTTGGATATACTTTTGCAATATGGTAAATCTTTACCCTGTTTTTTGATATTACAATAAACTTGTTTCATTTCAAATCCAGTGTATGGGTAGTCACTATTAGTCAATAGGAAAAGAATTACACCTCTAAAAATATTTAAAGCTTATTTTTAATATCTCTATACTATGGTCGGAGGTAAAATTCACTTACAAACTCCAGGCATCAGCACAAAGTGCATCATAACTTCCACGACACCGCAGCACCTCAGGAGCCATATAACAAGGAGTGCCACAAAAAGTGTTGTTTTTCATATTCTTTGCACTGAAAACTGCTAGTTCATTTGAGATGTCGTTGGGTGAAACTTGAACAGAAAAACCAAGATCAGCCACTTTGATTTGTCCAGTTTCGGTAATCAAAATGTTGTCCAGTTTCAAATCCCTAAAATATTACAAAAGAGTAATTCTTTTAATCAATAACGCAAGAACTTGCGGTCCCAAGGACTGGTAGGATGACGTCGCTGGTGAGTTACTATTGATAAATAAAACAATTTTTTTTTCAAGAAAACGCTGAAGATATTGTGATAAACTTTTTCATTTTTATATTAGCAAATAACTCTAAAGTTAATATACAAAACAGTCAAATTATTATTTAAATTTCACAATTTTGACTGGCTTTATAATTCAGAAAATTAAATTTCATAATTACATTAATTAACATAATTTAAAATTAAAAAAAGTTCTTGCGAGATAATTGTCTATATAACGATCTCAGTCGCCTGGGGACTGCTGTTGAAAGATTCCATTTATCCGTACACAAATGGGGTCTCCTTCCTTTAATGAATTGCAAATACAGTGGCTCTAAACAAACCGCAGACCAAGTCCTAATATTGTACCCCATATATGGGCCACCATATCGAACACAAGGTCCGACGGTTTTAAATGATGAAACTCGATTCTGACTTAACACCACCACTGCCAGCATCTGATTCTGGAACCACAGCAGCCTGATGTAGTAAATGGATACATCCACAGCCCCGTCCTGTTCGTGTCCCATCTGGAGTGAATATCCTCCCAAACGACGACAACAAAGATTTCTAAATTTCTACAACGGAATGGCTACGGGAAAAAAACGAACGGAGGACGTGCAGTTGAGGATTAGGCCAAATGAGATTCTAAGAAGCGTTGAGAACGAGAGGCAATAAATCGGATTACAAGATGAAAATGTAAAGGGTGGTTTGGCCGAGATGGAACTTATTACGTAATTTATGTTAAGCTATGGTTGCTATCTGCATTATGGAATACCTGTAATTCAAATAAGCTTGTGTACCGTGTTGAGCAAAAGAAAATATAAAATAACTTTACGAAAGGAAAAATTTACGAGGCTACGTTAAATTGATAATCATTTATACGATGCTCAATATCCCAAAACCATCAAAAGAATTTATACAAAAAAAATAATTATCATTATCAATAAACTTAGAAATTTAATGTTGTTTCTCAACAATTTTAATTTAAATCAACCCTGGTTTTATTTCAAACTTCGATTACTTCCTCACCGATGTGCAATGCTTTTTCTGTGCAAGGAAGCAACTCCCTCCACAACTTCTCGAAAGTAATAACGAGCCAAGCCCTCATTCATCAGCAATTTTTTCTTCCCACTTCCAATTAAAGATTTGTAGACATTTCTCAAACTTCCTCCAGAAACATATTCAGTTACCAAAAAGATTCTCTTGCAACTGACAAAAACATCCAAGAGCTGCAACTAAAATGATCTTTCATTAAATAGTTTTAAAAATAACATGTAGAAGTAAGGTCATTTCTCGAAGCTTTTTTTTGTTTTTTAAATACAAACAGCCTTTTTAAAAAATATTTTTTATTTTCTTTGCATAATTGCATTGGCCTGGCTGCTGCTTCTGTTTTATGCAAATTCATAATTTAAATAAGCAGTGTCACCCCATTTAAAAATTAGTCGTAAAGTGTTTTTTTTAAAGGCTACATGAAGATCACCCAATTAGACTGAGCATTGAACCATCATCCTTTTGCTTAAATCAGAGTGTATTTAAACTAAGCTGTTCCGTCGACCCTTGCATCGATCAGTATCGATATTTTTTAATCAAGCAACTTGATTGATTCATGTTTTTTTCATAAACTCTTGTTGCTTAGACTAGAAGATAAAATGATATTTTCGATTTTTTCAATACGCTCACAGAAAAGCAATGTTCAAAGCAGGTTCTGGTGCTTCCGTTTTATTGTTGTGTATTTAGAGGATATAAGAAAGACAGCACTGTAAAGGTAGTCTAGAGAAAAATTACGATTGTAAAAAATAAGTGTTAATTATGATAAATTGATTCGTTCGCAAAAAACTTAAAACTTAAATTCCAAGAATAAGAATAACTTTGTTAATAATTAAAAAAAAGGTACTAAGCTTTTTTTTGCAAAATTTTTGGTTTTATCTTTAAGAAAACAATAACATTATAAACAAATCAAAGGAATTAAAAAATTTATGTAACTAAAACGATTTCATTGTATCATGAAATACAATACGCAATCAAATTTTTCGTTATCAAATTAAAAAACTCAATCAAGATTCAACAGATTTTAAGTTTAGTTTGGAAGGACCAGGTTTAAATCCCTACCTACTCAACTTGACAATGCTTTGCCCAAATCTTCCCATCTTTTGCCCCATTTTCACATGAGCTATCTACCTGGCACATTGTTACGAAGGCGGACCTGTATAGTGGCGTATAAGCTTGTATAGAAAGACACAGCAATCTAGAGACAGGCTTCGACTTTAAATTTTAAAGCATAAGGAAAAATTTGGTTCGGTTAACACAAGCATAATTCTCACTTACAATTTTGTGATTTCCAAACATTTCATTCATAATTTCAACCTCTCGTGAGAAATCTTCAACGCAATTTTTGACATATCTTGCTCCCTTGTCCAAATATATAATTTTGACAGCCACCTGAAAAAACTTTTTTGAAACACTTAAGTTGCCGTGTGCCTAGTAGTCTTTCTCGTTATTATTCATATGAATAACACGGAATTTTTGAACCATTAAATAATATTCAGACAAGCGGACAAACATTGGGCCTGTAATCGCTCCGCTTTATGGTTTATATATACATCTTTGCTTCAGAATTCACAGTCAACTGTAAATTTTTTAATTTGCGTTGACTCTTTAATATTAGTGTTAACATTTTAAATTGCCATTAATTTTGTTACATGGGAGCGCGACTTTAATATTGTTAAAAGATATAAGGAAGAGATGGCCTTTATCAATTAGGGCAAATTTATATAGCAATTATTTAAATTATTACCTTCTAAACAATCTAAGTTTTTTTATGCCTACTGCCCCCTGTTAACCTAGTAAAAACGTTCCTAAATTATAGACAACCAGAAAAAGTTACCATTTACAACAAGCATTCTGCAACTGTCCTATTAATGTATCACTTTCAGGCTCAACTTTGTCCACCAATTAATTACATATAATTTTACTCGTGGGAGAACAAGAAGCAATAGTTTGCCAACACTGCTAATCTAAAACGATGTTACGTTAATGACAGTTTTACTATATGTACGACACGTGCTAGAGTTAATTTGGATTAGGTTAGCTTAGATAAAGGTTTAGGGTAGGTTAGGGGTTAGGGTAGGTTAGGGGTTAGGGTAGGTTAGGGGTTAGGGTAGGTTAGGGGTTAGGGTAGGTTAGGGGTTAGGGTAAGTTAGGGGTTAGGGTAGGTTAGGGGTTAGGGTAGGTTAGGGGTTAGGGTAGGTTAGGGGTTAGGGTAGGTTAGGGGTTAGGGTAGGTTAGGGGTTAGGGTAGGTTAGGGGTTAGGGTAGGTTAGGGGTTAGGGTAGGTTAGGGGTTAGGGTAGGTTAGGGGTTAGGGTAGGTTAGGGGTTAGGGTAGGTTAGGGGTTAGGGTAGGTTAGGGGTTAGGGTAGGTTAGGGGTTAGGGTAGGTTAGGGGTTAGGGTAGGTTAGGGGTTAGGGTAGGTTAGGGGTTAGGGTAGGTTAGGGGTTAGGGTAGGTTAGGGGTTAGGGTAGGTTAGGGGTTAGGGTAGGTTAGGGGTTAGGGTAGGTTAGGGGTTAGGGTAGGTTAGGGGTTAGGGTAGGTTAGGGGTTAGGGTAGGTTAGGGGTTAGGGTAGGTTAGGGGTTAGGGTAGGTTAGGGGTTAGGGTAGGTTAGGGGTTAGGGTAGGTTAGGGGTTAGGGTAGGTTAGGGGTTAGGGTAGGTTAGGGGTTAGGGTAGGTTAGGGGTTAGGGTAGGTTAGGGGTTAGGGTAGGTTAGGGGTTAGGGTAGGTTAGGGGTTAGGGTAGGTTAGGGGTTAGGGTAGGTTAGGGGTTAGGGTAGGTTAGGGGTTAGGGTAGGTTAGGGGTTAGGGTAGGTTAGGGGTTAGGGTAGGTTAGGGGTTAGGGTAGGTTAGGGGTTAGGGTAGGTTAGGGGTTAGGGTAGGTTAGGGGTTAGGGTAGGTTAGGGGTTAGGGTAGGTTAGGGGTTAGGGTAGGTTAGGGGTTAGGGTAGGTTAGGGGTTAGGGTAGGTTAGGGGTTAGGGTAGGTTAGGGGTTAGGGTAGGTTAGGGGTTAGGGTAGGTTAGGGGTTAGGGTAGGTTAGGGGTTAGGGTAGGTTAGGGGTTAGGGTAGGTTAGGGGTTAGGGTAGGTTAGGGGTTAGGGTAGGTTAGGGGTTAGGGTAGGTTAGGGGTTAGGGTAGGTTAGGGGTTAGGGTAGGTTAGGGGTTAGGGTAGGTTAGGGGTTAGGGTAGGTTAGGGGTTAGGGTAGGTTAGGGGTTAGGGTAGGTTAGGGGTTAGGGTAGGTTAGGGGTTAGGGTAGGTTAGGGGTTAGGGTAGGTTAGGGGTTAGGGTAGGTTAGGGGTTAGGGTAGGTTAGGGGTTAGGGTAGGTTAGGGGTTAGGGTAGGTTAGGGGTTAGGGTAGGTTAGGGGTTAGGGTAGGTTAGGGGTTAGGGTAGGTTAGGGGTTAGGGTAGGTTAGGGGTTAGGGTAGGTTAGGGGTTAGGGTAGGTTAGGGGTTAGGGTAGGTTAGGGGTTAGGGTAGGTTAGGGGTTAGGGTAGGTTAGGGGTTAGGGTAGGTTAGGGGTTAGGGTAGGTTAGGGGTTAGGGTAGGTTAGGGATTAGGGTAGGTTAGGGGTTAGGGTAGGTTAGGGGTTAGGGTAGGTTAGGGGTTAGGGTAGGTTAGGGGTTAGGGTAGGTTAGGGGTTAGGGTAGGTTAGGGGTTAGGGTAGGTTAGGGGTTAGGGTAGGTTAGGGGTTAGGGCAGGTTAGGGGTTAGGGTAGGTTAGGGGTTAGGGCAGGTTAGGGGTTAGGGTAGGTTAGGGGTTAGGGTAGGTTAGGGGTTAGGGTAGGTTAGGGGTTAGGGTAGGTTAGGGGTTAGGGTAGGTTAGGGGTTAGGGTAGGTTAGGGGTTAGGGTAGGTTAGGGGTTAGGGCAGGTTAGGGGTTAGGGCAGGTTAGGGGTTAGGGTAGGTTAGGGGTTAGGGCAGGTTAGGGGTTAGGGTAGGTTAGGGGTTAGGGTAGGTTAGGGGTTAGATTGGATTAGAGATGAGGATAGGTTTGAGTAAAGCTAAGTTGGGGCGTTGGCGCGTTTTTCTTCCATACTGTTCTCGCTAGAGCAAAAGTTTTGACAGCCTTTGAAAAAATAAATATAAAGATCATAACAACAATGTTGCGTACGTTTGTTGGTTTAAATTTTGAGCATAAGCATTTCTAGAGTATAAGCATTCTAAAAATAAAAAAAGGTTTACATTATAGAAAGGTCCTCCCAAAAGTCTTCGGTAAAAAATCTCGTTCAAAAGCCACGCAGCCATTTTCTACTTTAGTCAACATGACTGGGAGGTCTACTTCTAATGCGCTCGCTACTCGTACAGCCTGTGCGCGATCAATGAGGAAGCCTATAGTGATCGCACTCAAGAAGACTTTACACAATCCCTGCTTAACATTTTAGAAATTGTGGGCTGATGCAGTATGCAGCTTGCGGCCTGCAATTGGTCGAAAGCAACGCTCCTCAACTAGTGCTTTCAAGATGTGAAGATCTTTTTTGTATTCATCTTAATTCTACGTGTTCCGTTTGAACAAACCCTATAAAACTTGGAGTAAAAACCACAAATTTGGTGAAAACCAAAAAAAAGTTTCTATAGTAGGAATGTGCTTCGCCACAAACGAAGACCTTTTTTTGTTTTTACTTTATTTTTATTTTAATTCTTGGTAAAAGTTTTTTCAAAGTAAACTAAAAAACATCCACAGGGCCGTAGCAAATGTATTCCAAAGCTTCGTTATGAGGCATTAAAACGTTGAGAAGCACTGCAATCAATAAAGTTAATTGAGCAACTATTTAAATATTTTTATTTGTGGACTGCAGGCTGGGCGGCCTTGCTTTATTGTCCCAGTCTAATGACCAGCAAACTGCTTTTTTACTGTGAAATTATTTTTACTCTTAAAGAAACAGGCATGAGGAAAAAGTTATGAACTAAAAAAAACTATGATCACTTAATTATTATACGTATACTAGGTTGGTATCTAATAATCCAGCTTCTATTACGCAAAATATTTTCAATGTAGCAATTGTGATGTAATAATTTAATAAACTTAGTGTTGAAATAAAATGATTTAAACTATAAACCCTACCCCTAAACAGCCATATTATAGATGAGACCAACATGCATATCAATAACCGAATAATAGCCTAGTCTCCATATGAAACAAAGTTTACAAAATTAAAAATAAACAGTTTTTTTAACAATATTAATAATTATCTTAAATATCGTTGTTTTTCATTATTTTATTGAAACGGTCTACTTCGCAAAACTTTTCTCTGCTTGCAAAATTTAAGTTATTCTATATCCTTCATTATAAAAAAAATACAGCATAACACAGACAAACTCTACAGACTGCATTAAGTTGCCTAAAATTGAGTTGATCAAAAGAATGCTTCATTTGATTCGAACTTTGTACTTTGCGGTTTACTATGGCTCTGTCGTTCCTGCTTCAGTCTGTTTTTTAAGAAAAACCATGCGAATTGCACAAAAAATTAAGGCTAATTCTTTCTCTGCTTTAAAAAGTGACCCTGATGTTCGCATGAGATAATTTCAAGTACAATTCAAGCTGAGTTCAATTCGAACGTTTAACACCAAAATCTTTTTTTTGGGGGGGAAATCTAATAGAAATTATTTTATTTGTAATAAGCTATAACATAATAATAAATCAAAAAACCTGAAATTTCTTTTTTTGTTTTGCAAACAATTGAAGCTTCATGTTTCGTTTGATGACATCAGTTGTGGGCTGAGCCAGAAACACTCGACCCATTGCACCCCCACCCAAATAAGTCTCACTTATTTGGTATCCACGAGCCAAACAAGCTTCCCGTTCTTTGTTTGTTGGTATCCTCCTTGTTTTCTTTCTCTCACATCCGTTCATTTTGATAAAATTAAGAGAAAACTTGGATAAATCTGGAAAAAGTTTCACAGAAAAATTATCCCTCTGTTCATGACGAGTTCTCAAGTAGTAATAAATAGTATTATTACTCTATCTGGCGATAAGTAAACGAATTATGACGTAATATTGGCAATTGTGAGAAGGGCGGTGAAATAAAAGCTGATTATGATAGACAAACAACACTCTGTGACAGGTTGCCAACACCATAAGGGCCTAAATCGGAGAATTTTGGCTCTTTTTTAAAGATGTTTGGCTTTCAAATTTAACGCTTAATCTTTTGGTCTTTTTTCGGCTTTTTTTATTCCTATAAATTAGTAATTTTTTTAATATATTTGAAGTTTGTGTGCAAAAGGGTTGGGATTTTTATTGCTTTCTATTTTAATCTTAGAAAACTTACTCTAAATTAGGGTTGCCATACCGTCCGGAAATTTGACCAAAAAACTGAAATGTCCGAAATTTTGAAATCCAGTAAATTATTTTTCAAAATTTGGACATGAAACTCGTGTGTTTGGTTTTGGGACGAAAATTGAAAAATCCGAGACCGATTTCAAGTAAAGACTTTTTTTGTCTTCATCCTAGAATCCTAGACAATTTTATTTTGTCGTCCCTCCAAAATTTTTTTTTGGCTGGTACGCCTACGTCTGTACGGAATTCCGCCTATTCAGATATGGCAACCGTACTCTAAATGTTTGTTTTGTCTATGATATATTGGTATTTGTAATTATCTTATTAATTTATGTGTTAAATCGAAGTAAGAATGTAATGGTCAGAGACGCTTTAACACTGAATCAATAAGAATATGTCTAATAGCAAAAAGAGCATGACAATTCTAAACAAAGATTTTGTAAACTTTTTTATTGCTCTTAATAATCATGCCAAGACTGATAAGTATAAAAAATATTCCAATTCATGAACAATTAAGTTCTCAACCTCTTTTCAGTATAAGTTTGAATCATGTCCCCTGTTTGCAAATATTTTTAAAACGTAATTTAAAAGAGTTCCAAAATAAATATGGTAAATATGGCGACAAGAAGAATATAATGATCCAACAACTTTACATATGGTCCAAATTTACTATAAAAAAAGTTGAAAAAGCATTGATGTTGCCAAACTTGTCACTGCGCTGTGTCAGCATAATTTATCTATTTATCATTTTGATGAGATCATCCCAAGGCATGATATTGGTTGCATTTAAAATCTATAAAACTCCAGAGGAAGAAATAAAATAATGATACAGCCCACATCATCGAGGGACGTGTTAGTTGCTAAACTGAAAGATTAGAATTTTGCCTTTATCATTGTTAATCAACAGATGTAGATGCAAAAATATTCAGGAATTTATGCTTATTTTTTTCTGTGTGATACAATTGAAGCACTTTAGATGAGACAGTATGTTTATATTGTTTGAATTAAAAAAATCTGTTTTTTTAGGATGTGATAATTCTTCCACATATATCTTGGAATCGAATGCAGGATGTTTCGGCGGTGAATATTTTGGACCCCAAACCCTAACCCTAGCGTGGCACTAAAGCTTCATCAGATGATAAACTATAACATCTTTATTAGTTTATAGGGCAGTGTATCTCAACTTCTTTTTGATTTGGATCACATTAACAATCTATAACTGTTTTATAAGCACACCTGGTGCCTAAAAGCAAATGTCTATGGAAATAAATCATTTTCAGTGATGGCCTTACAAAGGGGGAATTCCAAGAAAAAAAGAGGAGAGCCAGGTTTTTTAGCGCGCCAAGTTTTAGTGATCTTCAAAAAAAAGGTCAGAACTTTCAGTTCATGTCCAAAATCTTCATTTTCCTCCGAAAATTATAGTGATCTCTTAAAAAAAGGTCATCACTAACAATTGAGTACATTATCCCTACTTTTGTCCCAAGCTAAAGTGCAAAAAGGACTACAACGGATCGTAACGATGCTACTATGAAAAAAGAGAGCAATATTTTACTTGAGGGGCCACTTTTTGTTGCTTTTTGGGAGGAGGCCGGTGCGATCTCTCCGTTCGCATTGTACTAAAGCCATCAGTAAATATTATTATAGTTATATTGCACTAAATGTATCTGTTTTCAAAGTACATTTATTTATTTTTGTCAATATTTGACCTCCTGACTCGCAGGAAAACGTCAAAGGCGTTTAATAAAGGGCAGAAATTACCCTGACCTGTTTTTGTAGATGCCAAAATATTACTGTCCGTTTCAATTTTTTAGTTTTTTTTAGTTTTATAGAAACAAGACTGAAATTTGTAACTGCTTGCCAAGACCGCCAAGCAGGGAAAAGGGCCATAAAGTGTCTTTCTCGATGACACAACAAAATGGTTCGAGTAGGTTTTGAACGAGAACGTGTCCATTGCAATCACGGCGCTCTAACGGTCTAACCACTTCAGCACGCCACCGACTATTTAGAATGTTTTGGTACTTCAACAGTGATTTAAACACACTGTTTGTAAATTATAATCGAAAATGTTTTTCTTTATGTGCTTGTTACACGTTTCACAAATATTTTTTGAGCCAAAAAACTTGTTGTACTTTCGTTTACAAACAAGTTAAAATTTGTTATAGCAGGCTACAGCAAAACTGATAGCAGATCAGAAAAAACGTTGGTTCTTTTTTGTTACATATGGCTTATTTTAAACACTTGATCTGGCAACCCTGCTCCGTGACGTGTTAACAAAACCAGATGGTATTTTTAATAAGTTTAATTTAGAATAAGTTTAAATTATTTTAAACTTTGAATTTTTTTGTAACAAAATTGTAAAAACCCTTGATTTACTACGTACTTTACCCCTCACTTTTACATATTGTTGCCTCGTGAATTGCACTTGATCATAGCATTACTAAGATACAAACAAGACCGTAAAGTTAGTGCTGACCTTTATAATTTCCTATTTATGATGTAATTGTGAACATGCTGGAAAGCATCGGAAAGCATTTGAATTAGAAAGGGCAACTCAGCCT
Source organism: Diplosoma virens (assembly GCA_963680785.1). Lineage (NCBI taxonomy): Eukaryota > Metazoa > Chordata > Ascidiacea > Aplousobranchia > Didemnidae > Diplosoma > Diplosoma virens. The sequence goes on from CAVMFT010000173.1 coordinate 76,949, forward strand.
CGGGAGATTTTTTGATGTATGAAGTAAAAGATTTTTCTTCCCAAAGCTTTTTATCTGACACTCTTCAGGGGAAATCTTCAGAATGAAGCAGAATTGAAACCAAACTGAGTTATAAAGAGAAAAGCAGAGTTCTCATTGGCTGAAAGAAGTTAGCCAATGAGAGAAAAGATTAAGAAATTTTCAAAGAGTAGACAAATTCTTTTTGTTACACAGAAGGGGATTGAGAGATTTAATGAAAGTTGTTTCAAGAGCAGAAAGGTGAAAAGAAGAGCGACCCCGAGCGGGTTCTCTTCTTTTCTTTACTGCAGGTCATTTTAATAAGGCTAGCTGCTGAGTAGAGAGAAAAAAGCACGCCTTAACTCGATAACTGTTACCAATGCAAAGCAACTAATGGAGCTCTTTGGAGTGGCAAAAGACCCAGAGGGCGACCAGAACTTGCTGGCGGAATTATGTTAAAAACCTGGCTTGGTCACGTCTTGGAATTTCACCGGCAGAATTGCCGCTAGTTGCAGGAGATCGGGATACTTGGAGATCCCAACTTGAGCTGCTGCTCCCGCAACCCCAAAAGGGCAAGCGGGCAAAGGAAATACACTGAATTAATTTAATGTTTTTCCCGAAAATGATGATGATCTTCTTTCTATACATTAAAACAAATTTAAAACAGATTTTTTTTTACTATATTATCATTGGATGATGTTTTTAGTGATTTGTTTGTTTAACAAAAAATTGTGCAATAATTTTCTTTTTGCTCAAGTGCGTATTATTTCTGTAGGCTAGCCTAGATATTTTTTTGTTGAATACACGATTAAACTTGTTCTTGTTGTGCCCGATATTATATTTTGTAAAGCCTTTGATTGCTTGGAAAATAAGGTCACATTAATCAACTTTTGGTCATCTCATAATGTAGGGAAAACAGTATCGTTCGCTACTTTTTTGCTTCAGTAGCGGTGGCAAGTAGCGCGCTGTATTTATCAACTTTTACCGGAGAAGTGCGTCATTTACTTTGCGACTAAAATCAAGAGAAATTCTAGTGAGTCGTTCGATTTTAATGCTTCGCGTAAAGATTTTTTTGATGAAGCTGCTTTGTTAGAATATGACCGTAAAAATGTGCCATTTATAATGTTTAAGAATCAAATTGTAAATCATATAAAAAAGTGTCTATATGATGATAAAAAATTACCTTTATTAAGAGCGACTTGTGTCCGTGAAGCTTCGCAAACCATAGCTATCGTCATTTCTGATAACCTTGCACTTAATAGTACCGCAAAAATAAAAATGGCGTTAGATAGACTTTCTCAACGTTTCGGTGTACGTGGAGCTTTTTAAATTTTTTAATTTTTTCTCGGCAGCGTGGTCGAGTGGTTAAAGCGCCGAGCTTATGATCAACATGGTCACGGTTCAAAGCCCACAGGCGCCATTCTGTTGTGTTCTTGGGAAAGACACTATACGGCACTTTGCCCTGCTTAATGGTCTTGGCAAGCAGCTCTAAATTACAGTCATATCTCTATTAAATTTTAGCAGACAGCAATATCTTGGCATCTCCGGAAGCAGGTCAGGATAATTGCCTACCCTATGTATTAGTGCCTTCATCACTTTCCTGCGAGTCACGAGGATAAATATAAAAATAAAATAAATAAAATAAATATATGAGCCAGAAGTTAGGCAAATAAGATATGTTCCCAGGCTTACTTCTACTTCTTCAGGAACTTGGAAAGAATTTAGGGATCAATGGACTCAATGTTATGTTTTTGCGCATTCGTATAACCATCCTGAGAGGCTAAAAGGTCGTTTGGTTATAGACTTAGCTAAGAGAATTCCTTCTTATGCTAAACAGCGGTTTCCCAATTTTTTATTTGAAAGGTCGGATGAAGACAATGATCCGGCCTTTGATGACTTGTATAAATTTGTTTTACGAGAAGAAAATATTAAAAACTTAGATTTTGCTATTCAAGTAATAAATGAGGAAAAAGGTGAAAAAAGAGATAAATCAAATAATAATCGAATGTGTGTCAAAAACTTGTCACTACCAACAATACCTAGTGTTGAACATGCAATACTTCATAAACCTAGCTCTCTCCATTTTTGGATTTTGTCAGTAAAAGTGCTGAGAATAAGAAAATTGAATGTTTTTGTTGTAAATTGGTTGGCGAAAACGATTATCATAATATTTCTGGTTGTAGAGAATTTCCGAATATGACGCCCTTTGAAATAAAAAATGCCGTGTTAAGATCTGGTTTTTGCTTTAATTGTTTGGGTAATTATAAAGTTAAGAATTGTAATAAAGATAGCAACTGTCGAAGGTGTTCAAGTCCGTTTATTTCTAAGCACTTCTATTTATTGCATCAAGCATAAGTTATAGATTCTGAGGGGTCACGTGTATCAAGAAATCGTCAGAGTGTTTCTAACGATGCTTCTTATAAGGCCCCCTGTTCAAGTTCGTGATGTCAAAGTTGACTCAAATAAGGCGGCGTTAAGTCGTGTTGTTGCCGAAAAAATTATTAATCCTTGTGATGGTAAATCGAGATTAGTATATTGACAGCTAGCGCTAGATGATGGTTTGCAAATCACGTTTATTTCAGACAAGTTCGTGTCAGATCTTGGTTTGTCTCCGTCTGGTAATGCCTCTTTTATTATCGATACTATGACTGGTAGCCAGCGCACTAAAGCAGATTTGGTTGAGCTGAAAGTTGAGTCATAGTATAATGGAAAGTCATTTGACATTGATGACGTAGTTGTTAACAAACCATAGAAAGACGATTGTAACAGTCTCCCACACAAACTAAGTCTTGAACCCTATGAGCACTTTATTGATATCGATTTAAAATTGTTAAATAATTGCGAATGTATTGATTTATTAATTGGCAGTGATAATGCATGTTTAATGACTGCGCTGGAGAAAGAGAAGGACTTTTCGATCTGATCCGCATGCTTTATTGACCCCGCTTGGTTGATGTGCCTGTGGGGGCGCCTCACTCTAAGGAATGTCTGCTTTATTAAAAGTTAAACGTGTTCATGTTTCACCTGGCGATAAAATTGAATCGTTGCTTTCTGATATTGCGTCTATAGATCAAAAAATTGGTCAATTAGAAGAACCTCTTAGAGAGATGTCTTTATCGGAAAGCGAAATTGATATGTCACGTAACGATAAGAAAGCTCGAGAGTTAGTTAATAAAGAATCTTTTTAATTAATATAAACACTGTTACCAGGAATATTACTTATTTTAAAATTCATTGTTCTTCTGGTAAAATCAGAGATGTAAACGTGATTTAAAACCGATTAATTTGTATATAAACGTGTATATAAACGTATATAAACGTGATTTAAAACCGATTATATATGTATATAAACGTGATTTAAAACCGATTAATTTGGCTAAACTAAAAGAAGACGATTTGAATAAAAAAACTGCATTGGTTAAGCATTGTTTTAATTGTGAACATAGGATTGATTTTGGTAATTTTGAAATATTGGATTATAACATTGACTATGATAAACGCAAATTTTTAGAATCATTATATATTAATAATACAAAAAATTCAATAAATGATAAAGATCGTAATGTTTTTCCAAAAATATATAGCAATATAAAAAATCTCAACTAATGTGGGTTTTCAACCTGTTAAATTTGTTTCTTTTGCACTAAGTAATTATGAAATCGTTCTGTATGTTCGCTTCTCACCTTGTGTTTGTTGGTTTGTGTTTTTAACTTCTTGGTTTTTTAAATACGGTGCGCGTTGTGTTCTGCTTTTACCTGAAGAAGTCCGCCCGATGCAACGGACGAAACGTCGTTGAGTTCTGCTTTAATAAATATTACGCCTTTTGTATTTGTTTAAGTTTTACTTGCCTCTGAATTTACCAGAAGAACAATGAATTTTAAAATAAAGAATCTTTTGTTCATGATGGTAGATTCGTGGTTCCTGTCCCCTTATCAAGGTTAACAAATGACTTGCCCAATAACATGTTTTCAGCGCAAAAAAGGTTAATGAGCCTTCGAAAAAGAGCCATGGAGACGACGCTATGCTTGAATTTATTAAAGCTTCTTTTATTGAAATGCAAGAGAATGCATATATAATAAAAGTAAAGGCTGGTGTGTCTGACAACCCTGTTTGATATTTGCCATATTTCGTAACTTTTCAAGTTAAAAAGCGCATTGTTTATGATGGTAGTGCTAAGTTTAACGGGGTGTGTATAAATGATTACCTATCAAGTGGCCCGGACATGATAAATCAACTTTTACACATTTTGGCAAAATTTCGTGTCGGAAAATTTGTCTTTACGGCTAACATAACTAAGTGCTTCTTTCAAGTCAACCTTCGTAAGAATCAGCGTGATTTGTCTCGATTACTGTGGTTCGAAAACAACGATATTAGAAAAGGAAAAATAATACCATTTACATTCAGATGTCATCCTTGGCAAATTAAGAATAGTAGTTTTGTAGCGAGTTGGGCTATACGTGAGACGCTAAAACACAACGTTTAACAATACCAAAACTTGTGCAAATTTGTGCAAAGCCGGCTTGAAACTGATGAAGTTGCGTTTTCTGAAATGAAGGCCCATGAAAAATGGGCAGAATATTTCAAACATTGCAGAACCATAAAGTTTTACAGTGAACTGTTAAAAATCGCCCAATTCTTCTTCTGCATTATGGCTCATAATGCAAATGTAGAACGCATATTTTCTATGATGCAGACACAATGGTGCAAGGAAAGAGACAGCCTTTTAGTTGAGTCCGTTTGTAACATCTTAAAGGTTGTGTACAATTCCAATCATATTTCGTGTAAGCAATTTTATGATGACATTAAAGCTGATCCTTCCTTATTGAAAAAAGTTAAGGGAACTGCAAAATATTCATGGGCTCAATCTGACAAGTAAATTTGTCTTGTTTTAGTGTCTATTTTTTCGCCGTAACGTTTGCTGAATATAGCCTAGTGAGATGGTCTTATTCTAGTTGCATTTTGCTTGCTGGCGAAACCTTTCCTCATTTTGGGCAACAAAAATGTGGTAGGCCTATAAATAAAGAGATTAAAAAAAACTCTTATGTTGTTTTTGTCCGCTTTGGACATGGTGGAATTTCCAACAAAATATTAATTAATATAAACACTGTTACCAGGGATATTACTTATTTTAAAATTCATTGTTCTTCTGGTAAATTCAGAGGCAAGTAAAACTTCAACAAATATAACAGGGGTAATATTTATTAAAGAACTCAACGACGTTTCGTCCGTTACATCGGGCGGACTTCTTCAGGTAAAAGCAGAACACAACGCGCACCGTATTTAAAAACCAAGAAGTTAAAAACACAAACCAACAAACACAAGGTGAGAAGCGAACATATATAACAATTCAATAATTACTTAGTGCAAAAGAAACAAATTTAACTGGTTGAAAACCCACATAAGTTGAGATTTTTTATATTGCTGTATATTTTTGGAAAAACATTACGATCTTTATCATTTATTGAATTTTTTGTATTATTAATATAAAACGATTCTAAAAATTTTTTTTTATCATAGTCAATGTTATAATCCAATATTTAAATTACCAAAATCAATCCTATGTTCACAATTAAAACAATGCTTAACCAATGCAGTTTTTTTATTCAAATCGTCTTCTTTTAATTTAGCCAAATTAATACTCGCTTATCGGAACATAAACCTGTTAAATTTGTTTCTTTTGCACTAAGTAATTATGAAATCGTTCTGTATGTTCGCTTCTCACCTTGTGTTTGTTGGTTTGTGTTTTTAACTTCTTGGTTTTTTAAATACGGTGCGCGTTGTGTTCTGCTTTTACCTGAAGAAGTCCGCCCGATGTAACGGACGAAACGTCGTTGAGTTCTTTAATAAATATTACGCCTGTTATATTTGTTGAAGTTTTACTTGCCTCTGAATTTACCAGAAGAACATATGAATTTTAAAATGTTAATTGTTTTGAATTGCTTGTACGTTACGGATCATTGAAAAATTGTAATAAGGTTTAAAAAGCTTAAGCAACGGCTGGTCAATTTATCGGGTTGTGTTATGATTTATCTACATGTTTAATTTCGTATGACGATTCTGGGAGATTTAATAAACATTTTAAAATATTGCCTGGCGTATCGTAGGAAGATGTGGATAGTGTGAATGAGTCAGTTGCCTTAAAGATTGGGACTAAATTTACTTTGTTGCAAAAAGATTAACATTGAAGTTAATTTTTAGATTCGGCATATATTTATTTTTTTAATGGTTGTGCTTAGGAATAAAAAAATTGCTTAGTTTTTGTCAAACTGCAAAACACTCTCTCTTTGTAGATATCAATCTTTTTTAATTGAACTTATGTTTTTACTTTGATGAATTGTAAATGACATTTTGTTAACTGCTAGTCCAAAGATTTTTGTGTTCATGTTTTTACTTTGTGAAACCGTCTGCTGCTCATTCGCGATAATTGGTCAGTCACATGACCTTGCTAAAACCCGATGTGTAAAATTAAACAGCTTTAACAGTGTTTGACAGAGCTTTGATAAATCAAATTGGCAACTTGCTACCCCAAAGTTTATTTTAGTTTGTAGCAATGACGTAGCGGATATAAGGATGAAGCGCTTGACAAGATGTTATTTCTAAGCAAATTTTTTGTCTTGATATCAACGAAAAACTCTTCCAACCGAAAGCTACCAATTTAACCTATTCCAACAGAAAAAAGAGAATAATTTCAAGAATAAAAAAATTTCAGACTTTAAGTAAATATTTTTGTTATACAAGAATATTTTATTATCTTCAAATTTCTACACTAAATGAAATTTTTTTAAAAACAAGAAAAACCTTCGCTTTTGTAATTTATTGACAATAATACAATGAAATCAGAATTTCGATTTAATTTATTGTTTTATATACGTCATGTACATTGTCAATAAACTACAAAAGCTAATTAATGTTTGTCTACATTTCCAATAATTGACATATAATATATACATTGTCATCACTTACGTTGTCAATAATAGCTAACAAGTCAATAAACTACAAAAGCGAAGGTTCAACAGACTATTAGAGGGTGAACGGATGCCAGAAGAATGAAAAAGGAGTTTGCTTATCCCAATCCATAAAAACACAGGGGATGCACAGTGCTGTGAAAACTACAGAGGAATAAAGCTAATGAGTCATACAATGAAAGCATGGGAAAAAATTATAGAAGCCAGGCTGCGGGATAGAGTAGAGATCAGTAAAGAGCAATATGGATTTATGCCAGGAAAGGAAACCACCGATGCCATGTTTGCTTTAAGAATGTTGATGGAAAAGTACATGGAAGGTCAAAAAGAGCTTTATTGTGTATTCGTGGACCTAGAGAAAGCTTACAACACGGTTTCGCAGGAAGAGCTGTGGTACTGTATGAAAAAATAAAGAACAGTGAAAAAATATGTGCAACTTGTACAGGATATGTATGAGGAAAGTGAAACAGTGATGAGGTGTGCAGTAGGAACTACAGAAAGTTTCAAGGTCGAGGTTGGACTGCACCAGGGATCAGCATTAAGTCCGTTCCTGGTTGCAGGCTAACAGATGAAGTAAGAATAGAACCACCGTGGACGATGCTGTTTGCTGTTGATATTGTAATTTGCGAAGAGACCAAGGAAGAAGTGGAGCAGAGACTAGAATCCTGGAGGTATGCATTGGAAAAAAGAGGGATGAAAGTAAGTAGGTAAAAGACCGAATATCTGTGGATAAATGGAGAAAATGACAAAGAAACAGTGAAGATGGAGGACACAAAAGTGCCAAGAGTAAAGGAATTTAAGTATTCGGGATCCACGGTGCAAGAAAGTGGTAGTTGTGAGAGAGAGGTAAAGAAGAGAGTGTAGGCAGAATGGAACGGATGGAGAAAAGTATAGGGTGTTATCTGCGACAAGAGGTTACCAGCTAGAGTAAAAGGAAACGTGTACAGTTCAGTGGTGAGACCAGCAATGGTGTATGGACTTGAGACGGTGGCGATCACAAAGAGACAAGTGAAAGAGATGGAAGTTACAGAGATGAAAATGTTGAGGTTTGCTGTGGGAGTAACGAGAAAAGACAAGATTAGAAACGAGTACATCGGGAGTACAATTAAGGTAGAACGGTTAGGAATGAAGATGAGGGAGGTCAGGCTGAGATGGTATGGACATGTCATGAGGAGAGACCAAGAGTATGTAGGAAGAAAGATTATGTAAATGGAGTTACCGGAAAAGAATAAAAAAGGGAGACCAAAGAGACGATTGCTAGATGTAGTGAAAGAAGATATGGCGGAAGTTGGTGCGAAGGAGACGGACGTTGAAAACAGGACGGTTTGGAGAAATATGATACGCTGCGGCTACCCCTGATTGAAGGGAAAAGCCGAAAGACGAAGAAGAAGAAAGATATACCGCATGTACACGTGACTATTCTTTATAAGCGTTTTTGAAACAGATGCTTTTTAAACAATAGCTAAATCTTTTTTGTTTTTAAAATGTGAAAATATTTAAATCATTTATCTGCATAAATATTAAAAAAAAATATTATCTTCAAATTTGCATGGTTAATTCAAGCTAACGTTTTTATTGACATTTACGCAATAAAATCAAACAATTTAAAGCAAAGTTGTTGATCATCTTTCTTTTTTACGATTTATAGGATTCTGAAACAAGATTTAATTTATAAACACATTACTTGCAATATTTTACTTAATTGATGGCCGCAGTCACTCTTTATTTTTATTTTTTACATGCAATAATTCCACTTTTTACAATACAAAACAATTATTCCACTTTTTTATTATTTTATTTTGTAAATGTGAAAATTTGTTTCGAAAATACTTAAAATTTTGGTTCATATGTTAGTAACCATTTCTGTAAAAAAAAAAATAACAAAAAATTTAAATTCAGTATTTTTACATGGAGTTTACAGAATCATAATTGATGATACGATAATTAAACACATAAGGACATTGCCAAATACTAAGAATCTTAAATGTAAATTATATACACGCTATTTATATCAAAAACATACTCACTTTGTGACTTAATTTTTCTTTTTATTGTTTCCGATGCCAAAGTGTGCCTGGTCCGCCTTTATATCTCTTGTAATTGTATTGCTTACACTTTCTAAAAAAAGGTTTCAAATATGAACTAATTTGATCAAAAATAAAAAATCTTGTATCTTCAAAGATAAAAAATGCTAAAGACAAAAAAACTTTTATATAATTAATTGTATTTATTAAGTGTCAAGACGAGGTTAAAAAAATGTTAAGGAAGTGTAAAAAAAGGGATTACAGTTTTTCAATTCGTATTCTTCTATCAAGAGTAAAATTACTGTAAATTGCTCTTTGACCACTTTTATATTGATATAAATGTTTTATCAAAAGCTAATTGACTATGAATTCCATTAAAATAGGATTTTTTATCTCTTAAGGAAGCTTAATTGGTAAAACAAATTATCTGGGCATTTTAAATGCTTTTTTCTAAATTCTATGCTTTGTTAATATAATTGTATGTATTGCTCCTATAAAGTATTTATAAGCTACATGTATGGGAGCGTGTTTGTAGACCTATGTACTATGCAATTTATTTTGTCAAGCTAAAAACTGACCTTGTCTTCCTCCGTTGTTTACGAAATTGTTTGTATTGCGTTCATTCATATCCCTTCCAGCATCTTTATATAAAAAAAAGGAAAATAAATTTTATGTTAAGTGTAATGTTTTTATTGATTTTACTCTATTTAAAGCGTACTGCAATTTTTTCATAAGACTTTCGAGAATGCTTTGCAAATGTATTTCAACTTTTTTCTGCTTTACAAACATACTGTAAATGTCATCTCATCATACCTGTTTTAATAACAATCTAGCAAGGTCAAAATATAAAATTTATGTGACGTACCTTTTTTCATGACAAAGAAATTTTTTATAAAAGTGTTTTCAGACTTTAACAATTATTAAAAAAAAACTTACTTTTTGCTTCTCTACCTGCGAATTGGAAGATACCACCACCTAAGCAAAAAAGTCACCAAATATAAAGCTGAAACATCTGCGTATGATTTTTAGAAATATACGATTCTTTTTTCAACTATATATATTCCAATACATTAAAAAAACACTTGTCTATTAAAATAAAACACAAATTTAATTTAATGTTGAACGGAGGTTTGTTAAACGACTATTATATTAATTAATATATGTAATACTTATTGTGTTTTGTTACTACGTCACATATATTTTCTTTCCACTGCCTTTTGGAATAACCCCCTCTTTAGTTTGCTCAGCGATATCTTTCAAATCATCATCATCAAACATGTCGAACCACTTATTACGCGAATTATTTTAATATTCCAATTGATAATTATTGAGAGAAACCTACAACTTTTTTCAACTTTTTTTCAAAAGTGTTGAAGTCGTTAAATTTCACTTTGGCACAGTTTTCTTAATGTTCGACAATCATAGTTTTTTGTGGCATAATGACAATTCAACCTCTATTTGCTACACCAATTTGAAATTCTTTTATTTATTTAGAAACCTAGTTAAATTAATAACATCTGAGAGAAATAGTTTGTAAGTCGACAAGATGTTGGTTTATGTCATTCTTCAAAACAAACCGCTTCAATTTAAGTAGATGAAGTATATTCGCGATGAGCATAAATGTTGATGTTCGTTCGATAAATAATATTATGCAGGTAAAGTTTATAGACGTACATAAATTTCTATAAAATGCTTCACGAGCACACAATTACCAGGGCAGAAATCAAGAAGCTCTATTCAACACTAATCAAACAGACTTGGAGCAGAACTCTGTCTCCCCAAGTTAAAACACACAAGTTTTGTTCTAAACTAACTTTATTTCAAGTAGAAGGAAAAGTCGAACACACCAAACTACTTTCACTGATAACAACGCTTCGAAAAATATATAATAAGCCAACGTTTTCCTTTACCTGAGGCCTCATAGCATATTTCATAAAAGCCTCTAATTTCAATGTAACTTTCTATAAATATATGTAACATGATTATACAACATTCTCTTGAATATGGCTCGGATGTGTGTATTAATTTTCTTCTTTTCGCTTTCCTTTTCTTATTAACATCACATCGCTTTGTTCAAAGGTACGGCGACCATGCACAACTGACATTGTGCATGTAATAACGTACTTCGTTTAGTCGCTGCTTCCTTATTCACAATCTTTATTTCTACATGCACTTTGATTAATTTCAAGTTGATTGTGAGTAAAAATGAAAAATAAATAAAAAAAAAAAATAAAAAAAAAAAAATAAATAAAGTAAAGATTTTTTTTCAATGGTCTTCACTAATGGTCTTCACTAGATTTTTAACTTTTTTTTTAAATTGAAGTATCCAAGTTTTGCATATCATGTACGACACGAGCCTAGAAGACAAGTGATCACCAAAAACTTTACGCAATGGGAATAGAGCTTTTCTAGCCACCTAGCGATCATGGCAACCATTGCTAAGCCGAGCAAGCTTTGATTTTATTTACTTTGTTTTAACCGCCAAGTCATGAACCGGATAGTTTACTTCGGCAATTTGAATTTAAGTTGAGACTACAAAATTAGTTTAGATTTTACAATCTATTAGCTATGTAATATAAACTAATATCTTGCACTTATTATGTTTAGACATTGCTTGTAGTCAGATACTGTAGGCAGGCATATTTAAAAAAAAAATTTGAAACAGTTTTGCAATGTAGCTTGCGGGAATTTCGCTTGTAAAATTCATTTAAACTCTCTGTTACATAAGTTAAATTAAAACCAAAGTAACTCTGTGTATTGTAAGCATATTTTTTTAATTCAATTTACAAATATTAACCATTTATACGAGTGTCTGTGTCAACATTTTTTGTAGAAATGAGTAGAATAATTATAATTCTTGTTTCAAATAATATTGTTGCATCTGAATGGCTTCTAGTGCTTATGTATATTCTTGTAACCTTTTGTATCTCCTATTCTATTGCAGTGAAGTTGAATGACATTATAACTTTCAGTTAATTTTTGTCAATATATTCTGTCAGTTTTTTCCATTCTATTACTTGAAAAAGATAAAGATAGCTTGTAACAAATATTTGCTTATTGCTTTTTGATAAAGTATAGAATTTTCTAGCCTTCTTTTTCTAGAGTTACTCGCTAAAATTACACAAGAATAACACTAATTTAGTACTGCAATAATTGTTTTGCCACCACACTTTTCTGATTTTGAATAGCTTGGTTTTTGCATTTAAGTACCTTTTTAAGTTGATTTAAACTATGCAAGTATGTAAGCATTCAAACTCCAAAATGGTACTTAATGCAAAAATCAAATTATTCAAAATAAGAAAAGTATGGTACAAAAAAATTGTTGCAGTACTAAATTTTTAGAATTAAACTAAATTTAGTATTTTTAGGTTCACTTTTTAGGTATACTTCTGGTCAAACTCAGGCTTCAAAAATATTTACGAGTTCGAAAGGGGTTAGTGCTTTAACCCACTATATCCCATGATTTGAAGTTTTTAATTCTATTTTATAATTTTCTGAATCCTAATATAAATTTACAAGGTAAACACACTGCAATAATCAGAATTCCTTCTTGTTAAAAAATAAGTAAGAATTAAGATAGTGGTTACATATGAGATCAGCGTTACTATAAAGTATCAAAACTAAATATTTAAAAGACCGTTTATTAAAAATAAGAGTATAGAAAACTGAAGACATTGGGATAAACATTGTGATACAGAGTTAGGTAAATATATATAAAACTAAGACAACTCTATAAAAAATTCCTTTTAAAATTTTATTAAATACAAAACAAAAGGTATTACAACCAAAATACTGAGTACAAAAACAAAATATAAACCATTATTCATTCATATATGCTTTGCATAAAAGATTTCATTCATTTATACAGCATAAGTAGAATTACGTTACTTGTTTTTCTTTACCCCTGTAGTTATCCTCCCGACTGGCAGAAACACGTCGAGGGCATTAATACTTAGAGCAACTGTCAAGCAGTCATTTTGACCTGCTTAAAGAGATGCTAAAATATTGCTATCCAATTAAAATTTCCAAATTAACAATGGCAAAATCAAGGAAATAAAAACAAAGCTAAAACCCAACAGACTGTTTCACCCATAAAAGGGATCATCAGGGGTATCTTATTCAAATAGAATGGGTATCAGATTCTATTTGACACATCAGGGGTATCAAATTTCATTTGAATAAGATACCCCTGATGATCCCTTTTATGTGTGAAACAGTCTGTTGGGTTTTAGCTTTGTTTTTATTTCCGTGCTTTCGCCATTATTAATTTTAATTCAAGCTCTAACTTTGTTATCGAGCACTTTAGAACTGATTTTCCAACAGTGCAATTAAAATTTCATATTTTTTTTGTTTTTATTTAGAGACATGAAAAAATTTAGAGCTACTTGCTAAGACACCAAGCAGAGGAAATGCTGGACAGAGTCTTTGCCAAAGACACAACAGAACAAGGAAAATAGATTTAGAACTGCGACTGTGTTGATCACGTTTGCCATCAATCACGACGCTTTTAGCGATTGAAACATGCTGTTGTTTCTATGATAGGAAGAGAAGCAGGCAACACACAATGCAATCTTGCAGATAGAAGAGAATGTCTTCGGCTTAGCAGTACATGGCTTGTTTTAACACCTTTGTTATTCAGCTCGCTTCAAAACGATACGTTTTATAGAAGAAAAAAGTGCGGCATCCGTATCACAATAGTTGATTTCGAACTTATGAGAGGATTAGGAGGAATAAAAATGTTTATGTCAAATTTTTAAGTCAAGAAAAAGTAGCAGAATGCAACAAAAAAATAACCCGTTAGGTTTCAAAAATAGCCCAAAAATTGACACATCACAATTTTTTTGGCAAGAGCATCAACAAAGTAGCCCGATATGCTACTTTTTGCCCATTGTCGCAACACGGGATGGACTGTACGAGTTGAAATCGGTTTTGTGTATTTACAGTTCAACAGAGACACAATGTGTGGCTGATTTCTTGATATTTACAGAAAGTTTGTGAGAAGAATCTAACTTAGCTTATACTTTTTTCAGCTATTGATTGTCAATATTTTATAAGGCTTTGTGGTTTTGTAGATAGTATAGACCTACTAAATGGAAGAAAAACGTAAAAAATCATGCATTTAAAGAAATTCTTTCCCGGTAAAATTCCAGATGTGTTGTTATTGCACACGTTAGTTGTATTAAGTGTTAAAAAATATTATATGGCTCTTACGGAAATGCATTTAACATTTTTTAGCTTTTACGGCTCTCTTAACCGAAAAGGTTTCTGACCCTTGATTTAAATAATATGTCACTTTTAATAAAGTGAATTTGAATATTCCTTAGTAGCTGATGACTCCTAGATAGAAACAAAAAAACTGGGTTTTAACGATCATTGCGTAAGGCAATATTTTTCCCTGCTATTTAGCGCACTTTATTAGTTGTGTTTTTTTAACTATTAGTCGCCAGCATGGACCAGGAGATAAGAGCGCCATAAAAACCTACTTTGTTTAACCAATTGTGTCCTCGGAAAGATATTTTACAACACTTTGCTTTGCAATCCTAGGAAGCAGCTCTAAAACTAAAAAACAAAAATTAAGAATTTTAACCGGACAGTAATTTCCTGGCATCTCCAAAAATATGTCGGGGAAATTGCTCGATAGTTGGTTGCCCCAAGTTTATCGCCTCCGACGTTGTCCTCCGTCCGCGAGTTAAGAAAATAAAAATTATAAATAATGAGAAAATGTTCTAAAATGCTTTTCTTCAAATTGATTACAAATTGCAATATGAAAAATTTAGGTAGCAAAAAATTTTACGCAAAAAACTTCCATAAAACTTATTTTAGTTTGATAAATCAATCCAATTGAATTTCGGGCATCTTTAGCTCAATACAAACGAAATCCAAAACGCAAGTGCCAAAGCTTGTTTTACAAAATGCACAGAATATTTCTCAAAGATAAAATTATAAAAGTAATGGAAGCTGATTGCGCGTTGTTTTTATGTACGCAAGACTTCTAAATTAAAAGCTTTGTAACTGTGACGGAGCTGCAAAACTACCTCGTCCTCGTCCAGCTCCTCACAAACGCGCTTCACGACCAGCAACAAACTTTATGGTTTTATTTTTATCAATCAAAGCGATAATTGAAACACCAACCGGAAAGCGGTTTTCTATAAAACAATTATTACGTAAATTAATTTTATTGCCTGTTAGTTAGCTGTGTAATCCGTTAGCTACAATCTGTTAGCTGTTTAATCCAAAACGCAGTGCCAAAGCTTGTTCTACAAAATAAACAGAATATTACTCAAAGATAAAATTATAAAAGTAACGGAAGCTTCTCGCGGGTTGTTTTTATGTACGCAAGACTTCTAAATTAAAAGCTTTGTAACTGTGACGGAGTTGCAAAACTGCCTTGGCTCGAAACCCGTTGGCCATTTCCAACATGGCAAACATTACGCATACGACGTAACAATAACGAAAGAAAACAAAATAATCTATCTTTATATGGATTTTGGGCGTATATCGTTTTGGTCATTTAGCCACATGGTCGTCTAAAATATGAATTATGACATGAACCTACGCAACAAAGTTGCTTCCAAACGCTGAAGAATGCCGTATGCAATTAATATATCAATAAATGCTTACATCCAAAGATTTCTTTTTATTAATCATTCAAAATTGTTTTTGAACTATTTTTTAGATCTACCTGATTAGCTTAGAGACACAGCGACCAATGTTGAAAAGTTTTACAAAAATAAGTTGCTGGATTCCGTAGTTGAATTAGAGCACCTATATTAATTCGTTTAATCGCTGAAGAATGATATAGATTAATTTTTTATTTCTTTTCTTCAAACAGTTTTTCTTTTTACAAACAAATTTTCTAAAAAAGGAGTTATTATGTAGGGCCTTAATAAACCAACTCTGTCATTTTTTGAGAGGCACGGCGGATGCGTCACGTACGCGGAAGTAAAACTATAGCGTGACGTCAATTGACGAGATGCAGCCATCCAAACAAACCGATGCTAAGAATACATAGCATACAAAATAGTTGTCGTCATAAAGGCTAACATGATATTGACAATGTAAGCAAAACTATGCATTTAGATTTTTTTGATAACTAGTACATAAAAATGCGTTTATAGGTAATTGAATCGAAAACTTTTTTTGTGCCATAATGCAATATGAATACAAATATTTTTTTTATGATTTTAAAACTCAGTCTTTTAACACTAGAAAACCCAAACGATTATTTTCGACCGTTTTAAATTTTTTTTTTCATTTTTCGAACAAATTCGCTGCTAGATTCCAGCCACTTCCGAAGTTTTTCTAACTTTTTAAGTAGATTCTTTTGCTATTAAAATTTTTTTGGTAAATGGTGGCGGTCGAGTGTAAATAGGTGCACTACCTATAATGCCCATACCGGTCAAAAATGACCGCTGCTCTCTTGTATCACTAAACTGTTGTGTATGTGCTAACATAACTACGACAGTAAAATTTATTGCTTCAGTCATCGTTTTGTTTTCGATTGTTACGCAACAATCGCTCCCACAGTCAAAACATAAGAGTGTAATCGGTTTTAGAAGGTCTTGATATAACTGCAGCACTGTAGGTTTTCTATGGCAGAACTTAGTTTTACTGATACTCGTCGGTATAGTAGGTAAATTGCTTATGTTTTATTTAGAGGTTTGGTTATGTAAGAAATTAAAATAGCATTGTTTGGAGTTATTCTCTGTTTTCTATTTTTTAGGGTTGTTATAAACTTAGACTTAAATAGCTTATTGTAATGACTACAAGATATTGTAAGGCAAAACATACCGCAGCAGAAGTGCTCCAACATCTTCAGGCCCAAGAACCTGATGATTCTTGTAGTGAAGAATCAGAATATCGTTTACAAGACTCAGCTGCAAGACTCAGAATAATGTTTTCAAAAAAGTGACCAAAATGATTTCTCAGATAGTGAGTTAAAGACAGAAAACCAACAACATTTGATTTCAGTCACAGTAGCTACCGGTACAATTCAAAACCAGCAGGATTCAACTAATGTCATTGTTGGTACATCTCTACTAAATGATGGGTATCTGAAGGCTAGGAATGCAATGACGTGGAAAACAATTACAGGAGTACAAGGCAGAGGAAAGGCTCAGCTGCAAATGTATTTATTGAAAGACCTGGTCCAACATCCTACGCTTACCGGTATATAGTGAAAGATAGCCATATTAGTGCCATTCACTTATTTTTTGACGAACCTATGCTTCGATCAATTCAAAAATATTCAACAAGTCATTGAATACTTGACAATAAAAGTTTTAGTATTTATCTCAATAAGCTGTATTGGTCTTCAGATTGCACGTGTTAGTAGGCAAAAATACACCGCTAAGACAATTGCGGAGCGTAGACTGGGGACACCGTATTTTCAATGATACCATGAGCCGAAAAAGATATCAGACACTTATGAACAGTGGCGGGGCTTAGGAGGAAGCCATAGAGGCAGCACGCTGTAGGGACAGCAGATCCAAGCTGTAGAGTTCGCGTTATTACACGTGTTTTTCTCGATGTGTTTTTATTTAAGTAAAAGCTGACATTACGTGCATAGTCTTGCTATAATTTTCTACTTTTCTATAATTTTATTTCCAATATTCTGATTCTAACACACATTGGTTATGTTTGATTTCAGTACGACAATTACTGCCGAACACGATGGTTGGTTTTACTTATACTAGTCTTCGGTTTTGATTTCTTATGTAAATCGATTTCTCCCAATTCGATTCCACGGATGAAGCGAATACAACCAAGCGGGGCTCAAAATTACCGCAAGAAAAGACTCAGAGAAGCAGAAGATAATGTCATGAAAGGCTCTTTAGATGTATGGGTGAAAAACCAATATGTAGCAAAAGATCAATCGGGTGCTGAAAATCATGAACCCGTGACTGTCGTCCAAGATGGTGTCAGTAATCCAGTTAACACAGAACTTGACATTGATGGTGATAATCAGGATGAAAATTCGTCGCAGATGACGCTGATGATTTTGCTGAGGTGACTGCTAATGTTGAGGCGAGTGCTGTCACTTTAAACAATGACACTGAAGGTAACAATAACAATTAAGATTTTTTTTGAATTAGTTCGTAATTACGACTTTGAGTGTTTAAGGAAGCCGATTTCCACACATTTAGCGAAGTTCTTAGTTCAGCAAGGATCAGAGAATTTCCAACACAAAAAAGGTTCTTTTGATAAAAAAGAAGGAAGATCTCTTTCTAAGCATTGGTTTGAAACTTTGTCAAGTAATGGAGAGTGTTTGCAGAGAAAATGGCTGATATATTCACCATGCAAACAAGCAGCCTTTTGCTTTGTCTGTTTTTTATTTTCAAAATGTGAATCAAGTGTTTGTAACGAAGATGGATTTAGCAGCTGGAGAAAGTTGGATCCTCAAATTTATGAGCATGAAAGAAGTGCTGGTCACAGAAATGCAATGCGTGAATATCTGGATTTTGCAACAAGACTTGAAAAATTACTCGTGATTGATTATGAACTTCAAAAGCATATTGTAAGTAAGAAAAAGAAATAGCGACATTGTTGAACGAATTGTCGATGTTGTTTTTCTCCTTGCAAGACAAAATATTGCGTTTCGAAGTCATAGAGACAAAAGAGTTTCAAAGTTGGTTAACGATAATGCTTATGAAACCAATTCAGGAAATTTTTTGGAGGTAATCAGCATAGCCGTACCAGCCCAAAAAATTTTGGGGGGGCAATGAAGTTTTGCCCAAATTTTGTGACGTTTGCCAAAATCATGATTTTATAGTACATTTCGGATATGACAAAAAAATTGTCTGAGATTCTCAGACGAAAAACCAATTTTGTCCTAAAATCATGGTGATCTCTAAAAAAAAAAAAAAAAAAAGATCTTCACTTAAATTCAGTCTCCTAATTTTCAATTTTCGTCCCAAAATCAAGGTGTTCTCTAAAAAAAAAAAGGTCTTCACCTAAATTTGGGTTATTATTTTTTGTAGTTCCTCATCATCACCTCTCTAAATTTCCTGACTTTGCCCAAATTTTTCATATCACTGCCCGAAAAATCTTAATTTTGCCCAAATCTTCGAAACTTGGGGGGGCAATTGCCCCCCCAGCCCCCCCGGCAGGTACGGCTATGGTAATCAGACTATTGGCAGATTATGACGTTGTTTTGTTTGAACATTTACAGAATGCGAGGAATAAGCCCAACAAAGTCAACTATCTGTCGAAAAAGAGTCAGAATGAAATAATCTATCTTATTGGCAGTATTATTAAAAAGAAGATTATTTTCAAAGTAAAGAAAGCCAAATATTTCACTTATATGTTAGATTCTACTCCAGATGTATCACGTGAAGATCAAATTGCGGAGATTTTGAGATACGTTTACATCAATGAGAATAAGGATGTCAAAATTAAAAAAGTTTTTTTGGGTATTTTCAAGTTTCTGAGAAAAACGCCGCAAGCTTGGTGAAAACGGTTATTGAGAAGTTAAATGATGATGGAATTGACTTAAATGATTGTCGAGGACAAGCATACGATAACGCGGCTGTTATGAGTGGTGTACGAACAAAACGAATTTTGGAAATCAATCCTCAAGCCCAGTTTATCAATTTCGAAAACCACAGCTTAAATTTGGCGTGTGTTTATGCAGCTGATGTTTATCCAACAGTGGTTACTTTTTTTGGTATTATGGACAAAATTTTTGTTTTCTTTTCATCTTCGACAACAGCGTGGTCGGCAGCGTGGTCGAGTGGTTAAAGCACCGGACTATTGATTAACATGATCTTGGTTCAAAACCCACTTGCACCATTCTGTTGTGTCCTTGGGAAAGACACTTTACGGTACATTCCCTTACTCGGTGGTCTTGACAAGCAGTTCTAAATTGCAGTCATATCTCTAGTAAATTACTAGCGGACAGCAATATCTTGGCATCTCCGGAAGCAGGTCGGGGTAATTGCCTACCCTATGTATTAGCGCCTCCGTCGCTTTCCTGCGAGTCAGAAGGATAAATATAGAAATAAAAATAAAAAATAAAATAAATAAAAAAACAAGTCAAAGGTTAAGAAAACAGTCACGAAGCATTATGAGACCAGATGGAGTTCGTACTACAGTACAACACAGTTGAGGTCATCCAAGAAAATTTTGACGAAATTATATCTTGTCTTGAGCATTTTAAAGGTGGCAAATTTTCAAGTGAGACAAAATCTGATGCCTATTTACTTCTCCATTCGTTGCAGAATTTTACATTTGTTTCTTTTTAAAAATTTTGATGCCCTATTTTGTCATCAGTGCAGAGAGTGACAAAAAGTTTACAAGATCCCAAGATTGATTTAATTCAGGAAAGTTTGGGTTCAATAAAATTATTAACCTGAAATCTGAAGACATTATTAAAAATGCAGTCAGATCGGCATCAAAATACCGTGAGAAGTTAAACGTACCCTTGGAAAGAGTCAGGTGAAAAAAATGATCCTTGAAGAGAGTGTGAAAGATGATGGTTTATCAGCAATTGAAGAAATGAAAAGAATAATGAATGAAATCGCAAACAGACTGAAGAACAAACTTTCAGAACGCTCAGGCCGCGTTCGTAGGCTCGCTGACAAATTTTCTTCTCAGTAAAGCTGGACTCAATTGATGTTGAAAAGATGGAACATTTAAAAACCTTGAAACGACAGTGCCAGAATTTTGCTAACCATTTTGAGACTGATGCGAACTCATCTTTCCTGTTCGAAGAAATCGTTGATTGCCTTACGCTTTTCCGAAGTGGAAACAGAGCTTTTCCAAAAAATGCGAAAGATTTTCTTGCTTCATTAGTTGAGCTTGGCTGGAATGTTTTTCCAACTTTGTGCATTGCATATCGTTTATCACTCACAATTGACTACTCAATTGCTAGTTGCGAACGATCTTTTTCAAAATTGAAACAGATACAAACATATTTGAGGTCTTTGATGTCGAATCAGCGCCTGTCAAATTTATCTTTGATTAGCATCAAAAAGAAATTCCTAACAAGCGAGGTGAAAGAAGCTGTTGTTCAGACATTTGTTGACGGCAAAGGAGCGATTGGACATCGAAATAAGTGACTTGCTTTTTGTTAATAAATGAGTTTTGATCTTTTGTTGCTTAGTTTGATGATTTAATTAATAATACAAACATCTTACTCTTACTTTATGTATAACAACATCAATAATTTGTTTATCCCCCAAATTATTTTTAAAGTTAGGTATAAGGGGCATCATTATCAGAAACTCGCCCTGGCAGCAGAAAAGTTTGGCACGCCCCTGATTATGAAGCATCTTAGATTTAACAAAGTTTTTAGTCGCATTCACAGAAGGCAATATGACAAATTCTTCTTAATATCTGATACATGGAATTCATTCATAGATAACTTTCAGAAATGCTACAGGCCAAGTGTTGACCTTGCCATTGACTACTAACTCTTTCCATGTAAAACAAAATGTTCTTTTATTCAATGTATGTCAAATGAACCGAATAAATATGGAATGAAATTTTGGCTTCTTGCAGAGGTAGACTCCAAATACCTATGCAATGGAAAATCTTATATCGGAAAAAACTCCCCTCGCCAAAAGGGTAACGATCTTCCATTAGACATTTGCTTGATTCTTCTGGAGCGATACTTTAGAAAAGGTTATAACGTCACAACTGACAATTTTTTCACTAGTACAAATCTTGCAGAAAAACTCTTAATCCAATGAAAACAATTTTGGGTACTATGAGAAAGCGAGGAAAGGTACCGAACACCGAAGTTTTGATGAAACACAAACCGCTGTTTTCCTCCGAAATACTTTCCTCTCCTTCCAAATGCTTGCTTACTGTTGACAAGGCAAGAAAAAAGAAATTAGTTTATGTCCTCAGCATAGTACACCAAAGTGTCGCAGTAGATGAGACACAGAGAGAAATTGCCAGAAACTGTAAGTTACTACAAAAAAAAGTGGGCGTGGACGTTTTAGTCCAAATGGCTAGATATTATACAATTAAAACTGCAACAAGGAGATGGCCCGTAGCAATCTTTTGCAATATTCTGGATTGCATTTGCATAAATGCATACATCATGTTTTGCAAAGTAACAAAGACACAAATTTCAAGAAGAGACTTTTTGCTAGCTTTGATCAAAGAAATGTGCAAGCCAAAAGTTCACACAGTTGGATTGTCTGAGCATACCAGTGAGGCAAGTCAGCAGCAAATCAGTAATACTTTCAGAAAAACGCAAACAGTGTCAGTTTTCTGCATATAAAAACAAATAATTCTTGACGGGCAAAAAATGTGGAAAAGTGTGCTGTGGAAGTCACACTGGGAAAAAGGTTGCGATAGTGATATGCATGTGCTGCATTAACTAATATATTTAAAAAATTTAAAAATTGAAAAGTGTTTTAACAGCTGCAATTTTTGCCTTACTATTATCTTATTTTTAACAAATTTTTTTTTGTTGAATGTGTTGTACTCTACATAAAACGTTTTTTTAATTTAAGTTGCATTAAATGCTTTCTTTTCCAAAAAATATGCGTTTTATTGTGTAGATACTGAGCGGTAAGAAATTACCGCTAAAGGCATTGTTGTTATACAAAGTGTTTGTGTTTTGTAGTGTTAAGCAATAATTTCATAAAAACAAGATATTTCTTGATAGCCTAAATTTCAATTTTATTCAAGGATTAATAAGTTTATATTTAGTTTCGGCAAGAATTCATCAATAAAATTGAAAATTTGTTTTTACTACATATCAGACGGCTAACACTTTGAATGTATAACACTCTATCACTTGTAGTGTTTACAAGGTAAAGTATTTTTTAGTTGATAGAATAATACTGTTTACAAATGTATAGGTTGGCAAATTAAATAAAAAAAATTCTTACCTGAACATAGATTTTTTAATAATAGCCCAACAACAATTGCAACCATTACAACAGTGATGCGCCACTCCATTATTTTCTCCCACATAGCGTCAAAACTAAAGGTACAAAATAAAAGGAGATTTAGTTTGTCCTTTCACTGCATGAATTTTTTTTTTGCAAAAAATTTTTTTTAGTTTTAAGATTTTCAATGCTTTTTAGATTAAATAATTAAAGTTTATTTCAAAATTCATAAAAAAGCAAACTAAAATTAGCAATTTATTTTATATGATATTACTTAGCAATTTATTTTATATGATATACTTTATTTTATATGATATTACTGATTTACGGATCGGCAACTTTTTGGTTTTTTTTCTGTTTATATCATATATGATAAATTGTGAATACGCCACAAGTAATCGTCATGTTGTATGAACTGCTTGAAACAATTTTGATCTCTGTTAAAACACAGAGCAACTACGCATTTAGACCGATGTATAAATGTCAGAAATTTGCATTGAAGGGACTTGCAAAGTTAACCACTTGCCATCCACTCTGGCCAATGTTCCATAGAATGTTTTTGAAAAGCAAGTATGTTAAGTTGCCTTTTTTTTAGTTAATATTGCTGTTCAATATCATTTGAACGTCTTTCTCTTTTAGAGCACTTTTTTTGCTGTCTTTTCAGGTTCCTTCTTCTTTGAAAGTTGCCTGCTTCATTGGGCTGTCATGTGTTTTACGAAATAGCAACCATAAATTTACAACACACATATCGATTAGATGGTAAAAATGGCAAACGGTTTTTTTAACGAGACACAAGCAATATCGATTTTCTCCACCCTTACTACCATTTCTTCTGAAACACTTCTTCCCAGTGTTTGAATTTAAAATTTTAAGAACAGATTTTTTTGTAAAAAACTTACTAGCAACAGGTTCCCTCATTACACAGAGATATAGAAACACATAGATTATGTTAAATTAAGAGCGTGTTTACTAAACGTGCTAAAATTCCGAGAATCCTGAAATTCCCTCCTCTCATTACTGCCTCTGCCTCTTTTTGTCATTTTGGCTTTTTCTGGAGTCTTGTTTGAAAATAGTTTTGAAAAGTGTGTTCACTTTTCGAAGAATTTTCATCTGAAACTCATCGGGAGGAATCGTCCGAATGAACTGAGAGCAATCCGATCGTGGTTATATAGGAAAGGAGAATGAGTCTGATTGTTAACACTAGAGCGGCCGAAGCAGTCGATTTGACCTTTGCATTTTCAAAGTATCATATTTTCGCTTATACATATCGAGTCGTCATAAAATTTCTTGACTTTTCCTAAATATTATTTTTGCGTAATCCCTGGAAATTGCAAGTCAAAATCCCTACTCACTTAACCTCTAGGGACCGGTTACCTCGAACAGCCAAAGGCGGTTAATTTGACCGCGATAGAAAAGCATTATAAATAAGTTTTTGCGACTGTAGAGAGTTGTAAAAGTGCACAAAGAATACGGCAGGATATCTCTAATTCACGAAATTGCCTGCAGCTTTGTCTTTTTTGGCGTCCAGCTGTGAACCAAACCTTTCATTAAGAACACGACAAAGATAAAATTGGTGATAAAGTAAGCTGCGAAAATCAGCACGGTTATTTTGTTTTTGCTTCTCCAGTAACTGTACCTGATAATAGTTTCAAAAATAATGTCTGGTCAGTGGCCAAAAAGCTTTATAAGAGCGCAAGTTGTAGCTATGCTCAATATGCTGAATGAAGAAGACTCAGGAAGAAGTAACGACAAAGACCAAGAGAATAATTGTAACTGGGAGATATCAGTTTTGGAAGAAGAGCTGAGCAGTGAAGATGAGGTAGAAAATGCCACAAATGACGCTAGTATTACTCTTCTTGTAACATCTAACAGCGATCAGTCTCCGGTTAGTTCGAATCCAAGCATAACTGATAGAACAGCCGTAGAAGAGACAGCAAACGATGGAACTAAATGGGTGTTTAGAAGTTTTGGTTCCAATGAAAGAAGGAGACGAGCTATGCACAATGTACTCACAGAAGAATCGGATCTATTCAGGCGGAGCCGACAAATGTCAGATCCACCTTCGGATGCCTTTCAATTACTGCTGAATAGTCACATAATTTCCCTTATACAAAACTGTACAAATGTGGAAGCTCGAAATGTACTTTACAAAGACGACTGGAGCGTGTCGGGTTTTGAGCGTCCGGCTTTTATAGCATTATGTGTATTTATAGCACTATGTGCGGGGAGCATACGGAGGAAAAAATACTTCTTTAGACAGCTTTTGGAACAAACATGGGGATTTTATTCTTTCCAGAGACTATGGCTACAAATCGTTTTTGAGAGATCCTACGATCTTTGCGCTTTGATGTCCGCAGCGCCAGGTCAGTACGTTTGCAAACTGACAAGTTTGCTTTAATTTCAGATCTGTGCAATAGGTTTGTGGACAACTGCATATCTTGCTACAAACCAGGGCGAATATCACAATAGATGAACAGATCTTTCCAACAAAAGCTCGTTGCAGGTTTACACAGTATCTGCCCAAGAAACCGGATAAATTTGGTATCAAGTTTTGGTTGGCTGTAGACTTTAAAATAAAATATATTTTGAATGCATCCCTTACTTGGGTAAAGATGAAACACGTGTGCCTTCACATAGGCTTTCCGACTGGGTTGTCTTGAAGCTTATGGAACCTTACCTTAGAAAGGGAAGAAATATTACAACTGACAACTTCTTCACATCGTATGCCCTGGCCAAGCAATTGCGGCAGAAAAAGACTAGCATTGTGGGAACGGTAAACAAAGTCAAAAGAGAGTTTCCTCCATCAGCAAAAACAACCCAAGCAACACCGTATTCAAGTTTGCTCCTGAAGGAAGTTGATGTAGCCACGCTGACTATCTATTAATGCAAGCCAAAGAGAAATGTCTGTGTTCTTAGCTCACTCCATATGTCTGTGGCATTGATTCGTCAGAAAAATGAAAGCCAGAGACAATTGAGTTTTACAATTAAACTAAATGGAAAGTAGATGGCTGGACCTCTTATAGCGAGCGCTGGACCCAACAAGAACCCCATAGCAACACCATCAGTCTGTCGGTACATAGTCATTACTTGCATTAAATTGTTTTTGCACAGTTGATTTAGTTATAGTAGCGTTTCTTGATTCTCAGTAATTTGGAAATTATTTTACGCTCTATTGCATCCGGTTCGCCTTAGATCTTTTATCATTACCCTTAATGTTTTGAGTTCTTTAATTACGTAATTTTTCATTTTGTATTTATTGCTTTTTCCGTCTCTCTATTTTACAATGAATATTCAGCTTCGAGCGTAATTCAGAAGAAAAAATCAAAAATTCATTGTGTACAAATTTTGAAGTGATGAATTCTGTGAATTTTAAAATTTTTCAAATTTGTCTATTCTAATCCGAAATTTGTTTTTTATCAGCTCTTCTCCGATTGTTTTTTTTCGATGTGTTTTTCTATGTTGGCTACTGTAAAATTTTTTCGATGTAACTTATTTTATTTAATTTTACGAAGTCCAAAATTCAAACTTTATTAAACCTTTTCCATGCTACTTCAAGGTTTTTTGATGAAATCTATTTCCAATAGTTTGATGCCGTTCAAAATTCAATTTTTCAATTGTCTTTCTGATCGGTGCTTTTTAAATGTTGACTGTTAATGTTTACGCTTGTAATAGCAGTCTATTAATTAAAACTCCCATTTCCAAAAGAGTCACCTCATGGAATGCTGATCTTAACTTTTCGCGCTATCATTTCGACTTGGAGGTTACAATGGCTGATGCCTGATGAGGTTCATAAGACCGAAACAGGCCTGTCGCATAATAGTGTCCTCTTTGTTACGGTAATTTTGTTTTAGTCGCTTTTTTACTGTTTCTATTTAACTTGTTGAAATTATATTTGATCGATTACATTGTAATCTTTTTAGAGAAGACAATGTACTAATTTTTCTA
Organism: Diplosoma virens; assembly: GCA_963680785.1. NCBI lineage: Eukaryota > Metazoa > Chordata > Ascidiacea > Aplousobranchia > Didemnidae > Diplosoma > Diplosoma virens. The sequence goes on from CAVMFT010000173.1 coordinate 103,724, forward strand.
GATACCTTTACTTATATTTTTTTATGTCTTATAGACTGGCAACAAAATTATTATTAAAGGTTGCTTTAGGAAAAAAATAATAGTTTGAAAATCTTAGCTAAAAAACTTAAATTTTGGATAAACACCAGCAGTTGAAAAATTCAAATACGTCAAAAAAGTCATTTGGTTGTTCTTATGTCAATAAATTATTGGTTATGTCTAAAACTAGTGAAAAAAAAAAAACAAAAGAAAAATAAGGATAACATTTTTTTAGGTCTTTGTGATTGAAAAACAACATATCATATATGACAACAACCTATTTTTCTACATAGTAACAAACACGTGCGTTTGATCGAAAAAAAAATCAACAAAAAATCAATTTATACATACTGTAATGTAGGTATAATTTGTTCTTACTTTAATGTCACTTCCATATCGGTTCAAATAACTTTTTCTACACACGTCCTAAATCTACTGAAAAACTAAGATTGAAATTGATTTATATCTCACAACGTCACCTAACAGATGAAATAAAATATAATGTAGTTTTCATCAGTAACTATCAGAAACGATATCGCATGCAGTAAAGGAATTAAAATATTTAAGACAAAAAAATTAAAGCTGAAAATTTGGTTCATATTATATATGATAAACCATGCAGTGAAGTAATAGTTAAACTAAAAAAACTTGGTTTTTAAAAACAGTTTTTTTTTTTTTTTGTAAATTAAATAAAATAAAAATTATGCTTTAAAAGTAGGCTAAGCGTACAAGACACTGTATAAATTAACAGTGTCTTCTTAACGCTACGTTTCTTGTTATTCCAGCTGCACCTTAAGTTATGCATCTACTATTTAGTAATCTGCAACCATCAGTGTATTGAGATAACCCGTTCACTTACTTACTTACAATTCAACTCTTTATCGATAATTCTATCAATAACTTTTATGCGAAAAAGCAGTTTTGAAACAAATAAAGGTGGTTTTCTTCTAAACCTTAGGCAAGTGGCCGCTCAATTTCATTACCGCTCTTTGATCGCGTTTCTCAAACGGAAAAGCCGCTTAATTTCGGGTAAAGCTATAGAATTTTTGTCGTTTTTTGACCTAATTTGGCTATGCAGATATGTTGCTTCTCACCAAAAACATTGTTTTTAATTTTTCTAACTACAAGCCTACTACAACAGAGGAATTTGTATTGAACCATGGATTAAACTTTTGTTTGCCATTAGGTAATAAAAGTGACCACATTTTTAAGATGGAAAAGATTTTGTATGATACCACCAAGTTTAAGTTGATTGGCCCATCCTGTGATTTTGATAACACAACTAAAGTTGAGTCCAAAATACAAAGTCAACTTCTACAATTGAAAAAAATGGTCTACTACCACCTAGTGTCTACGAAGTTATTTGACCGACCGAATTACAACAACCTCGTTTGTATGGATTACCCAAGAGTCACAAACAAGATTTACCATTACAACCGATTTTATCCATGATTGGCTCGGCTCAGCACTCCTTAGCAAAGTGGCTTACGTCTATTCCTGATCCTGTCCTACTCTTATATTCTACTAACTGCATTCAAGATTCCTTCACTTTGCTCAAATAATTAGACAATTTGATTTATACTCTTCTGCTTTCCTTTGCTCTTTTGATATATCCAGTGTTTTCACTAATGTTTCCCAGACAGAAACTATTAATATTTGTTCTGACGTTCTCTATGGCAGTGACCTTAGAGCTCCGTCTTTTCCGCGTGAATTTTACTGCTGCAAACAGCAATTAAATCTGTTGAATTCAGTTTCAAAACTGTTATGTACGGACAAATAGATGGGGTAACTAGGTGCTCCCCTTTGGGTCCTGCGATGGCTAACACTTTTGTCGGTTATTATAAATCTTTATTGTTTAGAAAAAGTGAAGAAACCACCATTGTAATATTGCTACGTGAACGATACTTTTGCTATCTTTGATAGTGAAAATGGTTGGGATAAATTTCTTTATCAATTAAACTCCTTGCACCCTTCCTTGCGGTTTACGTTTGAAAAAGAAGTTAAACAATTTCTTTCTTTTATTGATGTACAGGTGGAAAAAGGTGGGCTCTAAACTTATTACATCTGTTTACCGTAAACACACATTTACAGGACAATACCTAAACTGGAAATCTTTCAGCTCTGGAAAAAGGAAAATCTGTTTAATTTCCACTCTTGTACATCGAGACTTAATGATCTGCTCAGACGGCAAGCTCCAAGTTGAACTTAGAAAATTTTTTCAATTCTACTTATGAATGGCTACCCCCTCCACGTTATTGAGAAAACAATCGTCCGCAAATTGAAACATTTTACATCACCTACTTCGTATACGGTAAAGAAATGCCCTGTCTATCTTCATCTTCCCTGGTTGGGAACTCCTTCGGATATACTTGAAAATAAAATCAAAACAAGTGTTGAAAAAATTTTGTTACAGTAGAACAACGTGTTATTTTTACATCTCGGCCACTTCTTCCTACAATTAAAAATGTGTTGCCTGCTTCGCTTTTAAGCAATGTAGTATACAATTTTTTTTGCCACTGTACAAGTCGGTACTTAGGCCGCATATCTCAACCATTACAGAACAGAATTCGTCAACACGTGCCAAAATTTACTAGAACCAGCAAAATTCCAAATTCTGGCAATATTTCTACTTGTTCTGGCAAATCATCAACCCCAGTTATGGTTAGTAAATCTGCAATTAGTCAACAACTTTTAGATACCCTATTTGAGCCAAAAATTACAGTGATGAAAAATTTACTATTCTTTCATTTGGTGGTTGTTCTTTTCATTTATCTGCTTTGAAAGCCGTTTACATCAAATCATGCAAGCCAAACTTATGCCTCCAAAAAGAGTTTGTTTACAACTTGAAACTGTTGTGTTTATCACGTGTTGTAACTCTTCTCTCTTACAACGAATTATCTTCATCCAGTTTTATTAAAAAATCAATTGAATTTTACTTTCCTTCACTCCAACGTTTCTCTGTCCTTTTCTTTTTCACCATGGGAGCCATTTTGCATACCACCATACGGTGCTGGTTTGCAACACACTCATTCATCATTGCCTTACAATCGCACAATTCCTTCAGGCCCCTCCTGCTGCGCATCATATAATCTACGTGGGTACTTTTTCCGCCGCTTTTATACGTTACTCTGTGTTTGTGTTTCTTTTTGAAATAAGTGTTAACAACCGCCAAATCCATCTTCTTCGCAAAATCGACAACCATCGATCCTTCTTTATTTCTCGTTCCAGCACCTTACCTCCCCATTATTTCCTCATCTCCTATATTTCCTTTGCCCACACGTTCAGTTAGGTCAGCACCTTGCACTATCCTCTCCTGTTTTGATACACTTTCTATCGACCCATCCAAGTCTTGCCAAAACTAATTTTTCTCCTCCATCCTGTTGCCAACCTGTGGAGCATACGCGCTTTCTATGTTTAGTATCGAGTCTTTTACCTCCAGTTTCATGGCGATTAGTCTGTCTGACTTTTCACCTCCAAGACACTTTCAACTAGCTCCTCTCTCGCCGCTATCCCTATCCCATTTCTTTTTCCATCACATCCATTTCAGAATAGTTTGCAACCACCTCCTATGTTCCTCGCTTTACTCCCTTTTCCACTTTGTTTCCTGTAGTCACAATACATCTACTTTTCTTCTCTCCATCATGTCTGCCAGCTCTCTCCCCGTTCAGTCATTGTTTTTATATTTAAGGTAACCATCCTTATGACTGTGCGTTTTCCTTTCCACAGTTCCTTCATTCTTCTTTACTTGCCTCCCTCCTCTCTTTCTTCTCTTGTTTTCCCTAAGCCCAGCAGCATTATAGTTTACACAGGTACTCTGCCGTGCGACACGTGAGGCGGTTGTTGGTAACTTGGGTCTCGATCGATCCGGTATGGATTCATCATCGTTACACATTTATATGTTTTGACAAAAAAGTTTTCCCTTCCTGCCACAACCTCCCTATTTATCCGGGCTTGGGACCGGCATCAGGAAACACTGGAATGTACCCCCGATGGCTGTCTCCAATTTTAAAGGAAATATACAAACATAAATTAAAGAATTATTGTATACAAATTATACACAGAATAAAATATTATCAAGCAAAGTTGCCGTTGGTTTACGGTGTACTATAGCCCTATTTGGTAGTACCTTAAGAGTTTCCTAACTTCTGTAATTTGATTATTTGTATAATGAATTTAACTACTGTGCCTAGAATCTAATAATGTGCAGGGTACGTGCATCATTGCACGGCCATTAACGTGATGGTGGCACATCGTAGTTGTTGGCGTCTAGGATAAAAAGCAACCATCATTTTGCCAAACTTTCAACATTGATATCAAGGTACATCCCCACTCTGTCTATATGCGCTTGCTAAATTTCATGCGCTTATCGCGGCAGGTTTGGAAATATGCAATGAAATGCACCCGACGATAGCCGAAAACCACACTATCGGCCGTTTCCTCATCTGAACCAGCAAGCTGATGTCTCTAACGCTGACCGTGCGTGTTGACTTCGTTCTGCATCAATGACGTCATTTCCTTGTCTCGTTGCGTCATCCATTATCCTATTTTCAACATATCAAGTGTCAATACGCTCCTGTGATTTCTTGAACTTATTTCTTCGTTTATCCTCCATACTACTACCAAGCCAAACGGCTACACTCAGGTATTATACTAATTTCCTCCATTGCTTCTTTACAGTGAATCTGAAAACGTTGCAAGTTTGACATCAGGTTAGACATTAGAGCTTAAATTTCCTGTATAAATGTCTTATTCACAATATTCCTGTATTATTGCCCATTTCAATTTTGAACTTTGGTATTAACAGCCTCCTAGACTCCTACGGGCCCTGGTGCGACCCACTGGATACACCCCCTCTCGTGGGGCCTGCTTGAATGATATCTTTCAATCTCTGAGGCATTGAATTGACCAACTTTTCAAAATATTTGATATCCAAGCTAACCTACAAGTATTTCAGTATACTTTTAAGTTTATTGATATTTGATGGTTGAGCTTCTTGGACCTTATTTTCATCACGTTCCATACCTTTTGATAAGATTAAGGTCCGGAGAGTTTCCCGGCCACTCTAAAGCAAGTATATCTCTTTCGTTTAATCGCTTAGTTAGGAGTTTGGTTCTGTGTATTTTGACACCATCCTGCATAAAATGAGTGGGCTGGTGAAAGTGAAAAAGGGAGCAAGTGAGCATTTAACACTTCGAGATAGTTGGATCCCTTCATTGTAACATTTCTGGGAAAGAAATATAGGTACCACTAAGTGCACCCTAAACTATTACACTATCTAAGTGCTTAACTGTCTTAACGGTGTATTGTGGATTATGTTTTGGTACGTTTAGTGTCCTTCTTACCACTTACGACTAAACCTTGATCAGTCGGAATGTGCTCTAGTTTGAAAATATCACTTTTGGCCATTATTGAGACCTCCAATGCTAGCAATTATTAGCAAAATTTAGTTTCTTTTTCATCATTTTTAGCAAAATTCTTATTATAGGCTACAGTTTAAAAAGAGCTGTAAGACGAGTTTCATAAAAAAACTGTTCTTTTTAGCAAACCCATAAAAGTTCTAAATAGTTGCTTTCAATTCTATGTTTTATTTGTATTTTGGCCTACTTATTAATGCTTTACTTTATCATTTATTTTATCTCTATATTTATCCCCCTGATTTGCAAGAAAGCGACGGAGGCGCTAATACATAGGATGAGCAATTACCACGACCTGGTTCTGGAGATGCCTAGATGTTGCTGTCCGCTTGAAATCAAATAGAGATATGACTGAAATTTAGAAATGCTTACCAATACCACCAAGCAGGAGAAAGCGATATAAACTTTCTTTCCCAAGAACACAACAGAATGACGGGAGTAAGTTTCGAACCGAGGCAATGTTAATCGCAACCCAGCGCTCTAAACACTAGGCCACGCTGCCTATTTTTTTCTGTTTATCATACTACTTCTCATTATTTTTTCTACTTTTCTCTTGCAAAAATTTTGTTTCTGTAATCAAATTATGAAAGCTTTTTGCTAGCACAGTCTTATTCTATTGTCTATTCATCACATTAACAAATAGGCTATTAAGAAAGTTGTTGTGAGCTTTGATTAAGCTAAAATTGTTATTAGTGCTTACTAACTGAGCAAGTAAGGTAGTACACAGCAAAGTGCAGTTGAAATTAATCAAAAGAGTTTTATTAGAAGTTCTTCAATACGATATAGCAATATACGGAAATACGATGTCGCCTCAACAAATTAAATATCTCTTTAAAAAAAAAAATTTGCGAGCACGTAGGTCAACTATAATTCGCTATAACTTTTTCATGGGATTAGTCACAACAGCAATTGTCACGTTTGATTTGGAAACAAATAACAATAAAGAACCTTTGTGCTGACAGCTCTTTTGTGCTAATTTTTGAATATTTCAAAAACAATAAATTTTTATTTTTACATTTAAATCTAACATTACATTTTAAATAACCATGTTGGAAGGGAGTTTTGCTGTGTGAGGTCGTATCATTAAACAACTTGCTCTAAATCCCGCTCAACTGGAATAGAAAAAAACCGGAATGCTGATTAGCAAGTTGAAAAGAGCAGAATATTCATTAAATTTTTTCTTTGAAATAAAAAATGCTGCAAGGCATAATCATTCAACGTGGTTCAAAAATTTGATTTGTGCTATTTACAGTTTTTTCGCGTAGCAGTAGTTTGATTCATTCTTTGTTTCTGCTCACGTACGGTAGAATTGGTCTACTTGGTCACAACAAGAGATTAGAAACTTTTTCACAGAGAGAATTCGTTGCTGCCCTCCAACATTTAAAACCAGGTAAAGCTCCGGGACCTGATTCCATCTGCTCAGAGCTTATACTGCTTTGAAGTCCTGGTTACGTGACTTCCACCCTTCCTGTTTGCGCTGACTCAAAATTCCCAAGATCTGGAGAAGAGTGTTTGTGGTCGCGATCCCAAAACCAGCGAAGCCCATGGGGGACCCAAAGAGTTATCGACCAATATCTCTGCTCTGTGTCCCCTACAAGATCCTCGAGAGGCTTATCTACGCCCGCGTTGAACCATTAATCGATCCACTGCTCCCTAAAGAGCAGGCTGGGTTTTGACGCGGGAAATCAACTTAGGTTTAGGGTTAGCAGAACAATCTAAAAATCATTTAGATTGTTCTGCTAATCCAGAACATCGAGGATTCTTTCGAGGCTAAAAAGAAGGCCGATGCCGTATTTATCGATCTGACACCTGCTTATGACACTGTCTGGCACCGTGGCCTTACCTGCAAGCTGCTGAGACTTCTTCCGGATAAGCACATGGCCAAAATGATCATTGAGCTTGTCCGAAATCGAAGTTTCATCCTTACCACCGGTGACAGCAAGCAAAGCAGGCTACGCCGTCTTAAAAACGGCGTTCCTCAGGGATCAGTCTTGGCTCCCCTCCTATTTAACATCTATACGTACGATCTTCCTTCCATCATTTCCAGAAAGTTTGCTTATGCTGATGATCTAGCATTGTTGCACTCTTCTGAAAACTGGAAGAACTTGGAGGGGACTTTAAGCCAAGATATGTCCACACTTTCAGCGTATCACCAGACTTGGAGGTTGAAGCTCAGTCACACTAAGACGGTGACGGCAGCCTTTCACTTAAATAACCGAGAGGCCAAACGTGAGCTAAAGGTTTACAACAATAGTAGACTTTTACCGTTCTGTTCAACCCCTACTTACCTTGGGATAAAACTGGACAGATCGCTCACGTTTCGTCACCATTTAGTGGCATTGAGCAAAAAACTATTCTCGCGCGTCACACTGCTGAGGCGACTCGTGGGCTCGGGATGGGGTGCTGGTGCTAAAACACTACGCATAGCCACCTTATCTCTAGTCTACTCAACAGCTGAGTATTGTGCGCCAGTCTGGTGTCGCAGTGCTCACACTCGCCTCATTGACAGTGTCTTGAATGACGCCTTGCGCATAATTACTAAATGCCTGCGTCCCACTCCAACGGACTACCTACCTGTACACTCAGGCATCCAGCCAGCTGAGCTTCGCCGAATGGGAGCGACACTATCCTTGGTTCATCGTGGACCTCTGGACCCCGATCATATCTTGTATAGTCTTTTAAGTGGGTACTCAGATACTCGCCCAAGTGAGACTAAGCCAGACCAGACGCCCATTTGTGCCACCTGCGCGGAATTTCTTGGACAATCTTGCCAGACTTGGCATCCGCGCCTCTGAATGGACAAATCACAAATGGAAAACGGAGTACTGTGAAAGTGCTTCCAGGCTCCGTGCTTTTGTGCCCGAGACCGGTGCCATGCCTGTTGGGATGGGCTTACCCCGAGTAGCTTGGGTTAAGCTCAACCACCTGCGGACTGGTGTTGGGCGATTCCATTTGTCCATGCACAAATGAGGTCTCGCTCCTTCACCGAATTGCGAGTGTGGCGCCTCTGAGCAAACCGCAGACCATGTACTAACAACGTGCCCTATACATCGGGCACTACATGGAGCACGAGGTTTGACAATTTTGGATGACGAAACTCGATGCTGGCTTAATGACATCACTGCCAGCATCTGATCCAGGCAGTGCAGCAGCATGGGGTAGTAAAAGAATAAACCCTCGGCCCCAGTCCTGTTTTTGTTTGACCTGGAGTGGACACCCTTCAAACGACAACAACAACAACGACGACAACGACGACAACCGAATTGCGAGTGTGGGGCCTCTGAGCAAACCGCAACAAAAAAAAACATTCGTATGGCGTTGTGTTCCACACACACCGATTTGCTGCTTTCTGTGAATTAACCGCGGTCACCATTGAAGGTAAGCAGCTTGACCACATTTCTCGGAATGTTCGTGAAGTGCCTTTCCGAAGGGCACAACGAGTATCACTCAATCGACGTTACGGAGTATCGAACCAGGTCGTTCTGCACGTGAGTCGCGGACGTTACCACTAAGCTAACCCGCCCAAACCGCAGACCATGTTCTAATAGCGTGCTCTATACATCGGGCACCACATGGACCACGCGGTCTGACAATTTTGGATGACGAAACTCGATGCTGGCTTAATAGCACCACTGCCAGCATCTGATCCAGGCAGTGCAGCAGCATGGGGTAGTAAAAAGATAAACCCTCGGCCCCAGTCCTGTTTTTTTTTGACCTGGAGTGGATACCCTTTAAACGACGACAGATTAAAAACAATGACATATCATGCGTACGAATAAAAACTCGGTAACGATTCGCAGGTTTTTTTTTCAGTATTATGCCCTGTTTGTTTTCTCCGTGTATTTTGGTAGATTTTATTTGGAGTAGTTTCTTGGACATAAAAGTTCTTTGCTACCTTGACATATTAAAATTTATTGGTTTGACTTTAAGTGGCTTACCATAAGTCCCGATTTTGTCCCGATTTATAGGGCTTTGTCTCGCCCATTTTGGCAGAAATCCCGCCAGAAATCGAGGACAGTTTTTATGTGTTGACCCACTTTTTTTGTTTTTTTTTAGAGATCACTAAGTTTCATAGACGAAAATCGTGAAACCTGATACAGATAGAGAGTGAAGACTTTTTTTGAGAGCGCTTCGTTTTTCGGACGAAAATTAAGAAACCCAAGAATGATTCAAAATCTGACCTTCTTTTTTTAAAAAACACTACATTTTAGGGACGAATTTTTTTGTATCCCCGTTTGCCTCTTTAAAAATATGAAATTCCTAACTTTAAACAATTTCGTATTTGGTTTTAAACGATTAGCTTACGCACTGAGATCTTTTTTTTGTCAGTGATTTTTTTGTAACTTTTTCATGACAATAATTCCGAAACGGAACACCAAAAAGCACAATTGCAATTTCAACCATTAACTGAAAAAGCTTTTTTAACGCTTAAACTCAATGTTACTGTACTCCAGCTGTCTAGTCTCTTTTATTTAAACTTGAACATTTTCTATCGTCTTTCATTGAGAAGTTAGAACGCGCCTCGTTTGTGTTGCTGCAGCGAGATTTCCTCGTAGACGAGTAATTTGATACTCGAGCCTTTGTTTGCGGTTTCACGCGTGAAAAACTATTACAAAGCATAGAAACCGCGTGAATTTATTCTTGCTTCAGTGATCAACAAAGCTGTTAATACCGCTTCAATGTTGGAATCGCATCGCATCTGCTAATTATAGATACGTATTACGTTAACAAAAGGTTCTTCGATATAAAAAGGGGACAGGTTGCGCGAATTTTATTTTTAACATAGCGTTATTGCTTTAAGCGTTTAATCTAAATTTACTCTGAGAATTTTTTTAATTCCATTTAAAAAAATTCTGAAAGTATGTTAAAGGATTGTAAATGAATTTTTAGCTTCGAATTAACTTCAAGGCATTTTTTATCTCAGATAAATCTGCTCCAGTAACACATCAATAAAATACGTGTATTGTCTAACATCGGGGTTGTTAAACTGGGGGGTGCGAGCTCCTTGTGCGGCGTGAAAGTTTTACAAGGGATGCGCAAGAAAATAGCTGTAAACTGAGTAGATAACTGCATTGACATAAAATAAATGGGAGAAGAGAAGGCATAGTTTTATAAATTCCATAGTGAATATTCAAGTGGTACCACAATATGTGGATATGCTATAAAAATCTCAGCAATCACCCAATGCGACTAAGTCGCTTGCAGCATCATCTTCATACAAAACACCCTGGCCATAAAGGTAAGTCTTTAGCTTTTTTCATAGCAAGAATGCCGTCTGAAAAAATTAAGATTGCAAATAAGTGAGTACCATTGTCGTCTTCATCATTTGAAATTGATCACATGATTGCTAAAGAGAAGAAACCTCACAACCTTGGTAAAACATTAACTAAACCGTGCATTTTAAAAGAAGCGGGACTTGCGTTGGGAAAACATACAGCAAGAAGATGGCGAAGATTTCACTTTCGGATTCTAGGATTAAAACTTTCATTGATGAGCTCAGAAAAGAACAACCCTTACAGTAGTGTCAAGTTCTCAAAAAATTTCAAGCCTCACCATTTTTTCGTTCAATCTAATGAGACGAAACAACTAATATTTCCCAAATCTTGCAGTTGTTAGCCTACATTCGTTTCAATTAAAGAAAATATGCTCTTTTGCGGACCCCTAAAGACCACATGTAAAGCAGCAAATGTATTTAAAGTTGTAACCATGTCTATTGCAACAATAGTATTCCTTGGAAAAAATTTTTGAGTGTCTACATTTAATCTGACAATATTTGGATCCCAAAGTGAATTCATCGCAAAGATACAGGAGAAACTCCCAAATGCGGTTGGATCTCATTGTGTAA
>CAVMFT010000174.1:0-44689 GCA_963680785.1 Diplosoma virens
ACAGAGCGCAGCCGACTGTTCGGAGGACTTCAGCTCGGAAGCGAGCGCAAGTCGTCCATCGTCCAGCCCATCTTGTCCATCAGCACTTCCATGGTGCCGCGCTGGCCCGAACCCGGGTTGCCTATATTGACCCGCTTGCCTTTCAGGTCGTCGATCGAGTTGATACCTGAATCGGCACGGGCGACAACGGTGAACGGCTCCGGATGAACCGAGAACACAGCCCGAAGGTTTTCGAACTTGCCGTCCGGGAATTTGTCGGGGGCGGTACCGTTATAGGCATGATACTGCCAGTCCGACTGTGCGACGCCGAGGTCGAGGTCGCCGGTGCGGATGCCGTTGATGTTGGCGACGGAGCCACCGTTGTGTGCGTGCACTTGATCTCGTGATCCTTGGTGCCGCGATTGACCAGACGGCAGATAGCGCCACCGACCTGATAATAGACGCCAGTTTGGCCGCCCGTGCCAATGGTCACGAACGTTTCTTCGGCAACGGCCGCTCCGCCCATGGCCATCGAGAGGACCAGGGCCGTTCCGGCCAGCATGTTGCGACGTAACATCATATTTTCTCCCTATTTGATGATGTCGGTTGGGTCACCTGCCAGTATTCTCCTAGCCGGTGATTATTCATCTCCACCGCCTTCAGCCGCTGCCCGGCTTCCTGCCGGCGCGCCGGATGACCATCCCCATCAGGGATTCCAGCAGGACGAGCGTGGCTACGTAGGAGGAGAAGAATTGCGGACTGTCCGTCGGCACGATGAAGCTGTGCGTGGCATAGCGAAAGGCCGGACAGAACATGGAATCGGAAATAACCACGACACCGGCGCCGGCCTCGTGGGCAATTTGTGTGGCGTCGACGGAACGCCGCGCGTACGGATCCTTCATGATGATCAACAGCGTATCATTGGGCGATATGCCGGTGAGCGCGGTGTTCAGCGCAACGCCGTCCTGGCCGATCACCTGCCAGTTGGTGAAAGCGAGGTTGGCCAGATATCCGAAATATTGCGCGAATCCGACGGACGCCAGCGAGCCGGCGATGAAGACGCGCTTCGACGAAATCAGTTGATCGGCGACCTCACGAAGCTTGTCGATATCGAGCTCTTTTGCGAACTCGTCAATGTTGCGGATGGCCCAGGTCGACTGCTGCAATGCGAAGGGCTGTGTTTCGTCCGCCAGCGACGCGGCCTGCAGGAGATCGGCCTTTTCGGCGTAGGAAATGGAACGACTTTTGATTTCGACCCGGCACATCTCACGCATCTCTTCATACGAGGAGAGGCCAAGGGCACGGGCAAGACGCGAGTAGGTTGGCGGATTGAGACTGCTGTCGGCTGCAACCGCGCGCAGCGAGCGGCTGGCGACGTCATGGTAGTGGCCGACGACATAGTCGGCGCGACTCTCAGTTGTGGGCTGAGCGAGCCATATCGCTCCGCGATCAAGTCCTTGATCGTTACCCGTTCGTCCAAACCGGCCTCCCTGCCGCGGATTAAGAAACAGACTGTTTCAAACAAATCCGTGGTTGTCAACGAATGAAACGTTTGTATCATTAACATTGGTTGTGATGATACGTCAGGTGGGGTATCCCCGGCGCTGCAGAGCCGGGTGCTCAATGATCCTCGACTGGGCTCGTACCGGTAGAATGGCGTAAGTGTTTGAAAGGAAATGGCTTGAGGGTCCTTCCCCTGATCATGGTGGCACCGAACGGTGCCCGCCGCACTCCCGCCGATCACGCCGCATTACCGGTAAAAATAGACGAAACGGTGGCGACAGCGAAGGCCTGCTTTGAAGCGGGTGCCGGTGCGCTTCACGCTCATGTCCGGGATGCGGACGGAAATCATGTTCTCGACGCCGGACTTTACCGCGAGCTGATCGAAGGGATGCACGCCCGCGTTCCGGGCATGCTCGTGCAAATAACAACCGAGGCGGTCGGTCGTTACACCCCCCATGAGCAGCGGCAGTTGGTCCGCGACGTGCAACCTGACGCGGTATCGGTCGCTCTGCGGGAGATGCTTCCGGATGAAGGAGAGCTTCACGCATCGCGCGAGTTCTATCATTGGGCGCATGATGCGGACGTGGCCGTGCAGCACATTTTGTATGAACCCTTGGAAGTTGATCGTCTCTTCCAACTGATTGATCAGGGCGTGATCCCCGCCGACGGGCCTTCAACTGCTTTTTGTCCTCGGCCGGTACTCCAAGGGCCAGCAGAGTTCCGTCGCGGACATCGAACCGTTTCTTGCCGCGCTCAATTCCGCCGCTCCCCTCGAGCCGGTCGATTGGGCACTGTGCGCTTTTGGTGTTGCAGAGACCGACTGCCTGGTGGCTGCCATTGAGCGCGGTGGCAAGGCTCGCATCGGTTTTGAAAACAGCCTTTGGAACCGGGACGGCTCGCTCGCCACCGACAATGCGGAACGGGTACGAGAATTGAAATCGTTGCTTGGCTGACGCAATTGCGCTCATGCGCCGGCGCGCAACCAAGATTTCGATTTACTCCGGGCCATCAAAGGATTAGGTCAAGCGGCAATTCTCGCGCGCTGGGAGTTGTGGAAGCCCTATGGTCAGTCCGGACAGATCAGACAAAATCCGCCTGCAGATCGCCGCACGCAACAGGCCGGCGGAGCCGACGCTCGACCTGATCATCCCGGTCTACAACGAGGAAGAGACGATCCCGCATTTCATGGAGCGGATCGACTCGATCGAAGAGTTGCTCAAGCCTGCCAAGGTACGCTGTCTCTTCGTCAACGATGGCAGCCGCGACGCCACGCTCGACGTGCTGTGGGGTTACGTGCAATCCCGAGACGACATTGCCGTTGTCGACCTGTCGCGCAATTTCGGCAAGGAAGCAGCCCTTTGTGCGGGCCTCGAAGCCTCCACGGCCGACATAGCTGTGCCGATAGACGTGGATTTGCAGGATCCGCCGGAGCTTATCGCCGACTTCCTCGAAAAATGGCGTGAGGGCTATGCGGTGGTGGCCGGCCGGCGCATCGATCGTCAATCCGACACGCCGCTCAAGCGGTTTACCAGCGGCGCCTTCTATCGCGTCTTCAACACGATTTCCGATACGCCGATCATCGACAATGTCGGAGATTTTCGGTTGATGGACCGCAAGGTCGTCGACGCGCTCAACCTGATGCCGGAATCCACTCGCTTCATGAAAGGGCTGTTCGGCTGGGTCGGGTTCCCGACTGCGGTGGTCGACTATACCCGACCCAAACGGGTTTCGGGCCAGACCACGTTCAGCTACCGGAAACTGTTCCGCTTTGCCATGGACGGCCTGATGAGCTTTTCCGGTGTGCCGTTGCGCATGTGGCTCTACCTCGGCATTCTGGCGGCCGGGTTGTCGGCATCAGCCGGCGTCTTCATCTTCCTTCGCACCCTCGTGTTCGGTCGCGATGTGCCGGGCTTCGCTACGCTGTTCGTCTCCATCGCATTCGCCTTCAGCATCCAGATGGTCTCCTCGGTGTGCTGGCGGAATACGTTTCCAGGATCTTCGTCGAATCCAAACGCCGCCCCACTTTCCTCGTCAACACCTCCTTTGGTGCCGGAGTGGACGAGGACAAGGCAGCATGACCATGCTGTCGCGTCTGGTCGACGAGACATTCACGATATCCCGTTTCACCGTGATCGGCCTGATGGCGACGGCAACCCATGCTTTGGTGGGCTCAGGCGCTGCCTTCGCCGGTGTGCCGGTGTTGATCGCCAACGCGCTGGGCTTTCTTGTCGCCTGGACCGTGTCTTTCTATGGCCACTACACATTTACCTTCGGTCGGCCCAACGACATGCGTGTTGCGCGCACCCGTTTCATCGTCATTTCGCTCTGCCTGTTTGCCATCAGTCAACTGACAGTGGGTCTGCTGCAGACAACGGAAATGCTGGCCGCATGGGTGGAACCGGTGATCGGCGCAATCGTCGTGCCGCCCGCAAGTTATGTGCTTTACCGTCTCTACGTCTTTGCGCCGGAAGGGGAAGCCGCGGGAGCACGAAGTCTCCGCCTGCCACAGCCATTGAAGCAAGTGCTCGGGCTTCATCGCCTGCTGGTGCCGTTTCTCCCTGTTCGCGATGTTTTTCAGCCTTTCGGTTCTCGATCCGACCGATGTCGGTTGGCTGTCGGCGGGGGACCTTGGTCAGCATTACGCCGGGTGGCTGGCCTTTCTCAATGACGACTGGCGTTGGCCGCTTGGCTTCTCAGAACTTGTTGCCCATCCCAATGGCATGCCGCTGACGGCGACCGATAGCAACCCGCTGGTCGCGATCCCGATGAAGCTGTTGGCGTTCGCGCTGCCGCAGCAAATCCAGTTCGTCGGATACTGGTACCTGCTGTGCATCATCCTGTCCTATAATATCGTCTTCAATCTGTTGAACTGGATGAGCCAGCGGCCACTGCCGGCAGCGCTCGTAACAGTCATTGTCATCGCGACACCGTTCTTTTTCCGTCGCTATGGCCATGACACGCTGATGGCGCATTGGCTGATTTTCGCATCGCTGTCCGTCTTCATCCGGCCTGGTTCAGACCGGCGGGCAATCGCCAAACATGCCGTCGTCGTTGCACTGTCCATCTGCGTCCACCCGTATTTTGTGCCGATGACCCTTTCGATCGCCGGCATGGATACCCTGCGACGAGGTTATCGGCGCTACACCCGGGCCGGCGCACCGGCAAGGTGCTCGGGTTTCTCGCAGGTGGCGTTGCAACCGTTGTTCTGCCTGCGCTCCTGGTTGGATGGATAATCGGCCTGTTTGCGCTGAAAACCGTGCCTCAGCCGGTCGGTTGGTATTCCACGGATCCCTTCGCCTGGTTCAATGGGCGCGGCTACTCCCTGTTTCTGACCGGTTGGCAAATGCCACCTGGCCAAATGGATGAAGGGATCCAATATCCGGGTATGGGGCATTGCTTGTTGCGGTGATTGGGGCCTTCCTCTGGGCAACCCGCCTCGCGCGGCCACCAGAACGCCTGTTGCGGGCACTTCTCTGGCTGGCGCCTGCAGTGCTCCTTCTCTTCCTGGTGGGAATATCGCCGGTCGTCACGGTGTTCGGCGTCAGGATCGTTAGCGTTCAGGTCATGGACTGGCCGCTGGTCGGGCCTGTGTTCTCGGCGTTTCGTTCCTCGGGTCGCCTGGTCTGGCCGTTGACCTACGTTGCCTTGCTGACAGCGGCGGCGCTGTGGCTGACTGTACGGTCGCGAGCCATCACTCCGATCCTCGCCGCACTGGTGGCGCTGCAACTTGTCGACATATCGCCGCTGGCTGAGAGTATTCGCCGTTCCACTGCCCATCGCGACATGCAGTACCAGCATCTGCGGGAGGAAGATCAATGGCGCCAATTGGTTGACGCTTCCGATCGCCTCTATGCCGCGGCCGGCATCGGCAAGCCTGTTCTTGTTGAATTGGGCCTGATGGCGTTTCCACAGGGCAAGGCGCTCAACCGTTTCTATTTCGCCCAGGCTCTCGAAACGCCGGACCAGACCGATGCCGAACGGCGGGAACACGCCACTGTGCGCGCCGGCACGCTCGCTGACGATATGCTCTACGTGCTGGACCCGGTGGCAATCGGAAGTCTGCTCATCAAGAGCCCGGATTCGCTTGGACGTCTGCAGGAGCTGGATGGAATGATTGTCAGCCCGCCGGCCGGTGTGACCGTTGAAGCCGAAAACCGCGTCCGCTTCAAACCGCGACCTGATGTCGAGGCGCTCATTGATCTCGTCAAGAATTGTCAGGCGGGCTGCGCTTTGGCTCTGAGCGTCCGCGACGAGGCCACTTCGGCGCTGCCGAAGGAATTCGTCGACCAGATCGAAGCGCGTGGTGGCACCATCGGCTCCCTGCAGTTTCGCGGCTCCTATGCCGCAATCCTGCTTGATGGGCAGGTTGCGGACGAGGCGATCGCATCCGGTTCCGACGTGTCTGTTGCCGCGATGCTTTTCGGTGACGACGTAAAGGTCTTCAGCGGCGGCGCTTCAGCCTCCAATCGCTCCTCGATCACGGTCAACGGGCTCGAACTGTCACCGAACGCACGGGGCATCAATATCGTGCGCCTCGAACCGGGCGGCGTCTCCGCCATCAATGCCTTCGACACGTACCGCGACGCATCGAAGGCATTGGTTCCGTGACATCCAAGATGGCCGTTTTGCAACGACTCATGTCTGCAAAGCGCCTCTTGCCCGCCATTCCGTGGCTGGCGGCCCTGATTGTGGTCGTCATGCAGGCGCTGCTGTTCACGACCGGCTACCGGCTGTCGGCCGACGATGTCGCGCTGCATCACATTGTGCTGCAAGGCGTCGGCGAGGTGGTTGACCACACCCTTACCATCGCCTCAGAGCACGGACGCATCGGCAACTATGTGATGCTGCCGCTCAATGCGGTCGGCACTCACTTGTCCGACTTTTCTCTGTTTCGAGTGGTGCCCGTTATCCTGCACTTCTGGGCCATCTATCTGGTGGCCGTTTTTGTTTCAGCGGTGCTCGCAAAGAACCTCCGTCTTTTCCTGTTCCTGCTGATCGTGGTGCTGCATCCGCTCGACTATCAGCACATGCCGCCAAATGCCTATGCACTGCAGAATTCGGTGCCGATCATTCTGGTTTTATTGGCCCGCGTCCGGCTCTGGCGTTTGAGGCAGGCGGGGTCCGAGCCAGAGATGCTGCGTCTGCTGCCCTATTACGCGCTGTTCTGCCTCGCCATGCTGGTCAATGAATACGCGATCATTACGGGCGCGGCATTGCTTCTGGCCGAACACGTGGCCTTGCTGGGCCGGCGCATCGGTAACAGTGGTGGGCTTGCGATGGCCTTGGCACGCACCGTCGCATCCCGCCGTCTGTGGATGGATGCACTGGCTATCGGAGCGACACTGACAGTCTATCTGGCATTTCGCGTGTTCAATGCATCGATCTACGAAGGCAATACACTGGATGGCCTGCACCGGGTGCAGGAGACATGGACGACCCTGTTCATGCACGTCGCTTCCGGCACAACCTTCCCACGTCTGTTGCAGCTTTTCGGTGATGGCGAATGGCTGGCGACTCCACCGGCCGTGATCCGTACAGCCTGGGTGGTTGGCGCACTGACGTTCCTGGCATTTCTGACCGCAAGCAAACCGAAGCTCAGGCTGCGTGAGACCGTGCCGCTCATCCTCGTCTGCCTGGTCGCCGCCATCGCTGTCACTCTGCCGCTGGCGGCTTCCGTCAAATTCCAGGACTGGTGCCTCGTCGACAATACCTGCGCCTATCTCGACAGCCGCATCTCGGTTTATGCGCTTGGTGCCATTCTGACGGCGCTCCTGCTGACCCTACTGCCGGCGGAACAGTCTGGCGCGCCGAGATTGGTTGCCTCTGTGGCGCTGTCCGGCTTGCTCGCGGTGGTGTCGTCGATTACCTATCTGACCAACTGGCATGTCCATCGGAACATGGAGGTCGTTGTCGCTGCATGGGACCGGGCATCGGCCATCGCTTGCATCCCGCAACTGCGTTCAGTGGACGATCGGGCACTTGCCGGGCTGATCGAACCGGTCCGTCGGATTCCGCATCACCCGCGGTTTTCCGTCGTCGTTTACTGGCGCGCCTATGTGGACCACCGCGCAGGCCGCCTTGACTGCGACAGGCTTTCCTCGCCTGTGGAGCGATGGAAACGCGAGCTGGGCGCGCATTTCGTTGAGGCGGGGCGGGTTGTGCCATTGGGCGATATCGGCGACGGCGCCATTCTTGCCAATGGGTGGAGCCGACCCGAGCCGTGGGGCGTGTGGTCGAACGGCGCGACGGCGGAACTCAAGATCATCCCCACCGCCCCCGGTATTCAGTCACTCGGGTTTCGCTTCATGGTGTATCCGGCGCCGGCATCCGGTCGGCCGCCACAGTCGATCGGGGTCAAAGTCAATGGCGTCGATTACGGCGAATGGTCGCTTGGGGATGAAGAATGCGGTGCCCGGGTCATTCGGCTGATGGAGCCTCTGCCGGCAGATGAGGAGGCGCGCGTCAGCTTTTCGATCGAAGCGCCGGTCGCTCCAAAAGACATCACCGACAGTTCGGATATTAGGCAGCTTGGCTTGGGTCTGTTGGAGATGATCGCCACCGTGGAAGGTGATGACAGCTCACAGACATGGGCCGCCAGGGATTGCTGAGCCCTGGCGGCGCCGCCGCAAATCCAGATCGGAAAAACCCGCTTGAGACGACGACAAACCGCTGCCATTCTTGCATGATAGTATTCGGTGTTCCATTTAAAGGGCAGAACAGTCCTCCTGAACCGAAGTGGAAAGATGGGGCAACTGAACGCGACATTGACAAGCCTTCCGGCGGGTGGCGGCGAGTTCAAGCTGGAGCGTCTGACGATAGGCGTTTTCCTCAACGATCAGCCGACTCACCGGTTCGGACTGGGTCGCGACAGATCCGACAACATTCCGCTGCGGGCTGATCAGGGTTGGATTTTGCCACCGGGCGCATCCGGTCTCTGCACATACGACATACCCCTCGATGTGATGATGGTCGAAGTGGCGCCGCCGGTTTTGAAGGAGGTCGGTCTGGCCGATCCTGCAGCAATAGCGCCCGTCATTGGCAACATCGATCCCCTGACCCTTGAACTTGCCAAGGGTGCGGAACGTTTCAACAAAGGCGGAACGCTCTACCGGGAAACCATGCATCGCGCGCTGGCGGCGCAACTCACCAGCACCTTGCAAAGGATCGACGATCGGGTCCGGTCCATCGAGGATGTTCGCTTGCGCAGAGTTGTGGACTACATCCATGACAATCTGGCTGCGGATCTGACTTTGGATTCGATGTCCGATCTCGCAGCCATGAGCGGCTTTCATTTCAGCCGCGCCTTCAAGGCGGCGACGGGCAAGAGTCCGCTTCAGTACGTGCTCGCCGAAAGGATCGGTCTGGCCCAGGTGTTGCTGAAGACCACCAGCCTGACCGTCTCGGAAATCTGCTTCCGCACTGGCTACAACGATGTGTCCCGCTTCGGACAACACTTCAAACGTGCGACCGGAACGACCCCGGCCAGATTTCGGGCGCAGCAGCACTGAACCGCTTCAGTCTGGCAAGAATCGCATAGCCAAGCGCAATTTTCGCGCGTTTGCCGGGCCTCCCTATCCCCCATCTTGTTTCCACGGCACCGGACATCCCCAATCCAAATCCACGGTGCCAATTGGAGAACAACGATGAAATCACTTGTGCTTTCCGCGGTTACCTCAGCCTTGCTGGCCGGTTCCGCACTCGCTGCTGATATCCAGACACGCACGGTTTCGTTTGAAAACGAGGGTTCAAAACTGTCAGGCACCCTCTATCTTCCGGCCGATCATGAAGCGGGCGCTCGTCTCCCTGTCGTGGTCGTAACCGGTGCCTGGACATCGGTTCAGGAACAAATGCCGGCCAACTATGCCCGCGAAATGGTTGAGCGCGGCTTTGCCGCTTTCACCTTCGACTTCCGTGGCTGGGGCAAATCCGGAGATCTGCCTCAAAGTGTTCGCTTTGTCGAAGACCCGGCGGCCAAAACCTCTGACATCCGAAAAGCGTTCGAATATGTCTCGACCCTTCCCGAGGTAGACCAGTCACAGGTCCACGGTCTCGGTATCTGTGCGTCTTCCGGATACATGGTGGATGCGGTTTCAGGCAATCCGCTGGTCCAGAGTGTCGGCCTCGTCGCGCCCTGGCTGCAGAACGACGAGATCGTCAAGGCCGTCTACGGAGGTGACGAAGGTGTCACCGGCCTGATCGAAGTATCGCGTGCTGCCGAATCGAAGGGCGGAGAAGTCATTCCTGCTGCCGGACCTGAAGGTGCCGAGGGCGTGCTGATGCCCATCGGAGGCTACTATTACGAAGCCGACCGAGGCGCCATCCCGGAATACGACGACAAATGGAACAACGCCGGCTGGGAAGGCTGGCTGACCTATCACCCCGCCGACAACGCCCAGCGTCTGGACAAGCCGCTCGCGGTCGTTCACTCCGAGGCTGCCGCTATCCCGCAAGGCGTGCGCGCATTCCTGCAGGGCTTTACCGGCGATGCGACGATGCAGTGGCTCGAGGGTGTCAGCCAGTTCGACTTCTATGACGATCCCGAGGATGTCGAACGGGCCGCTGATACCGTCGCAGATCATTTCCGCGCGCAGAACAAATCCTGACATTGAATTCGGAAGGGGTGCTGCAGCGAAAACGCCAGCGCCCCTTCCGATCACCCGAGATGGAGAAAGACACGATGCTGTTCAAACCGATGGCCGCGGTCGCGGCCGCAACCCTTTTCTGCGGCGTCGCGCTCGCAGGTCAGGCCGAGATCAGCCGCACAATCACCGACATTGCGGCGGGCGCAGACCGTCACGACTGGAGCCGCGTCCGCGGTGCCTTTGCCGAAACCGTAACCACCGATTACACCAGCCTCTGGGGAGGTGACCCCGTGACCCAGCCGGCCGATGATCTGGTCGCCGGATGGTCGAGTTTCCTGCCGGGCTTCGACACCACCCATCACATGGTCACCAACCACACGGTGACGTCCATGGACGGTGACAACGCCGCGGCTGAGGCAGATTTCACGGCAACACACCGGATCGATGACGGGCTTTGGACCTTGGGCGGCCGATACACCTACGAACTGGAGCGAAAGGAAGATCGCTGGGTGGTGACCTCAATGACGATGACGGCGCTCTGGAAAACGGGGATCGTGGACTTGTGGGGATCGCCGGCGAGCGTGCCTCCAAGGACAAATGATGACGATCTTGAACGAAGGGAGGACGCCATGCTTCGAGCTTTGACCCTTTTCGCCGCGCTGGCCTCGGGAACACTGGCTTTCGCCGACGAGCAGCTCCCCACCGCTATCGATTGTTACCGGACCGCGACCAACGGTCAGGATATCGACGCTTACATGGCCTGCTTCACCGAAGACGCCGTGATGATCGATGTCAGCCGGACATTTGAGGGACAGGATGCAATCCGCACCTGGGCCTTGCGTGAAGTGATCAGCGGCGGCAGCTCATTCAAGCACCGCAAGATACTTGAAGCCGACGAAGGCTATGCAAAGACCGAGGTCAACTGGAGTGCCTGGGTTGCCCACTACTCTTACTGGTGGGACGCGGACGGCAAAATCAAGAAAATGTCCCTGCAATACGCTGATTGAGGACCATGCCGTTTGCCCTTGAAAGGCTTGCTTTCAGGATCATTGGGTCAGAGTACTGGCCCATGATCGACTCGGGTGAAGCGGGCCCTGTCGCACGAGGGACGAGGTTGTTTGGAAGGTGACAGCCTGCTAACTATCGGCCATGCCCGATCCCGCCATTCACCCAGACACATTTCGCAGCCTTGCCGACCTGAAGGGCATGTTGCCGGACATTCTGGCGGCGCCGAAGGACGAGGGAACGCTTGATTTGATCGTCATGCGACCGGAACACGGCCACCGTGTTCTGCCCGACAGCACGGAGGTCCGCCTGGCCGACGGTGTGCCGGGAGACCACTGGGTTCGCGGATCCGGATATGAGCTTGAAGATGGCACTGGTGATCCGGACGCACAGATCTGCATGATGATGTCGAAGTGCATTCAGGCGATTGCCGGCGACAAGGCGAATTGGCCGCCGGCCGGCGACAACCTGTTTATCGACATGGACCTCACTCCAGCCAACATGCCTCCCGGCACATCGTTTGCAATCGGCAGCGCCGAGTTCGTCGTCACCGAGCTGCCGCACAACGGATGCCAGTCCTTCATCGATCGCTACGGTCGCGATGCCTGCCTCTTCGTCAACACGGGCGATGGCAAGGTGCACCGGCTGCGTGGAATCTACGCGCGGGTCGTCAGGGACGGCACCATATCGGTCGGCGACAAGGTTCGAAAACTGGGCTGAGAACTTCCGCTGTAGGTGCTGGCCTCGCGAGACCAACAACCCATCGTGTACAGATCTGCCGTGATCGACAGCGAATGGTGAAACACCATTGCCGACCGGCAGTGTGCTGATTGCTTTCAAATGTCTCGCCTGATGACCAGACGGTTTGTGCCATCACCATGCCAGGCCCGCCGACCAGGCCAAGTCAACGTCATTCCCAGGAGTAAGTGCCCGGAGGTGGAAAATTTTGTTTGACAAATCGGAATGAAATCCTGATTGTAGAACAAAATTGGAGGCATTCATGAAGGCCGTTGCCGTCTGCAGCACCGATGCTGGAACGGGCCTTGAACTGATCGATGCCGATGTGCCGACGCCTTCGGCGCATCAGGCATTGGTCCGGGTTCAGGGCAGCTCGCTGAACCGGACCGATTTGCGTCGGAAACAACAACATTTTGCGGATTCCGGCGCGCGCCACATACCCGGGCTCGAACTGGCTGGCACCGTAGCGGCGATTGGCGAGTCTGTTTCAGATTTGGCAATCGGTGACGCGGTGATGGCCATGGCACCAAGCGCCTATGCCGAATATGCCTTGGTTGACGCGCGCACGGCAATCAGGATGCCGGACGGATTGGGCTGGGCCGAAGCGTCGTCGATTCCGACCTGGTACATGACCGCGCACAATGCTCTCGTGACCGAAGGCGGCTTCGTTGCTGGAAAGTCGGTTCTGATCACGGCCGCATCTTCTGGCGTGGGCATTGCCACTGTTCAGATCGCGAAGCTCCTGGGAGCTTCGAAGATCATCGGCACATCGTCCAGCGCGCGAAAATTCGAGCGACTTCAGCAGCTTGGCATGGACGTCGGCCTGTTGCCGTCTCAGGAGAAGGTGGCTGACCGGGTCAAGCAGGAGACCGGCGGCGACGGGGTCGATATCGTGATCGACATGGTTGGAGCCGGCATGCTTGCGGATCTGATCGACGCCACCGCCAATGGCGGAGCAATTGTTTCGGTCGGACGCCTCGGCGGGTTCGAAGACACGATTGATCTCGACAAGCTGGCACTGAAAAGAATTCGCCTGATTGGCGTGACGTTTCGCACGCTCGACATTCCCGGAAAGATCGCCTTGCGGGATGCGATGATGCGCGACCTTGGCACCGCGCTGTCAGCGGGAGACTTGAAACCCGTTGTGGACCGGACCTTTCCCCTCGACGAGGCCGAGGCCGCACAGGACTACATGGCGGCCAACAAGCACTTCGGAAAGATCGTTTTGCTTCCCTAACCCGTGGCAGGTGACATGACTGAAACTTCTTCCATCACTCCGCTCCACAACCAGCCGCGCATGTCGGACGAAATATATCACGACATGCTGTCGCCCGATGAGGTCAAGCAGGTGCGCCTCGAGATCCGTTCTTTTGGCGCCGAACATATCGCGCCGGTGGCCCAGGAGATTGCAGAGCGCGACGAGAGCGTCGAGGCCTTTCCGCGCGACCTGTTCAAAAAGATGGGCAACGCTGACCTGTTTCGCATACCGTTTGCCGCCGAGGACGGCGGTCGGGGGCTTGAAAACCGGGTCACGGCCACAGCGGTCACGGTGGAGGAGCTGGCCTACTACTCCAATTCAGTTGCCGCCATTTACGACGTTCACTGCATCCTCGCCGGCCGCACCCTGGAGCGCGGGTCGGACGAAATCCGCAACGACTATCTGAGAAAGATCGCCGACGGGTCGATGGTTGGCGCCTTCGCCACGACCGAACCGCAGGCCAGTTCCGATCTCAGCCCGACCGCCATGGAAACCGTCGCGACCAAAACCGATGATGGCTACAGTGTGAATGGCCAAAAGCGTTGGATCACCAACTCTCCGGTTGCCGGCTTCATCACCGTTCTATGCGCGACGCCTGATGGCAAGATGGTCGAACTCATCGTCGATACGGACCAGGCCGGCGTGCGTGTTGGGGAGCCGGACAAGAAACTCGGCAATCGCGGACAACTGACGGCCGACGTCTATTTCGACAATGTGCACGTGCCGGCCTGGAAACGCATCGGCGGAGATCGCGACGGTCTTCGGATCGCGCTTTCGACGCTGACCTATGGGCGCATCGGCATCGCCGCCACAGGCGTCGGCATGGCGCAGGCGGCGTTCGATGCAGCAATGCAGCATCTGAAGATCCGCAAGGCCTTCGGACGACGCATTGGCGAGTTCCAGCATTGGCAATTCCGGATGGCGGAGCGAGCAACCCAGATCGAAAACGCCCGCAACCTCTATCTGAAGGCGTCCTTGCGGATGGACCAGGGGACCGATTTTCCCGAACCGGAATCCGCAATGGCCAAGTTTTACGCAACGGAACTGGCTGTCGATATGGCCCGTGACGCAATCCAGATCATGGGCGGCTACGGCTATATGCGCGAACTCAAGCATGACGGGTTTGTTTCGCCGGTCGAGGCGATTTATCGCGACGCCAAGATTGCCGAGATCTATGAGGGCACGAACGAGATCCAGCGCATGATCGTCGCGCGGTCTCTTTTCGGAAAAGAGATGGTTGGGTAACGGATGTTCCCGTTCGAGTTTGTCCGCAAGGCCGCGCTGCTGCATCCCGACCGAAAGGCGGCGGAAGAGGGAGATCGTTGGATCGACTTCAAGACGCTCGTTCCAGCGGCGGAGGCACTGGGTGCAGCCTACCAGGCAATCGCCGGCAAGGCGCGGCCGGTCATCGGCGTCCTTGGCCCCAACGGGCTCCAGCATTTCAAGGCGATCATGGCGACACATGCATCGCTGGCAACGCTTGTGCCCTTGAACTATCGCAACACCCGTTCGGACACCGCGGACCTGATCGAAACGGCCCAGCCCGATCTGCTTTTCGTCGATGCCGAATACCTGGACATCGCCGCGGATTTTGCAGGGCCGGTCTTCACTGACCGGCCAGGCGTGGATCTTCCGACAATCGATGACTTGATTGGCGCGCACGCAGGACAGGTTCCCGACATCGCCGGCGTTGCCATCGGCGATCGCAGCGCCATCAAATTCACCGGCGGATCTACCGGAAAACCAAAGGGTCTGGTGCAATCCTTTCGGTGCATCAACACTCTAATCGTCAACATGCTGATGTCCTTTCATTTCAGACCCGACGACATCCACCTGTGCGTCGCGCCGATTTCGCACGGCGCTGGAACCTTCATGCTGCCGATGCTGGCGGCCGGCGGCTGCAACCGCCTCATACGCAAGGCACGACCGGAGGGGCTGCTCGACGAACTGGACCGGGGCGGGGCAACGACCGTCTTCCTGCCGCCGACAATGATCTACGCGATCATTGAGGCAGCCCAGGGCCGCCAGCCGGATTTCGGCCACCTGCGCCACGTCATCTTCGGCGCGGCGCCGATGCCGGAAAACAAGGTGCGCGAGGCGGGGGCGTTCTTTCGCGGCAAACTCGAAACGGTCTATGGGCAGACCGAGATGCCAACCGTCATGAGCGTGTTGAATGCTGATGAAATGGCCGATCCGTCGCTTACTGCCTCGGTCGGCCGGGCGACACCGCTGGTGCGGCTGGCGATCATGGACCCGCAAGGAAACGTTCTGCCATCCGGCGAGATCGGCGAAGTCGTGGCCACCGGCGATATGATGATGGACGGCTATTTCAACATGCCCGATAAGACTGCCGAGACCATCGTCGATGGCTGGTTGCATACCGGAGACGTCGGATATCTCGACGAACGCGGTTATCTGTTCCTCAAGGACCGGATCCGCGATGTGGTGATCACCGGCGGCTTCAATGTCTATCCGATCGACGTCGAGGCCGTGCTGCTGAAGCACCCGGCGGTTTACGAATGCGTGGTCTTCGGCGTGCCCGATGAGAAGTGGGGCGAACGCGTCGAGGCTGCAGTCGAAATGCGCGATTCCAGTGTGTCCTCCGACGAGCTGATCGGGTTTCTGAAGGAAAAGATCGGTTCGGTGAAAGCTCCCAAGGTCATCCACCAGGTCGCGGAATTGCCGCGTTCGAATGTCGGCAAGGTCCAGCGAAAGGAATCCCGGGAAATGTTCGTGCGCGATGCAAGCGGTGGGAGCGCCGCATGAGCAACGCCTATGTCGTCGGCATCCATATGACCCGGCTGGGCAAGTTTGTCGATCGCACGGTCAAGGACCTGACGCTCGAGGTGGTCGACGGAGCGTTGCAAGATGCCGGACTGGAGCGTTCTGACCTGCAGGCCGCCTGGTTCTCCAACACCCGGCAGGCGCTGATGGAGGGACAGAATTCGATACGCGGTCAGGTCGCGCTACGCGCCGCCGGGATCGACCGCATTCCCATCATCAACGTTGAAAATGCCTGTGCGAGTTCATCGACCGGGTTCAATCAGGCGGTTACTGCCATCAAGGCCGGAGCCTGCGATGTGGCTCTCGTGGTCGGCGCGGAGAAGATGGTTTATCCCGACGTCGACAAGGACACGGTCTTCAAGACGTTTCTTGGTGGCATGGACATTTCCGCCGTCGACGAGACTCGCGAGCTGTTTGCCGCAATGGGACAGGGCGTGGTCCCTCCGGCCGATTTCGACCCCGCCGATCGCACCATTTTCATGGACATGTACGCCAGCACCGCCCGCGAACACATGAAACAGTTCGGCACGACGGCCAGGCAAATCGCCCATGCGGCGTCGAAAAATCACCACCATTCGACCATGAATCCGTTATCGCAATATCAGACGGACATGAGTGTTGAAGAGGTCTTGGCGGACAAGCCGATCCTGTGGCCGCTGACCCGGGCAATGTGCGCTCCCGTCAGCGACGGCGCGGCGGCGGCGATCCTCGTTTCCGAAGCCCGCATGAGGCAGATGGGTGGTTCGCGCGCAGTGAAGGTGCGTGCCTCCGTCCTGGTCTCCGGCGCGGCGCGGCCGGTGGATGATTTTTCCACCCATGTCGGACGCCGCGCTTCGCGGCTGGCCTTCGAGCAGGCGGGTCTGACCCCCGAAGAGGTGGGGGTCGTGGAGGTTCACGACGCGACCTCGTTCGGAGAAGTCCTTCAAATCGAAAATCTCGGCCTGTGTCCGATGGGTGAGGGCGGACCGTTCACGCAGAGTGGTGCAACGACACTCGGCGGTGCGGTCCCGGTCAATCCTTCGGGCGGCCTGGTTTCCAAAGGGCATCCCATTGCGGCGACCGGCATCATTCAACTGCACGAATTGGTCACCCAACTGCGTGGTGAAGCAGGTGCCAGACAGGTCGAGACAGCCCGGATCGCCGCCGCGGAAAATGGCGGTGGTTTCGTCGGCGTAGAAGACGCCGCAACAACAGTGACATTGCTGGAGGGCCCTGGTCCATGAGCCGAATTCCCGAGTTTCCGGAACAGTTGGATCAGCGGCAACAGGAGCTCGCCGACCGGATCGCCAGTGGTCCGAGAGGGCGGGTGCGCGGGCCGCTCGCGCTTTGGCTTTACAGTCCCGACCTGTGTGAAAGAGCACAGCATCTGGGCGAGTTTCTGCGCTTTGGCACCAGTTACGACAAGCGGCTTTCCGAACTGATCATCCTCACCTGCTCGGCTCATTTCCGCTGCGAATATGTCTGGGCGGTGCATGCACCGATCGCCATCGAAGCCGGTTTGAGCGATGAGATCGTGTCCGCGCTGCAGTCCGGTGAGCAACCGCAATTCGTTCGGGATGATGAGCGTATCGTTCACCGGGCGGTGACCGAACTTCTGTCGGCAAATCGCGTTGATGACGAGGCCTTTCAGGACGTCGTCGAGCATTTCGGAGAGCGCGGAATCGTCGAGCTGACGGCCATCATGGGCTACTACGCCATGGGCGCCTTCCTCCTCAACGCGACCGAGCTGACACCGCATGACGGCAGCCATCCCTTTTCAAAATAATTTTGACAAACGGGATACATCCATTAAAATAGAACAAAATGAAATAGCGGAGGAGCCGGTATGGAGCGCATTGGAGAACCGGATCATTCACCCTTTGTGGTTGGAATTGGCGGGACCACCCGAGAGGGTTCAACCTCTGAGAACCTGGTGAAAACGGCATTGCGGCATGCCGAGGATGCGGGTGCGGAAACCCGGATGTTCAACGGTCCGGACTTGATAATGCCGATTTACGATGTTGCCGACACCAGCCGCGACGAGAAACAGCAGTCTCTCGTCGAAGCGTTGCGCCGGTCCGACGGCATCATCATGTGTTCTCCCGGTTATCATGGCTCGATCTCGGGCCACCTGAAGAATGCGCTCGACTACACCCAGGACCTCGCGGACGATCCCAAGGCTTACTTCGGCGCCCGGGCCGTCGGGTGCATCGGTGTGGGCGCCGGACACCAGGGTGCAAATTCCACGCTATCCCACATGCGTGATATCGTTCACGCCCTGCGTGGTTGGCCGACGCCTCTTGGCATCACGGTGAATTCGTCGGAGAAACGGTACTTTGATGCCGACGGAACCTGTCTTGACGACGGGTTGGACGAAAAACTCCGTTATATGGCACGCCAGGTCGTGGTGTTTGCAGTGATGCGGTTCACGGCCCGTGCGGTCTATCCGGATTGGGAGGTCTGGCCGGAATACCGCGAGTATTTTCCCAAGCTGCGCCTGGAAGCGGGCGGCTGAGTCACCATCCCTTTGCAATCAAATCCTGGAGACGGCCATGACACTCAATGTGGCTGCTAAGAATATTCCTGCCCCGGCGCAATTCAACTGGGAGGATCCGTTCCTC
Source organism: Diplosoma virens (assembly GCA_963680785.1). Classification (NCBI taxonomy): domain Eukaryota; kingdom Metazoa; phylum Chordata; class Ascidiacea; order Aplousobranchia; family Didemnidae; genus Diplosoma; species Diplosoma virens. The sequence continues at coordinate 18,450 of CAVMFT010000174.1, forward strand.
CTGGATGAGCAGCTGACGGAAGAGGAGCGCATGATCCGCGACGCTTCGCACGCCTTTGCACAAGGCGAACTGCAGCCGCGTATCGACCATGCCTATATGAGCGAGGAAACCGATCCGGAGATTTTTCGGATGATGGGCGAGAACGGTCTTCTCGGTGTGACGTTGCCCGAAGACTATGGTTGTGCGGCTGCCTCCTATGTCGCCTATGGTCTGGTAGCGCGGGAAATCGAACGGGTCGATTCCGGATACCGCTCGATGATGTCCGTGCAGTCTTCGCTGGTGATGTACCCGATCTATGCCTATGGCAGCGATGCGCAACGATCAAAGTATCTGCCAAAACTGGCAAGCGGCGAGTTCATCGGTTGCTTCGGTCTGACCGAACCGGATGCCGGATCGGATCCGGGTGGCATGAAAACGCGCGCCATCAAGACGGACAGGGGATATCGGCTTGTGGGCTCCAAGATGTGGATCTCGAACAGTCCCATCGCCGACGTTTTCGTCGTTTGGGCCAAGTCGGAAGCGCATGAGGGCAAGATTCGCGGCTTCGTGCTCGAGAAAGGCATGGACGGACTGAGTGCTCCCAAGATCGATGGCAAACTGTCGCTTCGGGCTTCCATCACCGGTGAAATCGTCATGGACAACGTTGAGGTGGGCGAGGATGCACTGCTGCCGAACATTGAAGGACTGAGTGGTCCGTTCGGTTGCCTGAACCGCGCCCGTTACGGCATTTCATGGGGTGCGCTGGGCGCCGCTGAAGCCTGTTGGCATCAGGCTCGCCAATACGGCCTGGATCGCAAGCAGTTCGGCAAGCCACTGGCTCAAACTCAATTGTATCAAAAGAAGCTGGCCGACATGCAGACCGAGATTACGCTCGGACTGCAGGCAAGCCTGCGTGTGGGACGCCTGCTCGATGAAGCCAAAATGGCGCCTGAAATGATCAGCCTGGTGAAACGCAACAATTGTGGCAAGGCTTTGGACATCGCGCGCCAGGCGCGTGACATGCATGGCGGCAACGGCATCCAGATCGAATACCGGGTCATGCGGCACGCCGCAAATCTCGAGACCGTCAATACCTATGAAGGCACCCATGACGTGCACGCGTTGATCCTGGGGCGCGCACAAACCGATCTGCAAGCCTTTTTCTGAGTGGCGGCGGGAAGGTCTGAGCCCCGGAGGGGCGGTCCGTTTCCTCCTTTCGCAACTGAAGTCCTTTGTCCGACGGCTCGGCGGGCATATGTTCGATATAGCGGGCTAGAATCCAGAATATAGACTTTACGGGCTATGTTATCTGTTCTATTATTAGGGATATGTCGCGGTTAGCATATCAGGGAGGATACATTGCAAAATCTCGCACGGACAATTTCGATCGCAGGCGCCGTCGCGTTGCTGTCTGCAGGGGTCGCCCAGGCCCAGGTGGTTTCGCCGAGCGGTGGCCATGAACTTGATGTCGGTTTGAACTCACCGATCAAGGTGCCGGGTGACGAACCGCTGAAGGTCGCATTCTTCATCGCGACGGTCGCCAACCAATACGTCAAGGCCATGGCCGACGAGGCGCAGAAGATCGCTGCGGAAAACGGCTTTGAACTGGAAACGTTCGATGCTCAGTTCAACGCACAGACCCAGATGGATCAGTTGGAGAACGTGCTGGAAAACGGCGACTTCAATGCCTGGTACGTGACTCCGATCGACAGCAACATGATGTGTGACATCGTCACCAAGGACGCTGCGGCAAAGAATATCGTCGTGGCGACGTCGAATATTTCGATCTGCGGGCGCGACATGCTGCCGTTCAAGGAGCAGTGGGAACCCGGCATCATCACCTATGTCGGTGCGGCTGAAACCGTCGACTACATCGGCAAATGGATGGACACTGTTGTCGCCGACCGCGACGGCAAGGACTCCAAGGCGCTCATTATCAAGGGCTTTGCAGGGCTGACCATCACCAATGCGGTTGAAGCGGGAGCCGACAGGCTGACGCAGGAAGACAACAATTTCGAAGTCGTCGGTCAGGCTTACGGTGATTTCACCGCCGCCGATGCGCAAGCCAAGATCGAGACCTTGTTGGTGGCCCATCCGGATGCCAATGTGATCATCTCATCCTATTCCGACATGACGCTCGGCGCGATCAATGCTCTTGAGGATGCCGGTCGCCTGAACGATGTCGCCGTCTACGATATCGGTGCCGGAAAGGACTCCGTTCCGCTGATCAAGGATGGGTCGATCACGGCATCGGCAACCTTTGCGCCGCGCACGCATGTCCGACAGTCTCTCGGCGCGATCATTGACGCATGGCGCGACGGAAAAATGCCTCCGAAGGTGCAGGACGGTCTCATGCTGGGCAATCCAGATACGCCTTATCTGGTCAAGGCCGATAATCTGGCATCCTACCAGCCCGAGTACTGATCGATCGTGGTTGGGAGCCATCGTCATGCCTGCACAGGACACCGCCGCCCTGAGCTTTGTCGGCGTATCCAAGCGCTGGGGCACTGTGCAGGCGTTAAGCGATATCAGCTTTGATATCGCGGATGGATCGGTTCACGCGCTGATTGGGGAAAACGGCGCCGGCAAATCGACTTGCCTGGGGATCACCAGCGGTCGAGTCGTGCCAACCACGGGCCAGGTTTTGGTGGCCGGCGTTCCGGCACCCGCCGGCCGGCCTCGCGAAATGCGAAAGGCCGGCATCGCCACGATCTACCAGGAACTGACGATCGCGCCCAATCTGACGCCCTCCCAAAATGTCTTCCTCGGCAATTTCAAGTCCCGCTGGGGTGTGCTTGACGCAGCCGCAATGCGCAAGCGTTACGTCGAGCTTGCCGAGGACATTGGCGTTCGGGTGCAGCCCGAAAAGCCGGCCGGGCGCCTCTCAGTCGCGGAACAACAAATCCTGGAAATCCTCCGAGCCCTGGCTTCCGGCGCCCGGACTATTTTGTTTGACGAACCGACAGCCTCGCTGGCACGGCCTGAACGCGAAGCCCTGTTGAAGCTGATCAAGCGCCTCCGCAGCGATGGTTACACCATCGTGTTCGTCAGCCACAACCTCGATGAAGTCCTCGATATTTCCGATCGCATCACCGTGTTTCGCGAAGGTCGCTTGGTGGCGAATGTGGCGCGGGAGGGCGTAACCAAGCACGACCTGGTGCTCCACATGCTGGGACAGGGCAAGGCGACTGCGATGATTGAAAGTGTCATCGAAGGCGGTGGTCATTGCGCAAAGGCAGGGCATCATCCGGACGTGCTGAACGTGTCCGACGTAACGCTGCCTGGCGTCCTCTCGCCCATTTCGCTGACCATCCGGCAAGGCGAGATCCTCGGGATCGGCGGACTGGTCGGGTCGGGACGGACGGAACTGTTGCGATGCATTTGCGGACTGGAACCGCACTCGCGTGGCCGCATGGCGATCGATGGACAGGAGGTCCGGTGGCCGCAGAGCGTGCGCCAGGCGCGCCAGTACGGAATTGTTCTTGTCCCCGAAGACCGCAAAGGGCAGGGGATCATCCCGCTTTTGTCGGCGGCCGAGAACATCGGCATGGGCAAAATCCGAGACCTGTGCGGATCGTGGGTCGTCACGCAGGAGGGGATGGAGCGGGGTGCCGCCAAGGCGGCATCCGACTATGGCTTCGATACCAATCGGTTGAGGTCCCCTGCCGGAACGCTCTCAGGCGGCAATCAGCAGAAACTGCTTCTGGCACGGGCCGGCCTCAACGCACCGCGTGTGCTTCTGGCCGACGAGCCGACCCGCGGCATCGATATCGGGGCAAAGGCGGAAATCATGGACAGCCTGCGCGCACTGGCCGACGAGGGCTGCGCGGTCGTCGTGGTTTCTTCCGAGCTGGAAGAGGTTGTTGCCATCAGCGATCGGGTGGTTGTGCTGCATGAGGGACGTCCGGCAGGCGAACTGGACGGCTCGCAGGAACCGATCACCCTTTCGGCAATTTTGAACATGGCGTTCGGGGTCGGGAAAGACCCCGTCAAACAGGCGTCCTGATAACCATGAGATGCTGGAGGCCAGAATAATGGCGGATACAACCCACGCTTCGAATTTGGTGCCTGCGCGCAGCATCGAGCAAAGGATCTTCGACTGGGTGGCCGTTTACGGGATGGTCGTGGTGCTGGTCATCGTCCTGATCGTGGCGGTCCTGATCAATCCCAACTTCTTCGGCTTTGGCAACATCCGCAACATTTTTGCGCAGAACGCCGCAGTCGGTCTGGTCGCCATCGGGGCGACGTTCGTGATCATTGGTGGCGGCTTCGATCTCTCGGCCGGCGCCATGTACGCCCTTGGTGCGGTGGTCTACGCGAAACTTGCCACCATGGGCGTTCCGATCCTTCCATCAATGGGCCTGGCCCTGATGCTGGGTTGCCTGCTCGGCCTCGCCAACGGATTGATGATCAACATCCTCAACGTCAACGCGTTCGTCGCGACCCTGGGCAGTTCGTCGATGATCAGCGGTCTCGCGTTCATCCTGTCGGGATCTGCTCCCATCATGGCACGATCGGTGGAGGGCTTTGACACGCTTGGCCGAGACCGGCTCTTCGATATCACCTATTCCGTCTATCTGCTGTTGGCGATGTTCGCGATCATGTCGTTCGTTCTGCACCGAACCGTCTGGGGACGCATCGTCTTCGCCATCGGTGGCAACCGCGAAGCGTCCCGACTGGCGGGCGTGCGCACCACCGCAGTCTCCGTATCGACCTATGTGCTGTCCGGTTTCTTTGCCATTCTCGGTGGCATTGTCATCGCGTCGCGCACCAATGTCGGCCAGGCCAATTTGGGCGGTGATGTTTCGCTGACCGCGATCGCTATCGTCATCATCGGCGGCACCACCCTGTTTGGCGGTGAAGGCGCGATCTGGCGTACACTGATCGGCCTGCTTATCTTGGCCACGCTGCGCAATCTGTTCGACACTCTGTCGTTGTCGAACGCCGCCCAGCTGTTTGCTCAGGGTGCTATCCTGGTGATCGCGGTCGCCATGGATGCCTTTGTGCGCGAACGGCGTGCCAGCTGATGGTTCAGTCGACAAACAAAACCGAAATTGCCATGCCAAACCGAGGCGCACATTCGAGGAGTCCCGAACATGCTTGATATTTCAATTCGACCAGTCTGCGAAAGCCTGGGTGTGACGTCGAACAAGTTCCTGATCGACGGGCAGTGGGTGGACCCCGGTGGGGACCGCAGCATTCCGCATTTCAATCCGGCGACCAACGAGCGGACGGCTGATATACCGCTGGCCGATCCCGAAGAGGTCGATCGGGCGATCAAGGCCGCCCGCAAGGCCTTCGATGAAGGTCCGTGGCCAAAGATGAAGGCGGCCGAACGCACCAAGGTCCTGCTGCGCATCGCCGATCTGTTCGAAAAACATGCCGACGAACTGACCCGTTTGCAGACCCTGGACAACGCCGTTCCTCATGGTCTTTGCGTTGCGGTAAACTTCACCGGCGAGCTCGGCGCCAAGATATTCCGCCATCACGCAGGCTGGATCGACAAAATCACGGGCGAAACCTATCCGCAGTTCGAAACCGATGTGCCGATGAAGTTCATCACCGTTCGGGAACCGGTGGGAGTGACGGTCGGTATCACACCGTGGAATGCGCCGCTCCTGCAGTTTCCGGAAAAGGTTGCGCCGGCGTTGGCGGCGGGTTGCACGATTTTGATGAAATCGTCGGAGTTGGCCCCGCACGCAAGCACACGGATGGCGGAGCTCGTCCAGGAGGCGGATCTTCCACCCGGGGTGTTCCAGTATTTGACCGGTGATGGGATCACCGGCGATGCCATGACACACCACGACGGTGTGGAAAAGATCTGCTTCACCGGATCGCGCGCCGTCGGCGAGCATATTCAGACCGTGGCTGCCAAAGGTCTCAAGCGGGTGACCCTGGAGCTCGGCGGCAAAAGTGCTGCCATGGTCTTTCCGGATGTGCCCGATCTGAAGGCGGCGTCCTTCCAGGTCATGAGCATGATGAGCATGTTCCTGTCCGGCCAGGTTTGCTCCACCACGAGCCGCGCTCTGGTCCACAAGGATATCTACGATGACTTCGTCAAATATGCCGAAGAACAGACGCAAAACGTCAAGTTTGGCGATCCGTTCGATCCGGCGACTACCTCCTCGCCGATCATCAGCAGGAAACAACTGGACAAGGTCGCGGATTACAGCAAAATCGGCAGCGACGAGGCTGACCTCGTCTTCGGCGGCGATCGGCCCGGCGGGGATCTCTCGGCGGGCAACTGGTTCAATCCCACCCTGTTCAGAAACGTTCCACAGGACGCGACCATCGCCCAGGAGGAGATTTTCGGGCCGGTTCTCTCGGTCATCCCATTCGAGACCGAAGAGGAGGCGATCGCCATCGCCAACAACTCGAAATATGGCTTGTCTTCCGGGGTATATACCGGAAGTCCGGGGCGTGCCTGGCGGGTGGCTCAGGCATTGCGCACAGGAACCGTCGGGATCAACGGATATGCCTTCATGCCCAACTCACCCTTTGGCGGGTTCAAAGCCAGCGGCATCGGCCGCGAGGGCGGCTTTACCTCCATTGAAGCTTTCACCGAGCTCAAGACGGTGATGTTCAATTTGGGCGTCTGAAGGCGCCCAACAAAACGGGTGGCGTTTGTGCGCCACCCGTTCCCTGGGTGCTTGCGTGCGCCGCTAACTGAACGTCAGGACAGCCTTGACGCATTCTCCCGACTTTGTGTCGGCGAAGGCCTGGTTGATGTCTTCGAACGGGTATTTCGTTATCAGTTTCTCGAGCGGCAGCTTGTCAGCCATCATCAGATCGACCATCGCTGGAATGAAGGTGGCGCCAACCGAGTCGCCCATGTTGATCCCCTGGATGCGACGGCCACCGAAAAGAATGTGATTGGCGTCGAGTACGAGCTCGGTTCCAAGGGGCGACCCGCCCAGCACGCCAAGGAAACCGCCTACGCCCGTCGACTCGATTGCCGTTCGAATGACCGCGGGTATGCCGGTCGTGTCCAGGGCGTAGGCCGCACCGCCGCCAGTCAACTCGATGATTTTCTCCTTTACGCCTTCTTCGGAACTGTCGAGAGCGTGCGTTGCACCGACTTCCAGGCCCTTGGCGCGTCTGGCCCCATTGGGGTCGACAACGATGATCGGATGACACCCCAGCAACTGAGCTGCCATTACGGCCGACAGGCCCACCGAACCCGCTCCGAAAATCACTAGGCTTTCGCTTGCTTTCGGATGGAACGTGTTGATGACCGCACCCAACCCCGTCCTGAAGCCGCATCCCAACGGACCGAGCAAATCCAGCGGGGCATCGTTCCTGACCTTGATCGTGTTTTTGGCATTGGAGACGGCGAATGTTGAAAACGAGCTTTGGCCGTCGAAATGCGCGTGCACGCATTGCCCATCATGAGAGAACGCGCTGGTCCCGTCGCCGCGACCGCCAAAGTTGGCTTCGTAGATGTTTTCACACAGATAGTGCTGGCCGTTTTTGCAGCGGCGGCAATGGCCACAATACATGACCGACAGAACGACGTGATCGCCTTCCTCCAACTCCGTGATGGCGGAACCGGTTTTGACCACCCGTCCGGACCCTTCGTGACCGAGAATGCAGGGGCGGGGAAAAGGATAGACATTGCTGCGAAAGAGCTCGTCAGTGTGGCAGACGCCAACACCCGACATTTGCACCAGCACTTCATCTGCATTGAGAGGGCCAATATCGACATCTTCAATATGAAACGTCTGGTCGTCGGAATAAAGAACCGCGGCTTTGGCTTTCATCGAGTGAACCTCCTGATTTTGATCATGATTTTTGCTCTCGCCCTGAGCTCGAAGCTTATCATTTAGTAATGAATAATGAAATACGTTTTGAAAAACATAACAAATTGAAAGGAAGATGAACTGACTTTCGTATGCAGACGATCATCGCTTCATTCCGGTTCAACAGTGCCGAAGGTCTGGCGCTTCGGGTTTCTGTCCATTCGATCTTGAGAGATGCGGTTCCAACTAGCCGATGAGATGCTCATATCGCACCGGGAGATCACGCACCCGGCGCCCGCAGGCATGAAAGATGGCATTTGTGATCGCCGGCGCGACCCCGACGTCCCCCAGTTCCCCGATGCCGCGCACACCGATGGTCGAGCAGTGCGGATCGAACTCCTCGATGAAGCTGATGTCGATGTCCTGGGGGATGTCAGCGTTGACAGGCACCAGAACGCCGGAAAGGTTCTTCGACAGATAGCGACCGTATTGCGGGTCCATAGGTGAATGTTCCAGCATGGCCCGGCCGTATCCCCAAATGATGCCGCCGATCATCTGGCTTCGTGCTGTCGCCGGATTGAGGATGCGCCCGGCCGAGTAGCATCCGACCGCTCGGCGCATGCGCGCCGTGCCGAAATCCTCGTCGACCTCCACCTCGACGAAAACAGCGCCATAGGAGTACATTGCGTGGTCGCTGAGGTCACCATGGGCGTCAAAGAAAGCGCCATCCCCTGGGCCGTACGAGCCATCGGCAGTTAGGCGCTGGACGCCTTTCGCCGCCATCAGATCGGGCCAGCTTTCGTAACCCGGAACATCGTTCTTGCCGGACAATTCGCGAATATGTTCGAGCAGTGTTTTCGAGGCGTTTGCAATGGCCGAACCCGTCCCGATGCTGGTGCCGGAGCCGAACGTGCCTGCTGTTTCGAGCAAGCGGGTCGATCCGAGCTCGATGCGGATCCGATCGACCGGCACACCCAGCGTTTCCGCCGCGATCTGCGGCATGACGGTGCGCACGCCGGTTCCGATCTCCTGCGTTCCCGCCTCGATGGTCACATCGCCATTGGCTTCAAGTGCGACACGCGCAAAGGACAGGTGCCGGAAGGTCGACATGACGCCGGTGGCGACACCCCAACCAATCAGCTTGCCGTTGTCACGGAGTGATCTGGGTTGCATCGGCCGGTCCTGCCAACCAAATCGGGCGGCGCCGACCTCATAGGCTTCGCGCAGTTTCTTGGAAGAGAAAGGCTTGCCGGAGAGCAGGTCTTTGTCGGCGTAGTTTTTCAAACGGAATTCCAGCGGGTCGATTCCCAGCTTGTAGGCCAGTTCGTCCACCGCACTTTCGGTGGCGAAATTGCCCGGTCCTTCGTGCGGTGCGCGCATCGGCGTCGGCGTTCCGACATTGGCGGTGCGCACCCGTGTTTCAAACCGATAGTTCGGAACCGCATAGGTAATGCGTGAACCCGCGGTCGCGTACTCCACATAATCGTCGGTCGCCGACGTGATGTTTTCCGACCGGTGCGTCATCGCAACAAGGCGGCCATCCCGGTCGGCACCCAGACGCACGAGCGACCGGATTCGGGCCTGGTAACCGCAACCGGTGAAGCAGCCTGATCGATGCAGTGACAGCTTGACTGGTCGGCCGACTATTCTGGCGGCAACGGGCGTCAAAATCTGGTGCGGCCAGACATAGCCCTTGCAGCCAAAGCCGCCGCCGGTAAACGGGCAGATAACGGTGACGTCTTCGGGATCGATCCCGGCTATTCCCTGCAGCGCGTACCGGATGCCGTAGGTCCATTGCGACGCATCGTGGATGAAAAGCCGGTTCCCCCGCCATTCGGCAAGCGTCGTATGCGGTTCGATCGGGTGATGGTGTCTGGACGCCGTATCGTAAGTTTCATCCACCACTTCATGGGCATCCTGGAGCGCGGCGTCGACATCGCCTCTTTCTGCATCGATATCGAATATCGTGTAGCCGCTCTTTTCCGGTTTTCTGATCTGGGCGGTTTCAAACTGGCCAAAGCCGTCGGCCTCACACTCGAGCTCGATGAGCGCTGCACCCTGTTCCGCCTGCTCCAGGGTCTCTGCAAGCACCATGGCCACCGGCTGGCCTTCGTAGTGAATCCGGTCCGTGCTCATTGGAACAAGGCTTTGCGCGAACGGCGGGACGGCCGGTTCCGCAAATTCAGGCATGTCCAGATGCGTCAGAACGTGAACCACGCCGGCATGGGCCAGTGCGGCATCGTCCCTCACCGACAAAAGCCGGCCCGACGGGATCGGTGCGCCGACAAAAACGGCATGCAACGTGCCCCGAGGCGTATCCTCACCGGCATAAACGGCTTTCCCCGTGACCTTCTGCGGACCGTCATGCCGGGTTTCGGGCTTGCCGATCCCGTCCTGTGGCAGCGCGATCGGCGATCCGTCGGCGGAGACGACCACGCCCTTTTGAAGTGCGGCTTTCAGATCCAGATGCTCAGCCATCGATTTTTCCTCCGGCCATGAGAACGGCCCTTCGGACCGCATTGCGTGCCAGTTTGATCTTGTATTCCCGATGCGGCGCGGGGTTTGCGTCCGCGAACTCGGCAGCCAGGACCTGATCGAGGACCTGTGCTTCGAGGTCCGCACCCACAAGAGCCTGTTCCGTCTGCGGGATGCGCCAGGGCTTCTGGGCTATGGACCCCACGGCAATTCTGACCGACCTGATGACATCACCATCGGTATCGAGGCAGACGGCAGCCGACACCTTCGCGTATTCGTAGCTCTCTCTCTCGCGCACCTTGAGGTAACGTGAATTGGAGGCAGCGGCGTCAACCGGAACCGAATAGGCAACGATGATCTCGTCCGACCGCAACCGGTTGACGAGCAGGGCATCGGTGCCCTTCACGGAAATCAGGTCCTGCTCCATCAGGTCGCCCGCCTGGCCGCTTTCAATCAGATCGCGTGCGTCCGCCTGCGACAGGTGAAACGCGCTCATAGGCAAGTCGCGAGCCCCATTCGGCCCGACAACATGGACGACTGCGTCGAGCGCGGCGAGCGCTACGGCCGGATCCGACGGCTGATTGCAAAGACAGGAATCCGTCGTTCCCATCAATGACGCGCGGTTATGAAGCCCTGACTGGGCGGAGCATCCGCTGCCAGCCTTGCGCTTGTTGCAGGGCCAGGGCAATCGATTCTCATTTCCCGCCTCGACCCGGAAATAGGGACACCGTGTCTTCTGGAGAACGTTGCCGCCGAGGGTTGCGCTGTTTCGAATCTGCGCGGAGGCGGATTTCAGACAGGCTTCGGCAAGAGCCGGGGTCATTTCTCGCACAATGTCGCTGTCTTCGATCTGGTTGAGGGTCGTCAGCGAACCGATCCGGATGACTCCATCCTCGATGGCGATGCCATTCAGGTCCTCCAATCGCGTGATATCGACGATCAGGTCCGGATCGTCGGCGCCCAACCGCATCCAGTTCAGCAACTCGGTGCCTCCGGCCATCGGTCGAGCACCCGAAGCCACTGCCGAGATTGCGTCGTCGAGCGAATCGGCCTTCGTGTAAGCAAAATCCCGCATGACCTATTCCTTCATTTCCGCGGCGGCTTGCTGCACCGCCGCGACAATTTGCGGATAGGCAGCGCAGCGACAGATGTTGCCGCTCATCCATTCGGAGATTTCCTTCGCCGATCGGGTGTGACCTTCGCGAATGCAGGCGACAGCGGAGATGATCTGACCCGGGGTACAGTAGCCGCACTGGAACGCGTCCTGCGCGATGAATGCCCGTTGCACCGCGTGGAGTGTCCCGTCTTCGTCGGCCAATCCTTCGACGGTCGTGATTTCACGCCCGTCACAGGTGGCCGCCAAAGTCAGACAGGCATTGATGCGCTTGCCATCCATGAGAACGGTGCAGGCACCGCAGGCCCCTTCATTGCAGCCCTTCTTTGTGCCGGTTTCCCCGAGGACTTCCCGCAGGAGATCCAGCAGAGTGACCCGCGCCTCGTGGGTCACGCGGCTTGATCGACCATTGATTGTCAATGCGGAGGTCACAACGCGCGAGCCGATGGGCATATCCGCCCCACCGCCTGTATCGGGTTTGCTTGGAGCTGATCCGCTGGAACTCATTTTCTCCTCCTTCGGACACGCGGTCTCGTGCCGCTTTGAAATCGGTGTTGACTATCGCCGTTTCGCTTCTGGCTGGTAGGGACGATCCCTTTGAATGACGTATCCGTAGGGCGGAGGCATCGTCACACCGCCTCCTTTTTGATGGCCGAGCGACGTTGCCGCATGGAAGGGCCAGTAGGGATCCGCGAGCATTGCCGAGGCGAGCAACACGATATCCGCCTGTCCGTTCCTGATGATCATGTCGGCCTGCAGGGGATCCTTGATCATGCCCACAGCCGCAGTCATGGCGCCGGATTGTTCGCGCACTGCTGCTGCAAATGGCACCTGCCACCCCGGAGCGATCGGATAGCGGGGAAAGTCACCGCCGGCCGTGCCGACGCCCGAACTGCAGTCGATAACGTCGACGCCTTCTTCGATCAGCCTCTTGCTGAGAGACACGGTGTCCTCAAGGCCCCAGCCATCCTCGATCCATTCGGTGCTCGAAAGGCGAACGGCAAGCGGTTTCCCGTCGGGCCAGACTCGCCGGATAGCGCGGATGCACTCCAGGGTGAAGCGGCAACGATTGTCGAAACTGCCTCCCCAATTGTCCTCACGCTTGTTCGAAAAGGGCGACAGAAACGTCGCGTGCAGATAGCCATGCGCGGCGTGCAGCTCGAGCCAGTCGAAGCCGGCCTCATGCGCCCGCATTGCCGCGTTGCAATGGTCTTCGATCAAATCGCGGATCTGCTGTTCCGACAAAGGCTGCGGGATCGCATCGAAGCTCCTCAGCGGCAGGGCGCTGGGAGCCCAGATGGGCGACCAACCTCCCTCGTCTTCCGGCAGAGGCGTCTTCGCCTTGGTTGGATGCCAGTCCCAATAGGTCGACGCCTTGCGTCCCGCATGGCCCAGTTGAATTCCGGGGGTCGAACCCTGATCGCGGACAAACTCCGTCATCCGGCGCCAGGCTGGAATGTGGTCGTCCGACCAGATGCCGACATCCTTGGGACCGGTTCGCCCATCGGGATGAATAGCCGTCATCTCGCCATGACCAGACCCGCGCCACCCACGGCGCGCGATCCGAGATGCACCAGATGCCAGTCCGTCGGGATACCGTCTGCTTCGGCATAATACTGACACATCGGCGAGGACGCCGATCCTGTTTCGCAGGGTCACGGAACGCACCGTCAATGGGTCGAGCAAGGCCGGCATGTCGGATCGATCAAGCAGATGCTTCGCCGTCTTTCGACGGACGCCGTTCCCTGAAACGCCAATTACCGTTTTCGCGCGCGAGCACGTCGCGATATCGCACGCTGCCGAGAATTTTGGGACTGTCGACGTTTTCGACCCGGAGAAGAAACGCATAGCACTCACCGCGATGACGTCGCCATCCCGATGCAAGGTAAGTGCCGTGTTCCAGTGGCGGTTTTCCAACGGGGTTCGTTCGGGTGCGGTGATGAACGCAGCGAGCTCCTCATGGCCCTGGTAGGTTTTGTCGGAACCCGGCCCCAGACTGGGCGCGAAGAAGCCGTCCTCGGCAAAGCATTTTGCCCAATTCGGTCCGTCGCACTGATCTGCGAAATGGCAATACCGAGCGTAGAGTTCCTGAATTTCAAACCGGTCTTCAACGGGTATGGAATCGTCGTACATCGATCTGGCCCCTTGCATCATTGGTAAAGAAAGGCATTGCGGTTGCGTTGGCGAAATCCGTCCAGCGTGTCGGAGGCCGGCCAATCAGCAGCTCCAGCGTGTCGTGAACCTTGTCCACCTCGGAAGCTTCGCCGACCGCCACCGCCTTGAAGAAGGTCACGCCCGAACTCGCATAGGTCATTTCGCGTCCGGCCGCCTGCAGGCGAGGGAGCAGTTCGCCGGCATCGCGATGTTCGAAAACGCCAGTCCTGCCCGGTTTCCTGCTGCAGGATCGAAGCAACCTCGGACATCGAAATCGCTTCGCTGTCGAGATAGCAGGTCTTGCCCGAATGCGGCGTCGGATCGCTTAAGACCGCGGCGCTCGCGAGCCCGATATCGTCGGTATCGACCCAGGCCACGTTGGCGTCGGCGGTATAGTGGGACGAGCACGCCTGGGCGGTCCTTGTTGGCCCGGGCATAGTCCAGGATGTTGACCATAAACATGCCCGGCCGAAGATGGGTGAACCCAAGACCGCGCCACTCGATGTAGCGCTCAACCAGCTGGTGCCAGGAGTGGTGTTTGAATGCGGTGTCGTTCGGCGCGTGCGTGCCCAGATGAACCACGTGCTTCACGCCCGCTTCAGCGGCTTTGTCGATCAGATATTTGCTCTGATGAAGCATGTCGACGCTGTAGCCGGTAAGCAGAAACAACCGGTCGACATCGGCCAGGGGCCGTCGGTAACTGGTCGGATCGTCAAAGTCGAAATGCACAACCTCGCTGGCCAGTCCGTCCAGGTTCGCCAGGCCGGTTTCGGATCGCGAAGTGGCGCGGATGATAAGGTCCGGACGATTGTTCAAGGACCGAAGCACAGCGCCGCCGACGCGGCCGGTCGCTCCCAGGATCAAAATTCTTGCAGTGGAGGTCATGCCGTCGTCTCTTCGGTGGCGATCATATCGGCGGCTTTCTCGCCGATCATGATGGCCGCTGCATTGGTGTTGCCGCCGACAATGGTCGGCATGATCGACGCGTCGGCGACCCCTCAACCCGGCGATACCTCGCACCCGGAGGTGATGATCGACGACGGCCAGGTCGTCCTGTCCCATCTTGCAGGTGCCGACCTGATGGTGGCAGGTCGCAAGCGTTTGGCGGGTGTAGGCGTCGATCTCGTCATCCGTGTTGACGTCGGGCCCGGGCATCAACTCGCCGGCATTGTAGGCCTTGAAACGCTTCCTGGTTGGCGATCCCTCGTGCCTGGTGGAACGCCTGACGAAAGAACAACAGGTCGCTTTCGGCCGACAGATAATTGGCATCGATGCGAGGTGCTTCCATGGGGTTCGGGGATTTCGCCTTGATGGTGCCGCGGCTGGCCGGGCGCAGCAGGCATGGCGCCAGCATGTACCCATCACGGTCGAAGGGATCCTTCGAAGGGCTGAGCCGGGGCAGCCGCGCGCGGCGGACGCCCAACGCGATGCCGAAATGATATTGGGTGTCGGGGACGTCCAAAGCCGGATCGGATTTGACAAAGGCGCCGCCCTGCACCGGGAAATGCGAGAAGGGGCCGGATTTCAGAAGCACGGCCTGTGCCATCCTCAACGCCGCACGATCCAGCCTGATCAGCTGGTAGAGGGGTTATCGGCTGTTTGCAGCCATACATGAAGGGGATCTGCGTATGGTCCTGCAGGTTTTCACCCACACCCGGAAGATCATGCACGACCTCGATGCCCAATGACCGAAGATCACCTGCGGCACCGATCCCGGACATCTGCAAAATGTGCGGTGATCCGATCACGCCTGTGGCAAGAATGATCTCGCGCGCCGCCCGCAGTTGCTCGGTTTGCCATTGCGAAGGATCTCGATGCTGACCGCCCTTCGCCCCTCGAATTCGATTCGGCTGACGAGGCATCGGGTGAGGATATGCAGGTTGTTTCGCTTGCGGGCCGGATCCAGAAAAGCGACCGCAGTGCTTTGTCGCCGCGCTTTGTGGACAGTGTAGTCGAATCGACCAAAGCCGTGCTGGTCTTCTCCGTTGAAGTCATCCGTGACGGGATGGCCCGCCTGCCGTCCCGCTTGGAGGAAGGCGTCGAACAATGGATTGGCCAGGCCGCCCCGGGTGATCCTCAACGGCCCGTCAGTTCCGTGGAACGCTCCATTGCGGTCCTGACTTGCTTCGGATCGGATGAAATAGGGCAGGACATCGTCATAAGACCAGCCGGCATTTCCGAGTTGGGCCCAATGGTCGAAATCGGATTTATGCCCTCGCACATAAACCAGGCCGTTGATCGAGGAACAGCCGCCGAGCACCTTGCCGCGCGGCCATTGGATCTGGCGATTGTTGGTCGCCGGATGCGGTTCGGTAAAAATGTCCCAGCCGAATGCGCCCTTTCGGATCAGTTCCCCGCTGCCGACCGGCACATGGATCATCGGTGACCAGTCCTTGCCGCCGGCTTCCACCAGGGCGACCTGTGCCCCGGAATTCGCCGACAGTCGGTTGGCGATTACACAGCCGGCCGATCCGGCTCCAACGACAATGTAATCGAACGTACGCGTCACCATTTTGTTCCTTTATATGGTATCAGAACCAAATAGCAGAACTTTTATTTGATTTCCACGAAAATCGGGATATAGTCAGCAAATTAGAACAAATTATTGGGAGGAACAGGTGCCGACATCCGTAGCTCACCATCGTGATCGCCTTAACGTCGGCAGCCACATGCACTTCATTGGCGGTGAGTGGGTCGCTGGAGGTGACGGCTCCTTCGAACAGGTTCATCCGTCCACCAATGAGACGACCGCAACGTTTCCCGAAGGTGGTGCCGAGGCGGTCAATGCTGCGGTTTCCGCCGCGCGGCGCGCGTTCGACGAAGGCCCCTGGCCTAAAATGGGCGCCAGAGAGCGCAAGCAAATCGTCCAGAAACTGGTCGAGGCAATCGCTGCTCAGGCGCAGGACCTGGGTTACCTGCAGACCCTCGACAACGGCCTTCCCATCAATTTCAGCCTGAACACGCGAGTCTCGGCCACCACCGCGTCGGACATCTTCGATCACTATGCCGGATGGATCGACAAGATAAACGGCGAGACCTATCCGCAATACACCGATTCAGTAAACCTCCATTACCAGACCCATCGTGGTCCGGTCGGTGTGGTCGGCGCCATTTTGCCGTGGAACGCACCGATGATGATGTTTGCGCTGAAAGTTGCACCGGCTCTGGCCACGGGCTGCACGATCGTTGTCAAGCCATCGGAACTGTCGGGTATCTGCGTCAACCGGCTGGCCCAAATTCTGGCCGAAAGCGATCTTCCCGAGGGAGTGTTCAATCTCGTCAACGGTGGCCCGGACACCGGACGTGAAATTGTCATGCATCCCGGTGTGGACAAGATCACGTTTACGGGGAGTCGTGCGGTTGGCGAATGGATCATGGCCGAGGGTGCCAAGACCATGAAGCGCGTCACGCTGGAGTTGGGCGGCAAGAGCGCTGCGGTTGTCTTTGCCGATGCGCGCAGCGTCGAGACCGCGGCCAAAACCGTCATGGCGCAAAATTCGACATTCCTGTCCGGACAGGTCTGCTCCACCCAGACCCGGGCCGTGGTGCATCGCTCCGTTGTGGACGAATTTCTGCACAGCGCCCGCGAGCAGGCAGGCTCGGTCCGATTTGGAGACCCGTTCGAATTGGACACGACCTCCGCACCGATCATCTCAAAACGCCAGACCGAAAAAGTTATGAACTACATCCGGATCGGCCAGGAGGAGGGGGCGCGGTTGGAATTCGGCGGCGACCGTCCAGGCGGAGCCCTGGCCGACGGCAACTGGGTCAATCCGACGCTGTTTTCCGGTGTCGAGACCGGAATGCGCATCGCTCAGGAAGAGATTTTCGGTCCGGTGCTGTCCGTCATTCCCTTCGACACCGAAGAGGAAGCGCTGGAGATCGCAAATGACAGCATCTACGGGTTGGCCGGCGGCCTCTACACGGCGGATTTGAGTCGCGCCATGCGTTTCTCCAGAGGCTGGCGCACCGGCGCGATCGGGATCAACGGCTATTCGGTCATGCCGAATTCACCGGCGGGCGGCGTCAAGCAGTCCGGCATCGGCCGCGAGGGCGGCTGGTCGACCATCGAAGCATTTACGGAGCTCAAGACGCTCATGATCAATCTGGATGCCTGACATCCGGGTACACCCGTGCATTTTCACAAGTTGGGAGGAACCCATGAAACATCTGCTCACGGCAACGATTCTCGCGGCCGGCCTGGCTTCGGCACCCGCATTGGCGGACGTCAAGCTGACCTATGGCTCCTGGGCGCCGGACACGGATCCCGCCTCCATCGGAATGGAGGCCTTTTCGAAGGAAGTGAGCGAGGCTTCCGGCGGTTCGGTGACATTTGACAATCTTTACGGTGGACAGATCGTACAAATGCGCACGGTCCTGCCGGGCATCGGCGAGGGCCTCGTGGACGCCGGATACGTCGCCAGCGCGATCTATCAGGCCGAAATGCCCATCGGCTCCATGATCACGAACTATGCGTCTATCCAGTCCAACCCGTTTGCGATTTCAGCCGCAGTCAACGAGGCCGCGTTGTTGAATTGTCCGGACTGCGTCGCTGAGGATCGTGCCAACGGTCTGACCACGCTGGCCTATGCCGGAACTCCGCACTTCTATCTCATGTGCAAGAACCCGATCTCGTCATTCAAGGATCTGGAAGGCAAGTCCGTGCGCGCCGCGTCGGCCAATCTTCGCCTTGCCAAGCTGATGGGCGCCACGCCGGTCAACACGCCGACCACCGAAGTTCTCGAAGCCATGTCCCGCGGGCAGGTGGAATGCGCCATCGGGTCCGTCTTCTGGCTCCAGGCCTACAGCCTTTGGGATGAGGTCGGATATGTGCTCGACCTTCCCGTTGGCCAGTACAACAACGGCAATGTGTTTGCGATGAGCACGGAAGTTTGGGACGGCCTTGGCGCCGACGACAAGGCCGCCATCAAGGCGGGCCTGCCGACCCTGGTCGCCGAGGCCGCTGCCGCCGGCGTTGCGAAAGCAAAAGAGGTTCGCGCCGCATCCATCGACAAGGGCGTGGTCTGGGGCGAGCCGACGGACGAAATGCGCGCGTTCCTGGACGACTGGTTCAAGTCCGAAGCGCAGACGGTTCGGGCGTTGGGCAGCGAAAAGGGCATTGCAAATGCCGACGCGATCGCAACGGCTTTGGAAAAGAGCGTTGCCAAGTGGAACAAGGTTGTTGAAGACGCCGGTGGCGATAAGGACGCCATCCGAGAGCGGATGCAAACCGACATCTTCAGCAAGCTTTGATTGGATGCAATGCCCGGCACTCCGACACTGAGTGCCGGGCAGTCACCAGAATTGCGAAGCCAAAATGTCCATGTTCCGGTCCGTCGCTGGCTACCTGACCGACAAGTTGACAATCCTGTCGGCCTTCATCGCTGCATTGATGATGCTGCATGTATGTGCCGACGTTTTTTCGAAGCTGGTGCTCAGGCAGCCCATAATCGGGACGCTCGAAACCGTCAGCCTGTTCTACATGGTCGCCGTCGTCTTTCTCCCGTTGGGAGCTGTGCAGCGGGAAAAGGGCAACGTCTTCGTAGAATTGTTCACCCAGCGGCTGAGCCCGAAAGCACAGATGCTCCTCGACGGTTTTGCACAATTGCTGACTTTGGGATTGTCTCTGCTCTTGTTTTGGAAGGGCCTTGAGACTGCCATTGCCAAAACGGCCATCGGTGAGCTCTCCACCAACATCGAGTTTCAGGTTCAGGTCTGGCCGGGGCGCTGGTTTCCCGTCATCGGCTTTGCGGTCGTGGCGCTGTGGAGCGCACTCCAGGTCATTGAAACCATCCTGGTCGTGTTCGCTGGCAAGGAACCGGAGCCGACTCGTCATGATGAGGATGGGGGGCTGTAGTCGTGTCAAACCTGGCAATCGGATTCATTGGTCTTGGAGGCATGTTGTTCCTCCTGATTGTTCGCGTGCCGATCGCTGTGTCTCTGTGCGTGGTCTCGATTGCCGGCCTGTGGGCCATTCGCGGTGAGCGTGCCGCTCTGGGAGCGCTCGGACAGGTCCCTTATGATTTCAGCGCTTCCTGGACGCTCTCGGCGGTGCCGATGTTTCTCCTGATGGGCACGTTCGCGCAGAAGGCGGGTATCGCTGCGAGCGTCTTCAGAGCTGCCCGTGTTTTAATCGGTTTCATCCCGGGCGGACTGGCAATCGCCACCAATTTTGCTGCGGCAGGGTTCGCTGCGGTTTCCGGTTCGTCCCTGGCGACGACGGCCGCCATGGGCCGTCTCGCCATTCCGGAAATGCTCGAACACAAATACGACAAGGCGCTGGCAACGAGTGTTGTCGCGGCCGCCGGCACGCTCGGTGCTCTCATTCCGCCCAGCGTCGCCTTCGTGCTTTACGGATGGTATGCCGAGCAATCCGTGTCCAAACTGCTGATGGCGGGTATCGTTCCGGGCATTCTCACAGCCCTGGTCTACTGCCTGATGATCTATGGCAGGGTGCGGGCCAATCCCGCTCTTGCGCCTGTCCCGGACGAACCCTCCTCGGCTGAGGAGAAATGGGCTGCAATCCGCGATGTCTGGCCCATGCCGGTCATCATTTTGCTGGTTCTTGTAGGGATTTATACCGGGACGACGACGCCGACCGAAGCCGGCGCGGCCGCGGCGGCGATAACGCTTTTGGTTTCCATTACCCGGCGGCAAATGTCCTGGGCCCGCTTCATGGACAGCCTGACCGAGGCGACAAAGACCACGGCGATGCTGTTTTTCATCGTGATCGGAACGGTGCTGTTCACCAAGTTTCTGGCCTTGTCCGGCGTGCCACGATTTATCGCCAGTGGAATTCAGGAGGAGAACCTGAATCCAATCCTGGTGATTTTGGCCATCTGCGCGTTCTACCTCGTCCTGGGCATGTTCCTGGAGGGCATCGGTGTGATGCTCGTGTCGTTGCCGATCCTCCTGCCGATCGCCAAGGCCTCCGGTTACGACCTCATCTGGTTCGGTGTAATCGTCGTCAAATTCATCGAAATCGGTCTTCTGACGCCTCCGGTCGGGCTGAACGCCTTTGTCGTCAAAGGGGTTGTCGGCGACAGGGTTGAACTGGGCACGATTTTCCGTGGCCTGACCTGGTTCCTTGTAGCGGAAGCCTTCATCATGATCTTGCTGATATCCTATCCGCAGATCAGTCTCTATCTGCCCAGCCTGTTGAACTGAAGACTGAAACCGTCAGCTTACGGCAGGTATGGTCTCGGAACTCTCCCATGACAGGGACATTTTGATGTCGCGGTTCGCCAGGTAATCGTACGGCGTTCCGGTTTCGGCCGGATTTTGATCGAGATGCTCCTGGAAGCCCCGGATCAGCTCAGTCAGTTGATCCGTGAGCTCGATCTGTTGGCCCTCTCTGGGAATCTGGTCGGAATCCATCGCCAGCGTCAGGGCACCGCATGCCGTGCCGTTGGGTCCGAGAAGCGGAAAGGACACCCAGTTGCCGTTGTCCCGACGAGGATCCTGCTTGACCAGAAAACCCTGGCTGCGCCCCATGTCGATCATCTCATCCACCTCGGAAAGACTGGCCTCCTTCAGGCGATCGGAATGCGTGTCGCGAACGAATTTACGGTATTCGCTGATTTCCGCGTCACTGCAGGTGGACAACATGGTGACGGGTGCGACCTTCTCGTGCATCAACCGTGCCTGGCCGATGCGGCGTTGATCGTACAATTCGTGACGCCCTTCGGCCCAACCGACCCGGATGCTGTACCAGCCGAGTCGCGCGTTGAGCGTGGCCGGCGCTTCGGTGAGGCGAGCAACCTCCCGCAGCACCGGGATACCGCGTTTGCGAATCTCGAACCGTGCGATCATCGCCCGGACCAGGTTTTGCACCATGGGGCCCGGCCCGAACTTGATCTGACGACCGAAGCGCGACGCCAGATCGGCGTCTTCCAGCGTCATCAGAGCCCGGTGCGTGCTGCTGGTTGGTTCCCCGATAATGCGATGGATCTCAGCAACGCCGAGGGGTCGGTCGGTTTTGCAGAGTTCACGCAGAATCTCGAAGACCGATTGCGACGAAGTGTTGGCTGACTGCGATTTGGATTCTGACATGGGCGCTTTCAGACCGGATCGTAAAGCGCGCCAATCGCGCGCAATTCGCTGATGATGGGCAGCGCCTTGGCAGCGGTCTCCTCATGCGTCTCCGGATCGGCATCGTGCGGCGGCCCGGAAACGGTGACGGCACAGTGCGGGTCGCCATCGGACGCCAGGATCGGAAAACTGATCCCTGAGGTTCCCTTGAAGAAATCTTCGATCGTCAGTGCATATCCACGCTTTCGAATCCCCGCCACCTCGGCCAGCAGTCCCTTTCGCGATGTGATGGTTGTTTCGGTAAACGCCTTCAGCGGGCTATGACGTTTGACATAGGCCTCGATTTCGGCATCCGGCAGACAGGAGAGGATGGCTCGCGATGCAGCCGATGCATGCAGCGGAAAATACTGACCGATCCGGCTTCTCTTGACCATGACCCCGTGTCCCTCGACGCCGTCGATGACGATCTGACCGTCGCCGGCGCGCACCGAGAGCTGAATCGTGCGATTCATTCTCTGGTGCAGCCGTTCGAGATAGGGATGAGCGAGCGTGCGGATATCGGACGATGGAAAATGAGGGTTTTGCAGCTCAAGCACCCGATAGCTGAGCTGATACTTTCGACCGCTCTCATCACGCATGAGCAGATTGTGATCCACCAGCGTCGCGAGCGACCGATAGATCATGTTCTTGGTCATTCCGAGCTCCCGGCTGAGCTCGGTCACACCGAATTCGGGCTTGTTGAAAACGAATTGCGCCAGAACGTGGAATGTTCGCGCAGTCGCAATATTCAGGGAGCGTTTGGACGCGTCTCCGGCATCGCCATGCAGATCAAAGGGATCGATAACAGCGGAAATCGTCATGTATCGGAATCGACGGGACTCTGGCCGTTCTCCATTGCGGTTTGTTTTCCGACTATCACCATTTTCGGCATCGGACAAGGAACAGGAGGCTCTGTCCAACAATATGATCCAGAAGCGAAAAGGCGGGCCTTTCGGCCCGCCACGGTTTTACTCGGCTGCAGCAATTTGCGATTGGCCGGGATAGCGTTCCTTGAGACGCGGCATGACATCCTTGGCATAGCGCCTCAAGTTGTCCTTGACATCCTCGTGTGCCATTCGGCCACCATGGAACATGAACACCATGTTGCCGATGCCGCCGACATAGTCGTTGAATTCGCAGATCTGTTCGTAAACCTGGTCGGCGGTTCCCGCGAACACGATATTGGCGTCGATTAATTCGGGGATCGAAGCCGTGGCCTGATTGATCTTCGTGCCGTCTTTCATCGTCGCTCCGAAATGCGTTCCCGAACGTCCGCGCAACTGTCCGAGGCGCAACCATTTCGCATTGTTCTGGGGTGACTGATATCCGGGGGGATTGACGAAGGCTTCAGAGATGATGCCGGTGGTGCGCAGGTACTCGTGGATTTCGTAAGCGCGGGCATATCCCTCCTCTTCGGTCTCACCTACGGCGCAAAGTGCGAGATAGCCGAATTTCTCGGGCCCCGGCTCCGGAAAACCGGCCTTCATGGTTTCCTCAACATAGATTTCCCGCAGGATCTTGTAGTTTCGACCGCACAGGAAAGCGGCAAAATTGAACCCGCGCCTCGCGATTTCGATGGTCGAACCGGGGCTTTGCGCCGGCATCCAGATCGGCGGGTGCGGTTCCTGGAAGGGGCGCGGCCAAACATTGACCTGCCGGTAATGATAATATTCGCCTTCGAAATTCACCGGTGCATCACGATTGGAGAGCGCTGTGGTGATCAGCTCGACACCTTCCCAGAACCGTTCCAGGTAGCGTCCCGGATTGGAGTTGGCCGGAGACAACTCATAGGGCGCGCCCTTAACGAGACCGACATGCAGACGCCCTCCGGAGATGACGTCGGCCATCGCAATCTGTTCCGCCAGGAGAACCGGATTGGGCCGGTTGGCAACCTGAAAGCCGATCGGCAAAAGCAGAACGTTGTTGGTGATGCGGGCCATGATTGCCATGGTGACCTCCGGCGATGCCGAAAGACAGGTGGCGGACGTGTGGTGCTCGTTGAACGCGATGTTGATCCCCAACTCGTCGCAGAGCAGCCATTCGTCCTGTCGCTCGCGATAGACCTGGCGTGCGGTCTGCGGGTCACAGAGACTGTTGGGAATGGTGTTGCGAAGGGAATCCAGTCCAAGGTCCCAGGCGTCAGGATAGGGTTGTTCCGAGAAGTGAAAGGTTTCCATGATGCATCTCCTAGGCCCGGTTAAGCGGATTTGCGAATTGAGTCCGTGCCGGCCAGGAACTCCTGAACCGCGCCGACAAATTCGTCCGGCGTTTCGATGTGCGGGTAGTGGCCGCTTTTTTCGAGCAGTTTGAATTGCGCGCCTGGAATGGCGTCTGCGACCTTGCGGCCATAGTCCGGGAAGACGAACTGATCGGCTTCGCCCCAGACCACGAGCGTCGGAACGTCGATGCGACGAAGCCAGCGTTTGAGGATCGGGTTGTGCATATAGGGTTGCCAACCCAGGAACGTCATCGTTTCGCGCGAATGCGCGATCGACAGCAGAACATGGTCCGGCAACTGGGTCACGTCGCGACGATTGGCTTCCGGATCAAAATACAGGTTATCGGCGATTTCCGCCTGGCTCATGACATAGATGTCCTGGATATCGCGGACCGACGGGTCGGTGGTGAAACGCAGACCCAGAGTATCCGCAAGAACCAGTGCTCCGATGCGTTCGGTCGAGCGAACAGCAATTTCCTGGGCGATCCAACCCCCAAAACCGGCGCCGACCAGAACCACGTCCCGCAGGTCGAAATGTTCCAGTAGCGTCAGGTAGAAATAGGCCAGATCATCGACCGAACGCAGTTCGGCGGGCAACGGAGACTGACCGAATCCGGGATGTTGAGGCAGATAAACCTCGTGGTTCTGCGCCAGCCTGTCCGAAAACGTCTCGTCGCGAATCCAGCCCTCCAAGGACTGAAGAACAAGCATCGGCCGACCGCTTCCCTTGCGCCGCAGGCCGATGGTCAAACCATCGATCTCAACCTCGGGATCGGGTGTGTAGACATCACCAGACATAAAAGACCTCTTGTTCTAAAAAATGAATTGCATTCCATTTAACGAGATGAAATGTAAGAAGTCAAGGTTTTCGGCCCGTTTTGTTCCGAATGGCGGGCCTTGGGTCGATCAAATTGCAAAGGGAGATGTCGAGTGGATGTGCATCGTCTAGAAAGCCGAAAGACACCTGTTCAGGATCACGCCTGCTCCAAGTCGGACTTCGATCGCAAAGAGAATGTTGAAAGGTTTCCATCCATGAAAAACAGGTTGCCCCTGTCCTCGTCGCGGGTCGAGGACCTATCGGAACAGCTTCGCCGGCAGGCGGAAGCCTATGCGCAAGCCCGCCTGAGCGGGGGTGTCGACAATGACAGTTTTGATGTCGCCGCCGCCCGCGAGGCCCTGGGCAAAACCCGAAACCTGCAGGTGGTCGAGCTGGGCTGGAAGCAGGATACGCTGGGTGGCGTGGCCGTTTACCGCGCGCCCGAAACTCCCGGGCCTGTTCTTATTTACATTCATGGGGGCGGATTTGTCGGCGGCAACTGGGACAGCCACGCCCATATATGCGATCATATTTGTCGGGTCGTGGGCGCGGAAGGTATCTTTGTGGATTATCGGCTGGCTCCCGAACATCCTTTCCCGGCCCCATACGATGATGTCGAGGCGGTGTTTCGCGCACTTCCCCCTGAACGGCCTGTCGTTCTTGCCGGGGATTCGGTCGGGGGTGCCCTCTCGATGCATCTGGCATGTCTGGACCGGGATAAGCCGACCTCCAGGGTGCGGGCCGTATCTCTGATGGCGCCGATGCTCGATTTCAGTGAAACCACATCGCACTACATGCGCAATTATGGTCGCGCCCGCAGTATGATTTCCAACGCGGTCCGACAGGATCAGTTAGACGCGCCGCAGTTGCGGATCCTCGACGGGAATCTGGAACGGCTGCCGCCTGTCCTTATTCAGACCGGCGGCGCCGACTATGTGCAAGATGACGGCCATCGCCTTGCTGCTGCTCTGCATGAGGTGAGCGGCAGCGTTGTCCTGGAACATTGGCCGCATATGCCGCACGTCTGGCACCGCTACACGCCTGGTGCTCCCGAAGCATCCAGTGCAGTAACGCGCGCTGGCCTGTTTCTGGCGGACCATCTCGGGTCGTCCTCAGGCGGCTGAGGAAGACCCTCGGGTCAGTACATGGTCTTCGGCAGGAACAGCACCAGCGCCGGGAACAGCACGATCAGAATGACCCGAACGATGTCCGCGGCGACAAAGGGAAGCACGCCTTTGTATATGGTTCCGAGTTTGAGCTCGGGACTGACGCTTTTCAGCACGAAGACATTCATCCCATAGGGCGGCGTGATCAGCCCGATTTCAATGACCATGACCAGAAGAATGCCGAACCAGATCGGGTCGTAGCCGAGCTGCAGGATGATCGGATACATGATCGGGACCGTAAGCAGAATGATGGCCAGAGAATCCAGAAACATGCCCAGGGCCAGATAGCCCAGGATGATGACCATCAGCACCAGGCTCGGTGACCAGTCGAGGCCGCCGATCAGGCTGGCAAGATTTTGCGGCGTCCGGGTGATTGTCAAAAAGTACCCGAAAATGACCGCGCCGATGGCGATGACGAAGATCCCACCCGTCAGGCGAACCGCCTCGACCAAAGAGGCCATCAGGGTTTCGGAGTTCAGTTTGCGGCGCAGAAGGCTGAGGATCAGTG